>CM045765.1:45079084-45279084 GCA_025200525.1 Camellia lanceoleosa
TCATCTCATCTCTATTTTTCTATTCATTTTTTCTATTTTTCTATATATATATTATAAAAAAAATAAAAAAGTACATTTATTTAAAACATCCCAAATCACCCCTTAGACTTCAAATTTCTCGTTCTTGCTTACCTTCAATGTTTGTGATGAATGAAAATTGTGAGAATCAATTTCCCCTTTTTTGAATTTCAATCATTTTTTTACGTGTACGTCTGTGCTTTTCTCGCTCTAGGGCAAAGCTCGGTTTTCTTTCCAATCAACGAATATAGGTAAGGGGGATTCTATTTATACTTAAAAAAAATCATTAAGTACATCTAATTTCTCAATATAATTTATTAAATTATTTAGGATTATAAGTTACTCTCAATACGCCTTATTTTTTTTCTTCAAATTATCTTGCAAGATACACTCATATAATAAACAAATAAAAAATCTCAAATTACATCACTTTCAAAAAATTTTAAACAAATTCCTCATTATAACTTTTTTTTTTTTTAGTCACATACAAAAACGAAGAAATCAGCTAAGAAAATCATAAAAGTGGACGATGAATTTCAGCCACACAAGAATTGTGAAACAATAATTCAAATTTCATAAATATAACAGATCACTCATGACGAAGCCAAATAAAGGCTGACTTTGTTCACGTTTTGTATGGCTTTTATTTATCTATATGAATGAATGATTTTGATCTTTCTCAGAATATATATATATATATATATATATGGGTGTGTTTGTTTTGAAGGATTATGGGTGTGATTAGACTATTAGTCTTACCGAACTAATAGTCCATGGTTTGTTTTATTTTATTTTTCTCCGGATTAATAGTCCTCCCGGACTATAAGTCCCACAAATATGAGACTATCCTATCTCATGGGGGAGGGTGGGATAAAAATCATGGGATTGGTATCCCATGAGATTATTTTGTGAAATGTCAATTTTACCCTCCATGCTATTACTTAGCAAACAATTAGAAAATGATAAAATAGTCTTTTGAATATTTATAAATTATTTTTTTAGTGTTGTTAATTTAAAATTATATATTAAATAAAAAATTTTAATTATAAATTATAAATTAAATTTAATTAAAAATAATAAATTATAAATTATGGCCTTATAAATTAAATATTTTTAGTGTTGTTAAAAAATTAAATTTACATATTAAATTAAATTTTTTTAGTGTTGTTAATTTAAAATTATATATTAAATAAAAAAATATAAATTATAAATTAAATTTTTTTAAAAATAATAAATTCTAAATTATGGCCTTATAAATTAAATTTTTTTAGTGTTGTGAAAATTTAATTTATATATTAAATAAAATTATTTTTTATTTTCGTTAATTTAAAATTATATATTAAATAAAAAATATAAATTATAAATTATAAATTTAATTTAATTGAAAATAATAAATTAAAATATTGTGCAAAAAATAAAATAAAACAAATTTTTATTTAATCTAGTTAAAAATAATTAAAATATTAAAGCTATGTTTAATATTGCTATTACCTAATAAATAATTGAAAAGGATAAAATAGTCATTTGAGCATTATCCTTCTCCATAATATCGCAAACAAACATTGGATAACTAGAAATAGTCCAATCCAGACATTTAATCACATGACTAAACAAACATACGATATAAATTTAGTCAAACCAAATAGTCCCGGGACAATGTATCCCAAGACTAATAGTTCGATGGATTACAATCCTCCTTTATATAATATGGCTTTTATTTATCTATATGTATGAATGAATGATCTTAATCTTTCTCAATATATATATATATAATAGATCAAAACTCAGGAAGTAAAATTAGCAATATTTATGTTTGTGGGTAAATAGGGGTTTACGAATAGGTTAAAAAAAGGAAAGAGAAAAACTTGATTGGAGCATTGTATTTATATATGTATATATCGTATACCTGTCACTCTTGCGCTCGCTGTTTGGTACAATTTCAGCGATTTGGTTCAATAACAATTTTGATTTCAATTCCAGAGATCGACACCAAAAAAATTTTACAAAAATTAAAAAATAAATAAAAATTGAGTTGAATATGAAAAATATGTATAAGTAGTTTGAATGTCTTATAAGGAAAGAAATAATATTTTATTTTATAATTTAATGTGTGTTCCTTATAAATAAATTTACATTATGATGTAATATGAACTAAAATTTTAAATTTTATTTGAGCATACTGAATTATTATTTGGGTGCAAATAGAATTAGTTATAAGTAAGTCAAGCTTTAGTTTTTATTACTTGGGAAATTTACTGATAAGTCTCATACACAAAATTCAAAATCATCTAGTTCCAAAACAAATCACGTGTAACAATTAGTCCTATATATTTTAATTGTTATCGAAAAGATCATATTTTTAGATAAAAAATAATAATAATTTAAAGACGCTGCTACATTTCATTACCGCCGGACTTTCGTTAGACGATTATCGGAGACTCGCCAGAATATTTAACATCACTGGGAAGTTGCTAGAATATCACCGGAAATTTGTCGGAGTATAGCCGAAATATTTTGAACTTCACCAGGAGTTCTCAGAATGTCTAGAATGTTCGCAGAACGTCAAGAATATCGTCGGAAACTCACCGAAATATCTAGAATATTGCTAAAAAAATAATAAATTGAGAAATTTTCATGTGAAAAACATAACAAAATGTGCTAAATATTGATAAATTGAAAGATGAAAAAAACCCTAAGAACAACAAACAGCAATAATGAAAAAAATATATATGTTATTTTCAATTTTTGTAGGATTTAAGCAAATAATTTTCAATATTGATCAAACTGAAAAACAAGCTTTGTGTTAGGGAAAATCTATGATTCCCCACAAGTAAATCAATCAATGGGAATAAAAGCTAATGAGGAAAAATTAAATCAAAGGCAACACAAAAATTTTTATGTAGTTCTCTCAATGTGAGGTACGTCCACGGGATCGAAATCCGATTCCACTATCAACCAAATAAGTTCCAAACAATTACAAACGAGACACTAATGGTCTCACAAAACCACCCTTAGGTGAATTCTAAATAATCACAAATAAATAAGAGGAAAGACCTCACCAAATAGATGAACCAAAATCTTCAGAACTAGAATTGAAGAAGACCCCAAAAATTTCACCCAAAACAAAACCGAAACACTTCAAAATAGAGCACCAATGAAAGCACACTGTTGCTGGTTTGTGAAAGTATTACACAAAGCCACACCTTGACCCCGAATTGACTTTTCCAATCAATTATTCTATAGCAGCCACACTTTCGGAAGAAGAGAACAATGTGTATCTAGCAGCCGTACAACCCACTTTTCTTGGGAGAAACAATACCATATATGTATTGTGAATCTAGGGTTTTTAATTAAGACCTTAGTTGTTTCCAAACTGAATTAGGTCACCACAAAATTAGATATAATATATAAAAATATATTATAACTAATACCAAACCAAATTAAACTCTTTTAATAAACCATTGGGTCCCACACTCCAATAAGGAGGTATACCCGACAATTCTCCCCCTACCAACTTAGGTGGAGATATCAACCATACCCGCCAAAGTTCGATACTTCAAATGTTTGTCTCTCGACAAAGTCTTAGTCAACATATCCGAAATATTATCATCTGTGTGAACCTTTTCGAGTTGCAACAATTTCGAATCTAACACATCACGAATCCAATAGTATCTCACATCAATGTGTTTCGATCTCGAATGAAAAGTAGAATTTTTACTCAAGTGAATAGCACTTTGACTATCACAATAAAGCGCATACTTTTTGTTGCTTCAAACCCAACTCTTGCAAAAATTTCTTCAACCATAACTCTTCTTTACAAACATCTGTAATAGCAATAAATTCAGCTTCGGTAGTTGAGAGAGCAACACATTTTTGTAATTTAGATTGTCATGCCACAGTTCCCCCTGCAAAAGTCATCAAATACCCCGAAGTAGATTTCCTAGAATCAATATCACCGACCATGTCAGAATCTGTGAACCGATCAAGCATCGGCTTACCATCTCCAAAACATAAACACACCTTTGAAGTCCCTCGAAGATACCTTAGAATCCATTTTACCGCTGCCCAATGTTCTTTACCCGAATTAGAGAGAAACCGACTCACCACACCAACGGCATGAGCAATATCCGGCCTTGTACAAACCATGGCGTATATCAAAGAACCAACTGTTGTAGCATAAGGAACTTTCAACATCTCTTGTTTGTCTTTCTCACTTGTAGGACATTGATTCGAACTAAGCTTGAAGTGACCCGCAAGTGGACAACCAACCGGCTTTGCTTTATTCATGTTGAACCTCTCAAGAACTTTCTCAATGTAGCTTTCTTGAGACAACCAAATCAGCCCCTCTTTGCGATCACGAATAATTTTCATACCAAGTATTTGCTTTGCCGACCCCAAATCTTTCATAGCAAAAGACTTGCTCAACTCCAATTTCAAACTGTTAATCATTGTAGAATCTTGACCCACAATTAACATGTCATCAACATAAAGCAAAAGAATAAAAAATTTGCCATTCGGGAAATTTTTCACAAACACACAATGATCCGAAGTGGTTTTAGAAAAACCATTATTCATCATGAAAGAGTCAAATTTTTCGTACCATTGCCGCAGGGCTTGCTTGAGGCCATACAAACTTTTCTTCAATTTGCAAACAAATTTCTCTTTCCCTTTTTCCACAAAACCTTTTAGTTGCTCCATGTAAATTTCTTCTTCAAGATCAACATGAAGAAATGCAGTCTTCACATCAAGTTGCTCAACTTCAAGGTTCATACTTGTAGCCATGCCAAGTACAACCCGAATAGAAGACATCTTTACAACCAGTGAGAAAATCTCGTCAAAGTCAATACTTTTCTTTTGTCCAAAGCCTTTCACAACAAGACGTGCCTTGTACCTCAGATTCTTGCCATCATTCTTCAATTTGAAAACCCACTTATTTTTCAGAATTTTCCTCCCTTTAGGCAACTTTACTAAATCATAAGTCTGGTTTTCAAGCAAGGAATTCATCTCCTCGTCCATGGCCTTTTTCCAATCACCTTTCTTTACATGCTCAATTGCTTTTTGGTAGCTCTTAGGTTCCCCTTGATCGGAAATCAACACAAATTCATTGGGAGGATACTTTCTTGAAGGTTGTCGGTCCCTTGTAGATTTCCTCAACTCAAGTTGTGGTGGCGGTTCTTAAGTTGTATGCTCTTCCTCAATTTCTGGCTCAACTTCATTAGAATTAGCATCATCCTCTATATCTTCAATAGGTGGCTACATATCTCCCCCATTTTCATCATCAACTGAAGATGACGGAGATGGATCCATGTCAATGAGATCACTAGTTTTTGGCTCCAGTTGATCACCTTTGCCAAAGTCTTCAATTGTTTGGTTTTCAAGAAACACAACATCACGGCTTTGAATGACTTTCTTGTCGACCGGATCTCACAATCTATATCCAAATTCATCACGCCCATAGCCAAGAAAAATACATTGTCTTGACTTACTATCAAGCTTGGATCTCTCATCCTTTAGAATGTGAACAAAAGCTCATCAACCAAACACTCTCAAGTGCTCATAAGATACATCTTTACCAGTCCAAACTTTTTCAGGAACATCACCATTCAAAGGATAGCAATGAGACAAATTGATCACGTCAACTGCTGTACTCATTGCCTCACCCCAAAAGGATCTTGGCAATTTAGCTTGTGAAAGAAAACACCTTGTTCTTTCCACAATGGTGCAGTTCATCCTCTCGGCAACACCATTTTGTTGAGAAGTCTTCTTAACTGTCTTTTGGTGCCGAATACCTTGGCTGCGACAATACTCATCAAATGGCCCAATGTATTCACCACCATTGTCTGATCGGATGCACTTCAAATTCTACCCTGTTTCTCTTTCAACCATGGCCTGAAAATGCTTAAATACTTCTAGAACTTGATCTTTAGTTTTTAGTAGAAAAGCACAAACTTTCCTTGAACAATCATCAATGAAAGTAAGAAAATAAAGTGCACCACTATGTGTTCTAACTTTTAAAGGACCACAAACATCCGAATGAATCAACTCCAAAACATTTTCTTTTCTAGAAACAACATTTTTATGAAAAGAAACTCTATGTTGTTTACCCACCAAACAATGAACACAAGTTTTAAGATGTGTACCTTTCAAACCGGGTAGAAGCCCTTTCTTGAACAAAACTTGTAGCCCCTTTTCACTCATATGGCCAAGCCGTTTGTACCATAATTCGGTAGAAGTATCATCTTCAAGGGCATTGACAACACCTTTACAAATTTTTTCTTGCATCGAATAAAGTGTATGAGTCTTCTTGCACTTAGCCACCACTAAAGAACCCTTTGTGAGCTTCCATATTCCATTACCAAATTTGTTGTTAAAGCCTTCATCATCCAGCTTCCCGGTAGAGATCAAATTGAGGCGAATGTCGGGAACATACCTCACATCTTTAAGCAACAACTTGCAGACCAAATTTGTTTCCAAGCAAACATCACCCATACCAATAATCTTGGACGAACCTTCATTACCCATTCGAACAAAACCATAATCTCCTTCAGTGTAGGTAGTGAAGAAATCAGCTGAAGAAGTCATATGAAAAGAAGCACCGGAATCAATCACCCAATTGCTCTCTTGGCCCACAAAATTGATACAATCATCTTCACAAATGATCATGAGATCATCGGTAGTAACTGCCATTGTGTCCTCTTGCTTCTTATCCATACTTTTGTCATGCCTTTTCTCCTTGTTCTTGAGCTTTCGGCATTCTTGCTTCATGCGCCCTTTCTCATGGCAATAATAGCACTCAATGTCTTTCTTTGAAAAAGAACCATCTTTTGATTTGTCACGGCTTTGATCACGACCATGAGGAGTCTTACTCCTCCTCTTTGTTTTCCTTCGGCCTCTCACAACAAATCTTCTGAATGAGAGGAACCCACTGATTTTCTTCTAGTTTCTTCATTCAACAAGCTACTAGTGACTTGGTCCATTGTGACAACTCCATCGGGCGCCGAATTACTAACTGTCACAACCAAAGTCTCCCAACTTTTGGGAAAAGAACTAAGTAGCATCAAAGCCTGCAACTCATCATCAAAAATAATTTTCATAGAAGCAAGTTGGTTAACAATACTCTTTATTTCATTCAAATGTTCTGGAATGGGGCTGCCATCATTATATTTTAAATTAACCAATTTACGAAACAGAAAAGCTTTATTTGTGGCTGATCTTCTATCATAAAGGCCTTCTAATTTTTTCCATAAATCATGTGCTGAAGTTTCAGTAGCAACATGATGAAACACACTGTCATCAATCCATTGACGGATAACACCAACGGCTTTTCAATTAAGCCTCTTTCACTCATCATCTTTCATACCTTCGGGTTTGCCACTATCACCCTCAATGGGTCCATACAAATCTTTACAAAATAATAGGTCCTTCATTTTAGTTTTCCAAGTTACCCAATTGCTTCCATTGAAGCTAGACATACAACCCACATTCCCCTCCATTGATTTAAACAAATAAATAAACCCAAATAACCTGTAAGCTCTGATACCAGTTGTTAGGAAAAATCTATGATTCCCCACAAGTAAATCAATCAATGGGATAAAAACTAATGTGAAAAAATTAAATCAAAGGCAACACAAGAATTTTTACGTTGTTCCCTCAATGTGAGGTACGTCCACGGGATCGAAATTCGATTCCACTATCAACCAAATAAGTTCCAAACGATTACAAACGAGACACTAATGGTCTCAGAAAACCACCCTTAGGTGAATTCCAAATAATCACAAATAAATAAGAGGAAAGACCTTACCAAATAGATGAACCAAAATCTTCAGAACCAGAATTGAAGAAGACCCCAAAAATTTCACCCAAAACAAAACCGAAATGCTTCAAAATAGAGCACCAATGAAAGCACACTGTTGCTGGTTTGTGAAAGTAATACACAAAGCCACACCTTGACCCCGAATTGACTTTTCCAATCAATTATTCTATAGCAGCCACACTTTCGAAAGAAGAGAACAATGTGTATGTAGCAGTCGTACAACCCACTTTTCTTGGGAGAAACAATACCAAATATGTATTGTGAATCTAGGGTTTTTAATTAAGACCTTAGTTGTTTCCAAACTGAATTAGGTCACCACAAAATTAGATATAATATATAAAAATATATTATAACTACTACCAAACCAAATTAAACTCTTTTAATAAACCATTGGGTCCCATACTCCAATAAGGAGGTATACCCAACACTTTGAAACTATAAAATGTTACAGTTTCAAAGTATGATTCTATTAAGTATTTATCCTTATTAATAAAATTGAAAAACATGTTATGAGACTGTAAAATTTTACAGTTCTAAAGAAATTTATGAAACTGTAAAATTTAACAATTTTAAAGAATTATTCATTTCAGCACCAAAAAAAATAAATAAATAAAAAGAAAATAAACTGAAATTGTAAAATTTTACAGTTTTCACCGCCTGTAATTAAAACTCGAAAACAACTTGTTCAAAACTTAAAAATTTTCTCCATTATAACAGGAAAATAGAAATGTGTAGTACAAAAAAGGTATTAAAACTGAGAGATGGAATGAAAGAGATACTTGTACTCTGATAACTATTTTATAGTTTAGACCTATTCAGATCTGATGTGGATCTACTTAATCATCTTCTTTGTCGAAAACTCATCATTTTCGCCGTCAGTGAGCACGAAGCAAGGAATTGGTACTCGGTGGTTGCCCATGAACCCTAATCAATGGTGGTCGTCGGTGACTATAGATTCAAAAGAGAAAGAAAAGAAGGAAGGCGTGATCGTGGTCGTGGTTGTTTGTGCCATCACCGATATCAGAGAAAGAGATATAAAGAGAAGAAGCAAGGTGTAGGGAAAGAGAAGAAGATAAATAGGTATAGGACTTTTGAGTCTACCTAAAAAGTTTTAGGATTAAATAGAATATACACTTTTCAAAAATGATTTGTGGGCAATTTGCCCATATTATTTAAATTTAGGCCTTCCATGTTTTGAAAATATACATTAGGCCTCAAAGTTTTGGACCTTTCTGATGCAATTTGGACTTTTTATTAAAAATAACTTTGAACATAGGCCTTTTTTTTTTATAATGAATTTCTAATTTGGAAATTTAGTCAAAACCCCTCAATTGGATCCTTATTTGGTGAAAATGATAGGCCAATTTATTTTGCTTCATAAACCTCTTAAGAAAGAGGGATATAATTGAGTAAGGACAAAGTAAAATATATATATTTTTTTCTTGGACAATATTGCCAGAGTGACATTGTGATAACCCTATCCCGTATTATACTTAATTCCTTAATGAAGCTTGTGATTTTGTGCTTGATATGGATTTGCATGGTTAAGTGTGTGATTTATGTGATTTTGGATTTATATCTATTGGTCGTACGAAAACCTATTGAAAATTACAACTTTGAACTGAAAATTGAAAGCCTTAAAAGCGCTAGAAACCAAAACTGATTAATTATTTGTGATTAGCATAATTTTTAGAGCCTAATGAGAGGTTTGGTAAAAATTTGATTCAGAATGAATTAATTAGATTTAATTAATTTCATTAAAATAAACCTTTGGTTACTCAAGTTCATACTTGAATTAATTAAATCTAATTGTTAAGCAATTAGCCTAATTAAACTAGGTTATGTGTGTATATATATATGAGCCATAGATTCTGGAGTCTTAGAGATAGACTCAACAACACTTTGCTGGAGAAGAAAATAGAG
The DNA here is from genome assembly GCA_025200525.1 of Camellia lanceoleosa. Classification (NCBI taxonomy): domain Eukaryota; kingdom Viridiplantae; phylum Streptophyta; class Magnoliopsida; order Ericales; family Theaceae; genus Camellia; species Camellia lanceoleosa. The sequence continues at coordinate 45,088,839 of CM045765.1, forward strand.
AAACAAGGAAAGACATAAAGGGCTTCAACAAGAACTTGGGAAAAGCTAGGAGATTTGGAGAAATTGAAGTAAAACTCAAGAATTGACTCAAGGTAGGTGAAATTCCACTAAAGCTCTTGGAATTAACCTACAAATTGTATGAATTCAAGGATTTAAAATAAAGATTATTCACCTAATAGAGTTAGGGTTTTGAGATATAAGTTTACTTGAGCTAAACTCAAGAATTTGAGCTTTAATTCTTTGATTTTGCTTGATTTGAGTTCAAATTTGGAAATAAACAAGAAATTAACTCTAGGGTTTGCACATAAAAGCATTACGAGTGGAATTCATCCATACAAGAGATGGATATTGTACGTGCACGAAATAATCTTCTTGTATAATCCTGTTGATTAAGTTTGCACTCCTCCAAACATCGTCGCTCTACTACTTGAAAACATAAACGTGTGCTAGCCGGCGGGTGTGTGTCGGAAACCTGTACGATGCCTAATTTAGCAAATAGACAATAGACAAAAAGCTTTGTGTTTTTGAGAGTAGAAATTGTGATACCTGTTCATAGGTCCTGTCATGAGCTTTTATAGATTCTGTCTGGCACAATTCTAGTAGGATTTCAACTCTTTTTAGTATAGTCCTCCTAGGAATCACAAAAATAATGCTTATCTTTTTACAACCTCCTCACTGCTTAACCAAGTGAGATGGTTTAACCGCGGTTTGGTAGCAGCACAACCAAGCTAGCACTGCTGTGCCTTATACCAGTTTTAACTGCGCTCACCAAGCTTGGTGATACCTGGGGCATCATCTAGCTCGGTTCTCCTTCCATCTATATCTCAGTCCAGAGTACCTAGACCAGACTACTAGCAGACATATCTGACTGAACTGACAGGATCAAGGACCAAGATATGCAGGCCATTACCTCAGCCCATAGCTCGGTCCATTTTCCAACCAGTCTTAGCTCGGCCCAAGTTCACACATAAATTACCCTCTCAGATATATATGGTTTGGAAGAATACTCTATGAAAACTTTGAATTCATGGAAGTTAACACTTTGATTTTGGAATTAAAGCAAGTTTGATTCAATTGAGCTTGAATCACACTTGAAGTATGTTAGTATATCATGTTTTTGAAGAAGTTTTGCACAAATTTGGGCTTGCAATTGAGTTTGGAGGCTTGAATTTTGAACCCCAATTTCAGACTACCTGAATTTACCCAGAACCACACATGCGGCTGTGAGCCCCCGCACGATCGGAATACAGGATAGAGCAGAGCGTGATACACTATTTTAATTGCACGTGTAGCCTGCACGTGTGGCAGCTTCCACAGTGCAGCTAGGGACTTCCACACATGCAGAAAACAGGGGATATTCTATTGATTTCTATTGACCTTTCCGACCTTTTGAACGTGTTTCCAACCTTAGTTCAACCCTTTGGAGAATTAAAAGATAATTAGAAACCTATTGAGAAATAATATGATAAATTAAAAAGAAAAGTGTACGAATTGAGCGATTTGTTTATCAAATGAGAAATAATTTGTATGTGTGTTATGTTATGTAGGTCACTTGCACGAGAGATCATCGCAAGACCTAAATCATTGTGAGTAATAAGTTTGTATAAATATGTTCGTAATTATTATTTTGAAAACAATATGGATGTTGTGTATATAGATTTCTGAAATTGCCTTATGTTATGATATGAATGAGTTTCGATGAATGCTTTACGAATGTAATGGAATGCTTTATGAATGTTATATGAATGAATGATAAATGAATGATATGTGGACCCAAGGTCGTTCCGTTTACGATATGATGTAATATGTTGGGCCTGAGGCTGTTCTGTAATATGTTAGGCCTGAGGTCATTCTGTAATATGTTGGGCATGAGGCCGCTCTGTAATGTGTTGGGCCCGAGGCTGTTCTATAATATGTTGGGCCCAAGGCCATTCCGTAATGTGATGGGCCTGAGATCATTTTGTATGATTATACCTGAGGCCGTTTTGATATGATTGGACCTGAGGTCGGTTCCTGAAATTTGAATATGAATAAGCTATTGAATGTTAAATTCAGAAAGTTTATTGATCTATGATAAAATGTTATCTTTGAGTTTAAGTGTATTCATTAACTCTTTACTTTATTATTACTCATCTCTCGCTCTCTATTTTATATATACGTAGGTAATCAACCTGGAGATCAACCTTAGAGTCAACCTCAGGAATTACTTTTGTGAACCTAATATGTCGAGGCTCCAAGATGGAGCTTTTGTCTTTTGTTTGGTTTTGTTATGTTGGATTCATGGATATGTAAACTTAATGACTTGCTCTTTCTATGTATATAATTATGTTTGGAAACCATGATATGTATGTAAGTGTTTTGTCTTGATTATTTAAGCACTGCTCAATGGATGTTATTTATAATATTTACTTCTACTTCAGGCCCCATAATTGTAAATATCTTATACTTTGCATGAGGCCGTAGATAATCGAGTGATTACTGGCCGATTATGATCCAAACTTTTAGAGACCAGTTTGGGTCATGACAGAGTGGTATCAGAATACGAGTTAATATCTCACACACGTGTCCATTGAGCATTACAATGTGTAGAATGGATTTAAGTTGCACGCATTTAGTAAGTGATATGTTGTGCATTCAGAACAATGTATATGCAGTTATTTCATAGGCTAAGTATTGAGGGTAAGAGTTAAAGGTTATTATGGAATTTCGACAATTACAAGAAACTGGGATGTGTTTGTTTAACAAGTTTCGTATTAAGACAAAAAAGTTAAAACTATTATGGAATTTTGATGTTTTGACTGGAACCTTATGATTTTAAGTATATTACTGTGGAAATATAGTATTGCAAGGAAGTAGAATCTTTGATGAACTCCATGGAAGTCCTATGATTTATATGTAAACTTAGATTAAGCGAATATTTGGGCAAATTGAGGTATTTGATGACTAATGAAGTGTGTGGAATTATGGTGATTGTGTGGAATGATAACGCTATGGTGTATAATACATAAGATGGCATGTTGATATGGTGAAGATATTGTGTGAAATCTTGAACCATAGAGTTTAAATGATTATGTATGATGTTATGATCTAAGTCAACTTTTGTTCTGTGTTTTTAGGAAAAGGATGGTGAAAAGTAAGAATGATGTAGAGATTAGATCTTTATCGGAACAATTAGACAAAGTAAAAGAAGTTTTAGAGAATATGGTGAAAGCTATGTAATGCTATGTTAATGTTCAAAATCGAAATAAAAAGCTAGGCGTGAAGTCGAAAGGAGAACCAATGGGTGAATTTAAGAGCTTCACGGTTGGAGAGACAAGTAGTTCTAAGCAAGAATGTAGAAGGAGTAAATCTGTCCCAATATGTCCAACATGTCTCAAGCCTCATTGGCCGTTATGTCATTGTAGACGTCCCCGAACGCCCCGGGAGGGATGAGTCCCGTTCTGTTCATTTTGGGCTCACTACAGTTCAGGACTCAATGTCACGATTCTCAATCTGAACCAAAGAGTCCAAATCCGACAAATCGTTTTGAGAAAACAGATTTTTTGAAAAGAAGTGCCAAACATGGACTGCTTTGCCAGATATAGAGTTGCCACCTAAATATTTTATTTTGGAAAATTTAGGAAACCCTGACTCACTGCCTAAGGCCACGTGTCCGTCATCACCAAAGTTGCCTCGGCTCGAGAACTTGTGTACGATTGGGGAAGGCCACTTCCTGAGCACCCCCGCTCGCCCGATCAAAGATCAGCCTCTACTAACCATGATATCAAGTTTTGAAAACATTATGCATTCTTATTCCGGTTATTAGCCTAGATTTACTCTGTGATGCGCATAGCATACAAGTATAGACTAGATCGCCTGAATTGGAGCAAAACATTTCATGTTTGTTTTTTTGAAAGATGGTTTGCTACTCGCAAGTAGGCTTAAAATGCAGATTTTGCCACCCTTAGGTGGGCTTAGAAAAGATGGTTTTGCCACTATCTAGTGGGCTTAAAACTCATAGTTGATGATTTGTTCCAATCCAAATAACCCAACCTTCACCCACATGCATTCAGGCAGTTATATCACATAAGCATATAGCCTCATGGTAAGTATGCTATCATGGCAGTCACTCACACACATGCAAGGATGCTAAAGCGTAAAAACTTACCGAGTACTCCAAGCCAAAACAGAAGCTATGTTAGAAATCCATGCATGATCCTAACTATACAGAAATGCCTAATGCAACGCATGCAAAATGCAACTAAGATAGGCCCGGCTATTCTAAACATGGCATATGGAATGCTACAGCCAACAAGTATTCAACTTGGAATTGAAATACAATGCAGTGAGTTATGATGCGCCGAGCCTGGTGCATGCAAAACCAATGAATGAATGCAAACATGCTATCATACTGTATGCTAATTGAAACATGCCCTAATCTAACCATCGTAAGCTGGTAAATAAAAGGGAGAAAGACGTGGGGTTGGAAGACATATATCACACGCACGCACACTTATTACAATTATGCCCTCGCTCGGAGGGTCCGAATAAATAATATACAGTCTGAAATGAATAATACAGTCCGAATAGGTACAAAATCCTAATTAATTAACAAATTAATCTAGGAAAGCAGTAAATTGCACGCAAATCTGTGGATCGCCTCAGCTCTGTTCCGAATGATGAATGATGCATGCATGAGTTGCCTTGTGCGGAAATCCATTGCGATGCCCCAATTAGCCTCTGTTTACAATTAAGCCCGGAATATTGCACGAAACTCCAAAAGACTGCTGGTTTCTGATTTGCTGCAACAGATAGCAAGAAAGGGGCATGGCAATGTATTTTCACATATGTATGCTTGACTACTCTTCAGGGAGTGTAGTCCTCGATCCTCGTGCCACCAATCACGCATATTGATGCATGATGGCCGAAGAGTCGAATTGCACGACTCAATATGAAATGAATGCACATGAAAACACAACAAGGCCTAGACTCCATCATGGTTAATCCGGAGTGTCGGCGACCGGGAATTGAGACATGTTCCGTCACTCGGAGTACGAAACGTCCCTCGTTTCCCGTGCTTGGGCTAACTCCTACCCCAAACACAATGCAAATGAGATGGCATACACCATGCAACTAATATACAACCTAGCATGCACAATGCTATGAAATGGCATACACAATGCTCGATGTAACATGACATACACGATGCTCTAACATACAACCTAGCATACGGAATGCTATGAATTGAAATGGCATACGCAATGCATGATGGACTTACACCAATATGAGTGGACCTTAGCCACACTCACATCAGTGGCCATTAGATGAAAATGAGACACTCGAGATGCGTGCACACATGCACGCAAACCGAGGACTGATCCTAAGGCACAAATGCCACTCTAACAAGGCATGGCAAGGCATGAAATATGGCGTGCAAACATGCAAGTTCCAGTACTGAAATGTGATGCAAAATGATCCCGAAACATGGAAACATGGCACCCGATGCATGAAGTAAACCCCGAAACTCAAAACTAGGCACATGTATTGACTTATAGCTATGCAAAACAAGCATTATTTGACTATGAAGCACAAAGACAGAGCCAAGGCAGTCCCAAAACATGAATATTTCTAGTTCAAAGCATGGTGAAAAGATGCTAGCAAGATGGACTAAAATAGCATGCAACTTTGACTAGCAAACATGGTTTACATGGCATGTATATGAAGCATATGAAATCTCAGCAAACCAGAAAAAATTAGTGAACAAAACATGTGAAAATATGCCAAAATAAACATGGAAATGCAGCCAATGCATGTAAAACTGAGGGGCTCCTTTGGGAGGGCATACAAGGGGTTATTAAGCACATGCATCAAGGACATTTAGCATGGCAAAATTAACTCTAGAAATCAAATATGATAGCCCTAAAACTCAGCAAATTGGCCCTGAAATCAGTCAACAAAGCATGCAAGATAGGGCCTCTTTGGAAGGCCAAAAAGACCATCTTGGCCTTCAAGAACACACCTAAGCCACTGAAAATCCACTGGATTTTAGTGGCTAAGAGGCCAAACCATGGCCAATGCAAGTGCTCTAATGCATAGCACTAATCATGAAAGAATGAGGCATGCATAGGGGAAGATGACTCCAAACAGAGAATAGACCTTAATCAAACATGAAGATGATGTCAAAACAAGACTTTTTTTAGTTTAGGTCGAGGTCCAAAAAGGCTCACAAATAAGGCTAATGTATCATGCAAAATAAGCCCTAGAAGAGAGATTGAACAAACGGGATAGAAAAAGGTCTCAAACAGTAAAGAGCCCTTCAACAAAGTTGAAGAAGGACTCAAAAAAAGATACTTTACAATTTATAGAAAATCTCAAATATGCTCACAAGCAAGGCTAAAATATGATGCAAAAATAGCCCCAAAAGAGAGATAGAGAGCAAGAGGCAGTAGGTGGCCTCAAACAGCAAAGAGCCTTTCAATAAAGTTTAAGAGGGGCTCAAAATAAGGCACTTTACAGTTTGGATCGAAGCCCATAAATCCTTACAAACAAGGCTAATGTACCATGCAAAATAAGCCTTAAAAGAGGGATAGAACTGAAAAGGTGAGTAGAAGACCTCAAACAGAGAAAAATCCTTGATCAACCGTGAAGATGAGCTCAAAATCAGACTATTTTCAGTTTAGGCCAAATCCCAAAAATGCTTGCAAGTATAGCTTATAGATGAAGCAAAAAAATGCAAGTTTAAGGGAAATTGGTGCTTACCCATGAAGAGCAGTAGATCAGGAGCTTTTGGTCCAAAATTCTGAGCTTTCAACCTCTTCAAATGGCCTCCAAGGTGCTGGAATGAGTGATGGAGGTGGTAGGCTATGAGGTGTAGGGTAAATATGCAAGAACAAGGGTATTTTTTAGGCTTAGAGTATAGATATATGGAGGTTTGTATAATAGTGCCTCAGCGAGTTTTCTAACCCTTAGAAATGGAGGAGGGGTGCTGGTTATATAGAGGGAGAGGAGTGAAGAAAAGGGGCGAGGGGGAAAAAACAAATTCAAATTTCCTCCCCAAAAGGGCAGACCCTCGGGCAGGGGTCTGGTGCAAAACAGCTGGCACAGCTGTAATGCACAAGGAGAGAGAAAAATGGCCGGCTAGGTGCAGAAGGTTCAGGTGGCCGGCCGGCCACCTCTCCTGGCCGGCCGGCCAGGTGCAAAAGGTCCAAGAAAAATTAGTGGCTGACCACCCCAAAAAGGTGGCCTCCCATGTGTGTACAACACAACTCTATGGTCAAAACCGATAAAATGTAACCCAAGAGAGAGAAAAACCAAATTTTTAGAGGGGTTCAAAAGGGTCAAGAACAATTTTTGGCCGGCCTACCCATATTGGTGGCCTCCCAAGTGTGTACAACACAATGGTGTGGTGGAAAGTCAAAAAAAGTGTCACGGGAATGGGAAAAATTAGCTTTCTAGTGAAGAAAACGGGCGATGAAGAGCGATGAAGGAATAAAGCTGGTCTTCAGAACAATTTCTAGCTTCCCACCCTTCTACAACCTTTCTAACAATGAAAATAAGGTCTCCACCAAAAATGAACCCAAACCGATGTAAAACGAAGGTTCGGGGACCGAAACGCGCGGTTTGGGGCCCCGAAAACTAACTATTAAGCACCGGAGGTGGCGTTTGACCATGAAGTTGGTCTTTCGAGCCACAGTGTCCCTCAAAATGGAGGAAATAAGGTGTGTGCCAAAAATCGGAGCAAACGGAGGTGGTTAAGCGGTCCCGAATCGAGGTACACGGCCGACAGCTCCGAAAACTGGGAACCGGGCTCCAAACGGGAAAAATGGCCTACGACCATGAAATGTAGCCTACGGCCACTTAGAGATGATCTACAAGACCTCTTCCTCCCTTCGGGAAGAGAAAACAAACAAAACGGGACCTGGTTCGCAAACCGAGATAAGGCACAAAAGAGTCCGGAAGTTCGGAGGCAAGGCTCGCAACCGTGACTTCGCAACTTCAGAATGAGCACAATATGCAACATCACCGAGCACTCAGTTGGTGATGTCTAAGTCTTAATGTCGGTCAAAAATGGGGTGTCTACAGTCATCTACTTATGAGAGCGTGCTTCAAATGTGGAGAAATAGGACATCAGGTGAAAGATTGTCCAACAACAAAAGCATGTCCCAAGTCACGCAATTAGATGGAAGGAAATTATTGTTGAAGCCCCTTGTTTCTCTCTTTTCTGCTCTAGCAAAGTATTGTTGAGTCTATCTGTAAGACTCTAGAATCTAAGGCTTATATATATATACATAATCTAGTTTAATTAGGCCAATTGCTTAATGATTAGGTTTAATTAATTCAAGTATGAACTTGAATAACCAAAGGTTTATTTTAATAAAATTAATTAAATCTAATTAATTCATTCTGAATCAAATTTTTACCAAACCTCTCATTAGGCTCTAAAAATTATGCTAATCGCAAGTAATTAATCAGTTTTGGTTTTTAGCGCCTCTAATGCTTTCAATTTTCAATTCAAAGTTGAGATTTTCAACAGGTTTTCCTATGACCAATAGATAAAAATCTAAAATTGTTTGGGGTGTACTATATAAGTACACTTTTTATCTTTTTTAGGTCATGTCACATCTCTACTTTTTTGCACATCTTTTCGTAAAAAGTCAAAAAGTGCCCTTATTTAGATCATTCCAAACAATGAATCACATGCTTAATTAAGGAATTAAAGTATACTATGGGATAGGGTTATTACAGTCTTCCCCCTTTTAAGAAGTTTGGTCCTATAAACTTGTATTAATCTTATGGAAAACAAATCGTACATTTTTGTGCTGTTACATTTCTCTTTCCGTAAGTAACTTTCTTCACAGGAGTTTCATTCATTCTTATTTAATGGTTAATGACCCAAATTAGGATTCGTCCCAGTTCCTAATGTCATTAAAGGCTATTCAGTAATATAGAGTAGACTTCGAAGTCAACCTCATAACATTAAGTCACAAAACATATTAACCACAATGTACTACTCTCATCCATCCGAAACTTAGATACTGTCTTTAGCTAACCGTATCTCTTCTAATAATTCGTATATTTCCGTATATTTCCAATTAACCCACATGTCTTCCAAATACTTGAGGATTGATCACAAATGATATTCCTGATCCTACTCAACTTCAAATAAATCAAAGTACTCATCTATTGACATACCATACGAAGTCTTCCAATAAATAAGTGTTGATACAACATTAATAGCATATTCCACTTCTTAGTCCACCAATTCCTTTGTAACAATAATTCGGGTATTCATGTTCATACGAGTCATAAGCCATAAATAACAAATTAAATAGGATGGGGATTTACTCCCTAGTTTTACATGAAAAATTATTTAATCTCAGTCGAACACAACTCGTTTAGACATTTAGTCAATGTTTGCTTAGCGGGTAGAAAATCTATTCATGTACAACATTATATCCTAGTGATCCATGCCTATGGCACTAAGTCATAGTCATAGTATCGCATTCCCATATGATATAAATCCTCCAACTAACAAAGAAACACTTCTTGTCCAATAGCGAAAAAATTGGCTTTGAAATCCGCTAATATGTAGACATTTTGCTCACAAATAGTTTAAACACTCGAAATAGTGGTCTTGATACATTGAATTGTTCTCATGCTAATTATCTTTAACAATCTCAGATTAAGTTTTAACTATCCATATAAATGAATTCTAAATTCTCCAATAGCTAATCAACCAAATATAAGAATACTAATTCCAACTTAATGTTTCTTACATTTATTAAATATACTCCTTTCGATCTCTCCTACCACAAAATTGTCAAACACATTCCTTGATTCCTTTGCTTACTAGCACTACGTTGGCATGGTCAATTTTCGAGTCATTATTTCCGTACAAATTCAGATTCTCTTGGACGTATATAAATATATATATATATATCTGTAGTAACTTAGTTCAGTCATTTATCTTTAGGTGTTCATTGCCACACTACCATAGTTCTGGCCTTTTAATTCCCTTGTCATTTGTTCCCTTGCACTCCATAAGCATATATTAACAACCTTATATAAGTTGGAAAAGTAGTCTATTATTTCCAAAGAAAGTTCATTAGCTCCGGAGGTCAAAATCTTTTCGCTTAGGTATATTAGTAATGTTTACACAATATGTACAAGGTTCATCCGTTTCCCTCAAAATTACATCATATTAGTTCATGTCCAAGGTATTGATGTAATATCCCCAGATAAAGGTTTATATGTCAATTTATGGCAAAAAATTTTAGACGATAAAGAAATATTATTATATAACTATGGTTTCAATTTCATATAGACATCTTATTCACAATTAGTAAAGGTAATCCTAAAATAGAGACATATTAGTTCCAAAACAAAAACATATTAGAGTCAGAACAGAATCATGTCTTCCAAAATTTCATTGATCCTTTTTGCAAATATCCGGTGATGGGTTGCACTCAGATAGCATTAAACAAACATACAAATCAAAGCAGAACTTTACATACTTTCAATTTGACCATTATTCATATGTGGAAGTTACTATGTTTCCTGAGAGGCCAATCTATATAGGTTTATACCAAGATGTAGACACCCCATTTTTGATGGCCCTTCAAAACTTGGATGTTCTTGCAGGTACATCCGATGACGAGTCTGGTTGCTCGCCGAGCGCTCAAAGTCCTCAACGGAACACCACAGGTTTGAGCCTTCCAAACCCTACATCCCTTTTCTTTCCTTTTTGGACCATGTCTTGGTGTTTCCCCCCTACAGTCTTTGGTGGCCTGCAGGCCATCTATGAGGGCTGCCAACGAGGGCTTCTGGCCTACCGGCCATTGATGTGCCTTGCCGGCCATCACTGATGGCCGGTCGGCCACCAGTATTTTTTGCAGATATTTGTACTAGCTGTGCTAGCTGGTTGCATAGAGGCTTGCATCTGCCCACACGTGGAGGGCTAGATCTCCTTGTATAGAATTCATGCTTTCTATTTATACGGAGGCCCTCTCTCATGTTTGAAGGTTGGAAGATTTAAGACTCAAAATTTTCTCTCTCTCTCTCTCTCTCTCTCTCTCTCTCTCCAGATTTCTCTGTCTCTTTCCCTCTCTCTGTCTCTCTCTTGTATTTTTCTACACATTTGCCGACTTACACTACACTTTTGCATATCAACCCTTAACCAAAAGTGATCATCTTTGAGCTGAGGTTGTTTGAGGCCCTCTTGGAGCTCTACAAGTTGTTTTTGGCTTGAATTGTTGCTTGGAACCACTCTTCTCTTCAAGAGGTATAATACTAGCCTTTTAAGCTTGCTTTGCTTACTTGTTTTTCCATCTTTTTCCTACTGTTATGGGCTAAAATTGGTGTTTTGGGCCATTAAAGGTTAGGGGGTGGTTCATCCCTATTTATTCCTTGTTGTTAAGGCCTTTGCACTTTTGTTTTCCATTTTAAAACTACTTTTTTTTTGGGCCTTTAACCACTGAATTTCAGAGGTTTTTCAGTGGTAAAAAACTCATTTTGAAGTCCAAAATTGGAGGGGCTAGCCTCCCCTGCTTGTGTCTTGTTTGCTATTCTAGTTAACTTCATATGTTAGCATGTTTTTCTAGCTTAACTTAGCTCAAGTCCAGCATGTTTTTGCCTATGAAATAGACTGCTTTAGCTCTATTTTGGGCATTTTGGGTCGGTTGAGTCTTGTTTTGCATGGTTGTTGTGTAAAAGTCCTCCCAAGTTGGTGTTTTAGGGTCTTAGACACCTCTTGTCTAAGTTGATAGTATCTTTTGGTCCTTTTTTTTTTTTTTTTTTTTTTTCTATTTTAGCACTATACACTCTGCAACCTCCCTCTTTGCTTCACTCTTTCATTTGCTTTTGAGTGTTGCTTCAAGCTTGGGATCCTTTAAGCTTGAGATTGAGGTCATGCTTAATGGTTTAACCCTCTTTGAGGGTTCATTATCAATGGCATGATCTCTCTCTTGCCTTACATTATCCCTGGGTTGTCACTTCTTTCATCTTAGAGGACATTCACAAATGGACAAATTGATTAAAGAATAATTTGGTAACTAAAATGTGTAAACAAAATTGGCAAGTAAAAGAGGCAAGATAAGCATTTCTTTGTGTTGCATTGCATGTGTTCAAATCGGACGTTAGTTTGAGCACAAGGAAAATGGGACATTTCATACTCAAAAGTGATGAAATGTGCCACTTTCCTAGGTCTCCATTGCCCTTGATCATGCATGATAGGGTGATGGTTCTTGAGTGTCTTGTTTTGCATTCATTGAGCTTGCACACCTTGAAGCACAACTCATCATGTAATGAAATTGCTTTGATTGGTGGTTTGTGGTTTAAGTTCACAAATCCTTGGATTTGTCCATGAAAATAAGAGGTGAATTGTACGGACAATCCTTGGAAAAACCCTCTTTTTCCTCTGTTTGTACTCTGTTGCAGCATGGTGATCCAATGCATCAGTGGCCAGCAATGCACCATTGGTGGCCGGCAATGCACCATAAATGGCTGATAGACCAACCTTTTGGCCAACAGAGGGCCGGCAACATCCATCCATGGCCGGTAGGCCATTGATGTAAACCTCAGCAAAGATTTGGTAAGACGGAGCAGGAGGGTTCTGGAAATGCTCAACCCTGCAAACAGAGGCTTTCGAGAGCAAAACGACGGTCTTTTTCGACAAAAACCGAGCATGTGCATCTTCCACTTCCTGAGGCGGAGCAGTGGCAGCGTAGTTAAATGTCTTAATTGCACAGTTCGTGTACATTTGTTTTGTAAATTAATTAATTAGTTTACTAGTTAGTTAAAGTGTTTTAATAATTAGTAATTAGCTTAACTAGTTATTCATTTGGTTTGTAATAATTAGTCTAATTAGATTAATTAGATTAGCTTAATTAGCTTAGCTTAGTTACTAGTTAGGTAGCTCTTATTCATTCGGACTCTCCTTCGTGAGAGCAAAATGTAATAATGTGTATGTCTTCCAACCCCACGTCTTTCTCCTTTTTACTTAACTGCTTTCGATGCTTAGATTAGGGACATGCCTCAATTAACCTACATTATGCTTACATCCATTCATTTGTATTACATGCACCAAGGCTCGGCGCATCATTCAAACTTCATTGTTGTTTCAATACCTTCTTTGAATACGTGTTTAATCGCATGTCATCAAATTGATTCATATGCCATATTAGTAGCTGAGCCAATTAAATTGCATATGGCATGTGTTATATTAGGCATCTTGTATAGTTAGGAATCATGCATATTTTTCAAACTCTCGTTTTCTTAGCTTGGAGTACTAGGTGAGTTTTTATGCTTTAACATACTTGCATGAATGTGAATGTTGCCATGTCTAACATGCTTGCCATGAGGCTAAATGCTTATTTGCTAACCTGCTTGAATGCTTGTGGATGAAGGCTTGTTGTTTGAATTGGAACAATTTAACAAATGTAAGTTTTAAGTACACTTTGTTGAGTGGCAAATCATGTTTTAAGCCCACTACGTTTGGTGGCAAATTCGCAAACTTTAAGCCCAGTTGAGGTGGCAAATTCAAACCATTTTTGCAAACAAACATGAGTTGAATTGTTCCAAATTGAGCAAACTAGTCTATACTTTTTTGTGCGCATCACATAGTAAAGCTAGTTTAAACAACTGGAACAAGAGCACATAATGTTTATAAAAATGATATCATTATTAGCAGAGGCCGATCTTTGATCGGGCAAGCGGGGGTGCTCAATTCATGACCTTCCCCTCTCGTGCCTAAGTTTTCGAGCCAAGGCAACTTTGGTGATGACGGACACATGGCCTTTGGCACGAGTCATGGGTTTCCTAAATTTTCTCAAAATAAAATATTTAGGTGGCGAATCTGTATTTGGCAGAGCAGTCCAATTTTTGGCACTTTTTGATTCAAAATCAATTTTTCAAAACGATTTGCTGGATTTGGACTCTTTGTTGTTTATCAATTTCACATTGCACTTGTGAGATTAGATTCAGAACCACGGGAGTCCGAACTGTAGGGCTTTCTTTTCGAGCTCCCGAGAGGGGGCGCAAAAAAGCCAAGCTACAGTTTCTGGTGACTCTGCTGGGGATTGAGAGAACTTGACTTGAACTCATGATATGACATTTTATCTACACTTATGTGTTTCTTTGCATTTGCATTTGCATTTGCATCAGTGCGCTTAAGTCATAATGTTTGCCATCTGCTATGCCTAAATGGTTTGCTGGAGGCTTGCTTGGAAAAGCTTACCAAAAGGCTGACCGGTTACAGGCTCTGCCACGATGGGAATACAACCCTTGGATCTGGACTACCGCTGTACCATTTGATCCTCATTTCACTTCCCGGGGTTAGGTGTGAGAGGTATATTAGGTGGTCTTGCTGAGGTATCCTTTTTGACCAATCGGCCTAGTTGCATATCGAAAGTGATAGAGACTGTTCCAAACTAGGATAGGTTACTTACCTGAATTTAGGATTGTGTGAAACACTTTGCTTGAATAGTGAACCCTAGTTCCTGACAAAACTAGGACAGGGTAACCCTACCCCATCATAGGGGTGTTTTGGCTCTCATTTAACTGGTATGTGCTTTTAGAGTAAAACTCTAAAGGAATGTATATATCAGTTGCAAGTTTGGGCATCAGTTTTGGGGTAGAAATCAGTGTTGAGTACAGTTCTCCAGCTTATGATGGCAATTGCATGTTCTTAGTGTTTGAGCCGAGGTGTGGTGCGGTTTCTGATTTTTGTTTTCTTTGCTTTATTTCTTTTTTGCAAGGTAGTTTTTCGCCATTACTTCAGACGATTCTGTTACCCCCCATGCTCTCTGGACCTGTGTAAGGAAACTTTACAGATCCGGAGATCTTGTCAGGGGACAGCCAGTGTTTGCTTCACTCTCACTGATTACCAGATGGAGGAGGATCAGGCATAATTCACCAGTCCAGCAGTCACCTTTTACTTCACCTGCACTTAGTCTGGCCCAGTCTTCTACTTCTACTCCAGAAAGAGAGTATTCGCTAGTTTTGATTGCTTAACATCCTCCAGTCAACATGGAAGATTTGCTTTGTCGTCTCCAGTAGACCATTGAGACTATGCAGCTAGATGCTTCCTGCCCAGCTGACGTCACGGCCTGCCAAGCAAAAGTGATAAATAGGCTTCAGCAATAGCAACCACAATCGGTAGTAGCCTCTGCATCTCATGCACCCCCAGCGAGTATTCTAGCACCTGGGGTCACAGTCAATGTTCAAAAGAATACGGGCATTTCGGTAGATCCGATCCCACATCTGACCTCCAGAGCACCAGTTTACCAAACGGAGGTGCCGTTTGAATTTGAGGTTGACCCCACTCCATTAAAGATCAACAAGCTAGAAATGCTCTTCAAGGGCACATGGCATGAATTCAATCCCTGATATTAAGAATGGATACACAGACTCAGCAGTGACTCTACCAGATAGATTCAAGATGCCGCATATAGACCGGTACGACGTCTCCGGGGATCCTATGGTCCATCTACGATTATTTTCGGATATCCTATGACCAATGGGTCTCACTAAACTTCAGAAGCTGTTGTTTTTTGGCCAGACCTTGTCTGGTATAGCAGCCATTTGGTATGCCAAACTCGAGGACTTTATGAAAAGAAGTTGAGAGGAAATGGCTAAGGCCTTAATCACACAGTACTCCTACAATATCCAAATCAAGGTTAAAACCCGTGATCTTGAAGCGACCCGCAAGGAGCCAAAGGAGGGCTTCTCGGACTTTGTGACTCAATGGAGGGCTAAGGCCTCTATGATGACTATCAGGCCGTCTGAAAAAGGACCAAATCAGAATGGTGGTTTGTAACTTGCAAGGGAGATTATTACAAAAGATGATAGTCTTGCCTTTGTTTACATTTGCTGAACTCCATAAGATAGGGGTTCAAATTGAGGATGCGATGAAGCAGGGGCTGATAGACAATGAGAAGGAACAGCCCAAGAGGCCCTTTACACGCAACTCCAATGCAACCACGAGTGGTAGCACTTCTGCATTGCCTTCGGATGTTAATATGGTCACTACCACACTTAAAACTGCCAACCCTTTTGCCAACACCTCCAACACAACTCCATAAACCTCATCCAGCAAGGCTTGATCTCAAAGGGTCTTTACTTTGCTCCATATGCCTTTGTCCAAAGCTTTAGGGGCCCTGATCAGAAAGGGGCATCTTAAGCCATTAGAACAATGCCCTCTACCCGATCCTCTCCCCCCGAAACACAACCTGGCCAAATATAGCACTTTTCATCAGCAGCATGGTCATGACACTAATCAATGCCATAGGCTACGTCATGAGATTCAAGATCTCATTGACAACAAAGTGATAACACCTCCCCAAAAACCCAACGTCACTACAAATCCTCTCCCACCACATAATCAAGTCCCCCCACCCCGGCATATAAACCTCATCCATACACTGGCTGTCCCTGATGACCCCAATATATACATCACCCCTTCCCACCTACTTAAGTCGGCGTTGCTCATCCTTGAGAGCATGGACTTGTGCATGGTGAACACATCTACATTCTAACCCGAACCCATGGTGGTGACGAAGGTAGAAGAAGAGGGATTGGTCGAGGAGAGTACAAGTTCGTTGCTCGAGGGCTCTGAGGACTTATCTAAAGAAGTGTACAACCCACACCGCTATATTTTTCCAATCAATCAAACTAAGCTGGAAGTGGTGTTGCCGACTGAGTTAGAGGTCAGTGTAGTTCAAGAAGATGGGCCAAGTCAGGGATTTGATGATTTGGCCAACCTAGAGGAGGACATAGACAATTTGATGTTCTTTGATGAGCAAGATTAAGGGGACGTGCATATTGATTGGTTTGATTTGAACGGGTCGACAGACAATTCTAGGTGGCTAAGTGATGAACCCGATAGGGATGAGGGAACTGAATTGAAGCTGGAAGAACAGAAAGCAAAAACTGTTGCAATGGCTAGAATGGCCAATGGAAAGGATAAACTGCCGTAATTGGCTCAGGAACTAGGCATTGTTAGTACTGTACATACAGAGCAAGAAATTGCACTGGAGCGGTTTGGGCAAGAAATGAGTAGAGACAATCGGAAAGTTGGGAAAGCCCAGCACCCTAGGGGGGGAGATTTGTAATGAGAAGGTAATCTGAACGGAGCCAGACGAGTGCTTGTGGCTACCGAAGGAGTCAGGTGGGATGACGACGACCTACACTTGGCCCATACTGATGAGGATTGGGGTGAAGACCTTCTTGACAACAGTTGGTATGTGGAAGAAGTTGACCATATGACAAAAAGTGGCCAATATTTCAAATCACCGCATCTGGACCAACCCGAGGCGTACGGGAAGGATAAAGAAGTGGAGAAACAGAAGGAAAAGCAGTTAGAGGAAGACGCTATGCTGAAAAAGTTGAAGAAGATTCAAGCTGATATATCTATCTGGGGTCTGCTTATGGCCTCGCGAGTGCATAGGCAGGCTATATTGTTAGCGATGGATAAAGCTAAGTTGTCCATCGACACCACCCGGAACAACTGGTGGGATTAGTCTTCTCGGGAGCCGCTGTGCCAACTTTGACCTTTTCAGAGAAGAAACTACCACCAGAAGGCTCTGCACACAACAAGTCTCTATACATATCAGTGAAGTGCCGAGAAAAGTGGATACCAGTGGTATTGGTCGACACTGGGTCAGCAATTAACATCTGTCCTTGTCGCATGACTTATACTATTGGCCGGAAACTGACAGATTTTGTACCTACAGCCTAGGTTCGGGCGTATGACAATACAAGTTAAAAGGTGATAGAAATAGTGCAAATTAGAGTACAAGTCAGCCCAGCCCAACAAGACATTGAGTTCCATGTCTTGGACGTTTCGGCCACTTTCAACGTACTACTTGGGTGACCCTGGCTGCACCAAGTGAAAGCTGTCTCTTCCACTCTCCATCAAATGCTGAAGTACCCCCATGGGAAAGAGGTGGCTATTGTCTTCAGAAATTCATCTATACATCCTCCGCCAGAGATCACTACACCTGTGTTGGAGATTGTGCATGGCGAAGAGGATGTCTTCCTTTCGGGGTTTACCTTGGCTAAGGCCCAAGTAGTACAGAATATCATGGCTGTTGATGAGGGCTTGTATGTTAGCGTCCAATCTGTATACTTCATGAACAAGCTCCAACACATGCTAGGAATGGGGGTGGGAAGGAGTGGCCGGGAGGGTGTTACTGCATTGGCCGATGTGCCACATAACCTGTATGTCTTTGGTCTTGGCTATACGCCCACCAAAGAGGACTGGGTAAGGAAAGGGAAAGAAATGGCCGGAAGAGCCAGAGCTAAGCAGATTGAGAAGTGCTACGAGCTTGTGCACCGACCAATCAGGGGAACCCTGGATGGTTATTTTGTTCGGGAAGGTGAAGACTTCCCATTCTGTGGTTTCCCTGAACCTTGGTTTAACTCTGAGAAGTGGTGGGTTCCTGGCTTTGAGATTTTCTTTGACTTGCAGCTACAAGAGAGTGGTACAGAGGAATAGACTGAACTAACTGCTGAGGCTGCAAAGAGCACAGAAAGTGATTCTGACAGCAACGAGCTTCAAGTAGGAGCAGCACTAGCATGTCTCCTTTCAGATCGTTCGATCGACTCAGAGAGCTTGGGGGATGACCTGACCGTTTCCATGATCGGGGACCAACCGGGTGCGAACCCTTCTAGCAGCATCTTAGATGCATCTGACGCACCATCCTTCATTTGGCAGCTGGAGGAGGGCTACCTGTCTAGCAGTTCTGAGTCAGGTAGTGAACTAGAATCTGATTCCACAGAGTTTGTGGAGTCGTAATCAGATTCCGGTTCCTCTGAGTCTGGGTTTAGTATTCTTGGGGTTGATAACCCGGATGCCGAGGTTTTGTCCAGGTCATCCTTTTCTTTTTTCCTTTGAGTCGGTTGTAACCAAGGAACTAGATCAACTTGACCTTGTGAATGAGAATGCCACTGCAGATTCTAAGTATTTCTCTGTGTCTCTTGTTTATTGCATTGATCATGATTTTCAAATTTTTGATGAAAACGACGAGGAAGGAATTCCTCTGGTTTTGAAAATTTTGATTAATCGGGAGGAGGATAGGTTTGCAAAACCCCTCACTGATGACATCATTGCTTTTAATGTGGATACTGAGAAGGATCTGCGTTTGGTCCAGATCGGGTCCACGTTGTCTTCGGAGAAGCGCGAGCGCTTAGTCACTTTATTAAAAGATTTCAAAGATGTTTTCGCATCGTCCTACGAAGACATGCCTGGAATCGATCTTGAGATTGTATAGTATTGGATCCCTCTTGACCCTGAGGCCCGACCTATCAAACAGAAGTTGTAGAGAGTAAGCTTGGATTGGGCTTTGAAGATTAAGAATGAGGTCACCGAGTAGATAGACGCAGGGTTTTTGCTAGTATTTGAGTATCCAACTTGGTTGGCCAACATTGTTCCAGTGCCAAAGAAAGATGGTAGATTTCGGGTGTGTATGGATTTCAGGGATCTGAACAGAGCCAGTCCGAAGGACGACTTTCCCTTGCCGCACATCAATGAATTGGTGGACTTCACCGCGGGCCATGCATTAGTCTCCTTCATGGATAGATTTTTCGAGTATAACCAGATTCTGATGGCACCTGAAGACAGAGAGAAAATTGCCTTCATTATGCCGTGGGGAACCTATTGTTACAGAGTGATGCCCTTTGGGCTGAAGAATACCCGGGCTACCTATCAATGTGCTGCGACCACAATTCTGCATGATATGATCCGTAAAGAGGTCGAGGTGTACATAGATGACATGATTATCAAGTCCAAGAAAAGAGAGGGCCACTACACCACCTTGAAGAAATTCTTTCAGTGGATTAGAGAATACAGACTGAGGTTGAATCCACAAAAGTATACTTTCGGCGTAACAGCAGGGAAAATGTTGGGTTTCTTGATCACATAGAGGGGCATCGAGGTAGATCCTTCCAAAATCAAGGCCATCTTAGAAATGCCCCCACCAAGGACTGAAAAGGAGGTGCGAGGCTTTCTGGGTAAAGTGCAATTCATAAGACGGTTTATCTCTAAATTAACCTTGACTTGTGAACCACTATTTGGTCTCATGAAGAAAGGAAAGAAATTCTGATGGGATGATCGATGTCAATTTGCTTTTGAGCAGATTAAGCAGTACCTTCAGAATCCGCCTGTATTGTCGCCGTCAGAGCCAGGGAAGCCCTTGATTCTGTATCTGTCAGTAACAGACACAACAATGAGATACATGCTTGCTCAAGAATCTGAGGATAGGGTGGAGAAAGCCATCTACTATTTGAGCAAGAAAATGCTGGATTATGAGATCCGTTACACCCCGTTGGAGAAAGCTTGCTTGGCCTTGGCATGGGCTACCAGGAAGTTAAGGCACGACCTGTTAGCTCACTTTGTAATTCTAGTTTCGAGATTAGATCCCATCAAATATCTCTTTGAGAAACCAGCGCTTACGGGTAGGCTAGCCCATTGGTTGCTTTTTCTCTCCAAATTTGATTTGAAGTATGTTACTCGCAAGTTTGTCAAGGGGAGACCGACAGTAGAGTTCCTGGCGTATCACCCAGTAGAAAGGGATGAAGTGGTAGAATACCTATTCCCAGATGAAGCCATTTTGCAAGTCGAGGAAGAGATTTGGACAATGTACTTGACGGAGCGTCTAATCAGTACGATTACGGGATAGGGGTGTTGTTGATAGTATTCAAAAATTCCTATATACCCTTAGCCTTCAAACTCCAGTTTAAGGTATCTAATAACGAAGCAGAATATGAGGCGTGTATGCCTGGTTTGGAAGCCGCCCTAGAACTAAGGGCAAAAAGGTTGGACGTCATTGGGGACTCGAACCTAGTTGTGTCTCAAGCAAAAGGAGAGTGGAAGGTTAAAGAAGAAAAGATGAAGATCTATCACCAAACCCTGGACGTTCTGATTCCTAGGTTTGAAAAGCTGACCTTCACGCATCTACTAAGAGAAAATAACAGGTTCGCTGATGCCTTATCAACTCCATCTTCCATGATAGACATCCCATTTGGAGTCCGGATGCGTCCGATCATTATTGAGCAGAGATATACGCCGCCTACGAGTCTATCGCCACAATAGATGAAGTGCAAGATCCAAACCCTTGGTTTTATGATATCTGGAACTTCTTGGAAAGGGGGGTTTATTCACCAAGGGTGAATGCCAAAGATAAGAGGGCAATACGGCGGATGGCTATTCAATTTATCATCGGCGGAGGTAAATTGTATAAAAGGGGTTATCTGGGAATGCACAAGCTGTGTGTCAACGTAGAGTAATCAAAGCGCCTAATGGAGGCCATCCATGGGAGAGAGTGCGGAGCGCACATGAATGGAGTAATGTTAGCTCGGAAGATTCTCAGGCAAGGTTACTACTGGTCTACCATGGAGGAGGATTGTATCAGTTCTGTTCGGCGATGCCACAAATGGCAAATTCATGCAAATCGCATGAACATCCCGCCGTCGAAGCTGTACAACATGACTTCACCATGGCCTTTCTTAATCTGGGGAATTGATGTCATCGGCGCAGTCACACTAAAAGAGTCAAATGGGTATGAATATATTTTTGTGGCAATTGATTATTTCATAAAGTGGGTGGAAGCTCAGTGTTATGCAGTGTTAAAAGTAGCGTATGTCGCTAAGTTCATCCAAAACAATATCATTTGCCGTTATGGAGTCCCAAACGAGATCATTTCAGATAATGGCTCCCATTTCAAGAAAGAAGTAATTGACTTGTTGAAGAAATACAACGTGGCTTTCCATAAGTCATCCACATACCGGCCGCAAACCAACGGAGCTGTTAAGGCTGCCAACAAGAACGTCAAGCATATTTTGCAGAAAATGGTTGAGACCTACAAGGATTGGCCAGGCAAATTGCCGTTTGCACTCTGGGGCTATAGGACTTCAATTTGGACGTTTACTGGGGCAACTCCTTACTCTCTTGTTAATGGGATGGAAGCTGTTCTGCCGATCGGAAGTTCAGTCATTGCGGGTTATGGCTGAGTGTTAGATAGCAGAGGTAGATTGGCAGTAGAGCAAGTTTGAGGAACTGATGTTATTCGATAAGAGAAGGTTGAAAGCACTGTTCCATGTTCAGGGTTGTCAACACAGGATTGCCAGGGCTTTTCACAAGAAGGTTAAGTCCCGGAATCTCAAGAAAGGGGATTTGGTACTGAAAGACAACCAAACTCCCATCCATGACCCTAGGGGCAAGTTCAGACCCAATTGGACTGGTCCTTATATCAGCAAAACTATTTGGTCGGGTGGAGCTATTATTCTCATGGACCTAGACGGCCTAGAATTTTCCCAACCGATCAACATGGACAAGTTGAAGAAATACTATCCCTGAAAGGCTCGCTAGGCCGAAAACTCGGAAGGGCCACCTAGGCAAAAGTTAGAGCACAAAAAATTGAAAATAAAGAAAAACTAAGCTCGCAAGGTTGAAAACCCGGAAGGGCGGCCTTGGCAAAAGTTAGAGCACAAAAGGAGAGTATTAATACTCGAGTGAACCCGAACCCGAACCGAACTACGTAAGGCCTGATTCCCATCTTTGGGATATGTAGGCAACTTCATCCTAAAGTTTGGCCGTAAACACCTCCAACTCAACTCAACTGTCCTATCCATGTGTTTGATCAAGTCATCTTTGTCCATTCTTTATCTGAATGTTTGGTTATGGTCCTCTCTGAGAACTAGTTATAGTGCTGAGCAGTGCTATTTAGTCAAGGGGCAATTTGTGATCTTTGGATTCGGGATTGTACATCTCGAGGATAGATTTTGTGCGTGTCAAGTTGTGATCTTTATCGAAAATGGTTTTGAATAGTTTTGATAAAAGCTAACTTTGCTCAAATTTTATCTTTTACAACTTAGACCATTTTTGGACCAAAAAGAAAATTTTCAATGCTCACAACTTTGATTTCATTGATTTCAATACAAAGTTCTCCAACTCTCGATACGAATCAAAGCTACTTTTATTACATTCATAGAATTTGAAAAGTAAGATCAAAGCAATAAATTAGGGGCATAGATGAGTCAGGTGTTCTTGTGTCCCCTGCTCGTGCTTGCGGAAGCTTCTAATGCCAAAATGGGCCTAGATTGTGCCTCATCTTCAAGCCAAGTCAAGCACTCGCTAGAAAGTACGCAGTTGAAACTAGGGGCAGGAGCCAGAAGCAGGAGCCAGAAGCTCTCTTGTCCTCCATGCAATGAGGTATCTAGCCAAATGTGAACCTGGGATTGGAAATGAAACAGGGTATTCTACCCCATCCTCTGGGCAAGTCCGACCATGTCCAAACTGACGCCTGAATCGGAACGGAAAGTAGAATGCACAGTGTGTAAGGCTAATCAGCTGAATGCCAGGTTACTGAGTCATGTTGTAGCTCATTTCGGTTAGATTAAGCTAGGGACAGTGCCAAGCAATGTCAGCAGCAGACCTGTTGCACATCCAGTGGCACCACCATTCCTCATTGGGGAAATCCACTAGCTGTTGATGGAAAAAGTACGTTTGAGCTGAGTATGTAGGGCAAGAGTCCACTATTTTTAGCTTGTCCATTAGCCATATCTGGAGAGGGATGAAAGAAAAGAGAGATTAAAGAATAAAGAGATGTATGTTGAGAGAAAAGTGAGAAAAGGGCTTTAAGAGAAAAATAAAGCATGAGTGCCAAGAGATGTGAGAAACACATATGAGATGGGTGGGAAACATTACCTGAAGAAGTAATGGACTCCCAATGCAACTCTTGCCCTCTTTCAAACCTTGGGCCACTTTGATGAGTCGAATGCTAGACCCTTCGAAACTAAGGGAAAGAAGAAAATGAGCCAACATGCACAAGCAAAGGGTGTGTTATCGAAAACCCCACCAAAAAAGATTACCTCGGTCCCAACTTCAAAAAATCGATGGATCAGGGAATGTCCAGCTCTCCATTATGAACTAAAGATCGGGCCTCGTGTAAAGTGAGCCCGCACATTCTTCTCAAAGCTTGGATGTGACCAAAATGGGGCTGAGGTAAGATTTCCTCATCGTGCCGGGACTCCATTAGCACTTGAAATTCTTCGATTTTTTGCCATATCTCGTCCCCTGAAGCTAAAGACATGTGTAATCGGGTTCCAACATCTAACTGCGGCATGCAGGAACGGAAAACAAAGCGGAGAATGGCCCAGCGGGAATAGTGCATTTATGCCAAAACCCTAGAAGTTCACCTTTTTCGAGCCATCTAAAGTTGCAATCCAATTCGAAAGTTTTTTGACGAAGAATGGCTCCATTTGTGAAGAATTTGCAGCTGAAA
Organism: Camellia lanceoleosa; assembly: GCA_025200525.1. Taxonomy (NCBI): domain Eukaryota; kingdom Viridiplantae; phylum Streptophyta; class Magnoliopsida; order Ericales; family Theaceae; genus Camellia; species Camellia lanceoleosa. The sequence continues at coordinate 45,113,096 of CM045765.1, forward strand.
TGAAGAAGCTACGAGGTCCAATCTTTTGTAGAAGATAAGGTAGAAAGTGGAAGCCAGGTGTCAACATTTTGGAGGACCTGCACATTGATGGCTGGCAAGGCCCATTGATGGCCAACTGTAAACATCCCATTTTTGACCGCCCTTAAGACTTGGGCGCTACTGATGATTTACTTGGTGATGAAAGATGTGCAGGGCAAATGTTCGATTTCTTTGGCAAGGAAAGAGACAAATCCCAACCTCTCACCCCTTTTTGGACCAAAACTATTTTGACTAAATGATTTTGAGACCTTAAAACCCTCTCTTTCAAAATAGCTTTTGAAAAAGTTCCTACGATGTTCCGATGCTCGCATTTTGTTAAATGTTGCGTTTTTTGGTAAACCGAGCAAGGAAAAAGTGGAAATGAATGAAGGAGAGATGAAATCTTTTGAAAAATCTTTCAAAACACCTTGTTTAGGGGTTTGGATTTGAAGAAACAAGGAGAGGAGAGAAGAAAAGTAGTTTGGGAGAAGTTCGGCATGAATCCAGGTATGATCGAAACTGAGCAGTCTTCACTCAAAGAGGCATAACTTTTTCCACACTTGAAATTTTGAATTGAAGCAGCCACCATTGGAAACAAGAATTCCAAGGATACAATTTAGACTGAAGAATGACCTGTAAATGAGTCCAGATGAAGGAGTTATGTCCATTTGAAGTTGGGCCAAAAAAGTAGATTTTTCTTTCTAACTAGAGGTGGTAGTTTCTGACCATAAATGAGATTTTTTGGCCATGTGCCGGCCATGAAAGGCCAATGCTGGCCCCCTGCCATCCAAAGTGTCCCATGCTAGCCAACAATAATCAAGTGCTGGCCAACAATGATCAAGTGCCGGCCATTGATGCAGAAAGGTAGTTTTTGGCAGATATTTTTGCTTCAGTTGTTCCAGCTGTCTCTCTTGAGATATTTTTGACCAAAGCTTATATTTTTCTATATATAGAGAGGCTTCTCTATGGTTTGGAGGGTTAGAAACATTTTAGGAAGAGTTTTGGGAGCCTCTCTCTTCATCTCTCTCTCTCTCTCTCTCTCTCTCTCTCTCTACATTTCTCTCTCTCTCTCTCTCTCTTGAACCTTAGTGCATACAAGTGTAGATACAAAATCCCTTTGCCTATACATCCTTGATAAAAGTTGTTGATCTTTGGGCTGAGATTGCTTGAGGCCTCCTTGGAGCTCTTGAAGGTCATTTTTCTTGGTTTTGTTGCCTAAAAGTGTATTGTGCTTCAAAAGCTATAACTATCACCCTTTAAGCTTGTCTTGCACACTTGTTTTGCCACCTTTGCAATCTATTTTTGGCTTGGTTTTGAACTGAAAAAAACTCTATTTTTCAATCCTAAAAATGGTGGTTTAAGCCCCTTTTGAGTTTGGGGGTGGTCCACCCTTCTTGTCTCTTTGCTTGTTAAGCTTTTGTGCCATCTTTTAAATCTTTCTAAAACAACTTTTTTTAGCCTTTGAACCACTAAATTCCAGATAATTTTCAACAGCAAAAACTTGGTTTTGAGGTCCAAAATAGGAGGGGGTGGCCTCCCCTTCTTGTATCTTGTTTGCAAGTGTAAATGGCCTAATTTGTGAGCATGTATTTCTACCTTTTTGTAGCTTAATTCAAGCATGTTTTAGTCTCTATTTTGATATGTTTCAACTCTGGTTTTGGCTGGTTGGGTCACTTGTTGCTTGCTTCTTACACTTGTAGTGTAATCATGCTTACTAGCTTAACATGCTTAATGAATTGGCCTATCATTCAAGCTTATGTTAGCTCCATCTCAGCATATTTTTGTTCATATTTTGGCATGCATTAACTTTGTTTTGAGTGGTCTTGGTCATATATGCTTTGCCTTGCATGGCTGTAATGTAATGCCCCTTTACTAGCTTTGTGTTTTAAAGCCTCTAGCATGCTTTGCTTGGGTTGTTTGCATGCCATAGCATCATTTAGTATGTAATTTCAGTGCGTAAACCACTGTCACACTCTCACATATTCCACTCTTTCATTGCTTTTGAGAGTTGTGCCTTATGCCTTGCCTATGAGCCAATACATGAGCATGTTTTTCTTGCTTTTCATGCTACCATCTCAGCTCATTTTAGCCACTTTTTTGGCATGTTTAAGCTCTGTTCAGAGCTGGTTTGGTCCTTTGTGCTTGATATTGCATGGTTCTAGTGTAAAGTTCTTCACTAGTTTTAATGCTTAAGTCCCCTAACATGTTGTACATGCTTAAGTCCCCTAACTGAAATTCTGCAACCTCCCTCATTTCTTCACTTTTGATTTGTTTTGAGATATGGTTAGTCTTAAAGTTGTGCTTAAGCTATGGGATTGAGGCATGTGCTTAAATGGCTTTAACCCCTTTTTTGGGGGTTCCTCTTTGTCAAAGGCATGGTCTCTCTTATGTCGTAAGTCATCTTTTGATTGACCTCTCTCTCATTAGAGGACTTTCTCATTGGACAAATCAATTAATGAATGCTTGGTAAGCTAAAATGTGTAAACAAGAATTGAATTAAGTAAAACATGCCAAGATAAACATGTTATGTGTGCATTGCATTGTGTTCAATCAGACGTTATATTGAACACGAGGAAGATTGGTTTATTTCATACTTGAAGTGATGAAAATGAGCCAATCCCCTTTGTCTACATTGCCTTTGATTATCCATGACAAGGTAGTGGTCCTAGAGTCTTGTTTGTTTTACATTTATTGAATCTGTACAAGTTGGACCTTTGGCCATCATACATTCAAAATGCTTGATTGATGGTTTTGGATCCAATGGTGCAACTCCTTTGATGTTTTAAGATGATAAGGAGGGCCATGGTACAAACATACCCTTGGAAGACCCTCCATTTTCCTCTATTTTGTGCTCTGTTGCAGTTTGGTGTTGCAACACACCAGTGGTCGACAGTACCACACCAGTGGCCGACACTGCTTCATCATTGGCCGGCAGTGCACATCCTTGGCCGGCAGGTGGCCGGCAGCCACCATTCATGGCCGGCAAACCACTGGTGCACTCCTCAGCATTGTTTTGGTAAGGTTCAGCAGAAGTTCTTGGAGACACCTTGCAAACAGAGCCTCTAAAGAGCAAACCGGAAGGCTTTTCGGGCAAGAAACCGAATGCATGCATGATTCAACTTCTTCAAGCAGAGCTGAGGCAATGTAGATAATGCTTTACTTGTTAGTTAGCATAGTTTTGTAATTTAATTAATTAGTTTGTTAATTAATTAAGTGTTGTAATAATTAAGTAGCTTAGTTTAGCTATTTCTTTATTGTGTTGTAATAATTAGTCTAATTAGTTTAATTAGATTAGTTAGCTTAGCTTAGCTTAGATTAGCTTACCTTATTCATTCGGACCCTCCTTCGAGAGGGCACAATGTTGTAATAAGTGTGCGTGTGTGTGTGCATGTCTTCCAACACCACTTCTTTCTTCCTTTTACTTACTACTTTCGCTGGTTAGTTTAGGACACATTTTGATTAGCATACCTTATGCTTGCATGTTTGCATCATTCATTTGTCTTGCATGCACCGCGCTCGGCGCATCATTCAAACTGCATCGTATTTCAATACCTACTTGAATACGTGTATCAAAGTATTGCATTCACATGCCATAGTAGATAGCTGAGCCTACTTAATTGCATTTTTGCATGCGTTGCATTAGTCATCTTAACATAGCTAGGATCATGCATGATTTATAATTAGTTTTTTTGTTTGGCTTGGAGTACACTATAAGTGTTTACGCTTTAGCATACTTGCATGAGTGTGAGTTTTTCCATGTTTCGCTTGCCATGAGACTATTTGCTTAAGTGATTAACTGCATGAATGCCTGTGGATGAAGGCTTTATTGTTTGAATTGGGACAATTCGATAAATGTGAGTTTTAAGCCCACTTTGCGAATTGGCAAAATCATGTTTTCAAGCCCACTTGAGGGTGGCAAATCCGCGCTTTAGCCCACTTGAGGGTGGTATTTTCAAATCATTTTCGAAAACAAACATGAATTGTTTTGTTCCAATTCTCGCAATTTAGTCTATACTTGTATGCTGTGTGCATCACATAGTAAAGTTAGCTAATAACCGGAATAAGAACACATGTGTTTATAAAATGACATATCATGCTTAGTAGAGGCCGATCTTTGATCGGGTGAGTGGAGGTGCTCATTTTAGGACCTTTCCTTCTCGTACCCAAGTTCCCGAGTCGAGGCAACTTTGGTGATGATAGACACGTGGCCTTAGGCACGAGTCATGGTTTCCTAAATTTCACAACAATAAAATATTTAGGTGGCGACTCTGTAATCTGGCAAAGCAGTCCATGTTTGGCACTTTTTGATTCAAAATTGATTTTCCAAAACCGATTGCCAGATTTGGACTCTTTAGTGTTTATTAGTCTCACATTGCACTTTATGAGATTAGATTTAGAACCGTGACAGGAGTCTAAATTGTAGTAAGACCAATTCGGGCCCTCTCTGAAAGGGAGGCGAGCAGAGAAAGTCAGGTCTACACCAACAAGAGGCATTGATGGCCGGCAAGCCACCCTTCATGGCCGACACATGGCCGGCAATCACCATTTACAGCCGGCAGTCTCCTTCTCTAGCCTACTGTCCTTCTTTGTGCTAGAAAGTGCTGAAAGCATGTGTTTTGTTTTGTTCTTTGTGTGTTTTAGAGTCTTGTTTTGAGTCTTTTCGGGCTTTAGCATGTTTGTTGAGGTCTACTTGTTTTGTTTTGTTTATCGAGTTGTACTTGTGTTGTTTTTGTTTATCAAGTTGTTATTGTGTTGTGTATCAAGTTGTATATTGCTGTTATTTCAGTTGTTGGTCGGTTCATTACCCGATTAAGACTATTGTGGCAATACAAGCATTCGGTTTCCATTATCAAATTCAATCTCATTTACATGCTAAGTGGTGCTCATGATGCAAAATACAACACTTTTTCAAATAAAAACTAGTTTTCATTCCGATCATGGTTGTTTTTACAAAGAGTGGAGTACAAGTTTTTAAAGCAAATAAAACCTGTCTGAAGCTGTACAATGTGCTAAAACTATAAGCAAAAAGAAACTAATAAAAAATACAATAAATTAGCGTTGGTCGCCTCAGGCTCAAGAAGCCCTCTTCATCCTCTTCCTCGGAGGAGAAGACTCTGGGGCACTGTCTCGGTCGGCGCCGCTGTTTGAGTCTGGACCAGAGTCTGAACCAAAGTAATCTCTGCTCTTCGCCTCGGAGCTCGTCTTAGCACCGCCCCTGCTCTCGGAACTTGAGTCGGTGTCATCATCTCCACTCTTAGACGACTCTGAATGCTGACTTGCTGCTTTCTCAAAGTCGCTCCTCTCGGCATCATCATCACTCAGAACGGGCTCTAAAGGGCCACTCCCATCTCGGGTGCCTCTGGCTTTGCCTCGACCACATATCAGAATATGTCCCTCTCTTCTCCCTACTGCTAGAGGAGGTACTACTGGTACAGGTGCTGCAGCTCTTGCTGGCACCATCGGTATGGGTGGGATCTAAAAAAAAAAAAGAAGTTGTTGTATATCAGATATAACATGTGTATTATATGTAAGTATAGTATGCAGAATGAGTATATGTAGAAGTCAGATACAGTGTGTGAATACAGTATGCAAGTGCAGTGTGTCAGATGTGGTCTATCGATGCAATGTATCAGTACAGTGTGGGATGTTTTCGGTAATGTTAGTGTGTCAGTGGAAAGTTGATGCCTAGAATGGAAAACTGAAGAAACTTACTAGGATACCGTAGAGGCTGAGCAGCGCCTCCCTCCTCTGTATCATCCCGATCATTGAGGCCATCAGCTCAAGGGTGCCTCCTATATACTCGATCGATGCCTGCAAATGTATTTGATTGATTACTATCTGCCATAGATATATCTAAAATGAAATTTTGAATGTAGGTGCTAAAGTCTGGTTCATACCAGAGTCGGGCCTCGGACTCCGACAAGCTCATGACCAACCGCTCCAGGCTCAATCGGGACCTAGTAAGCCTTTCCTGTGTGTCGCCAGCAAGTCAGTGTGGTGGGGAGCTTTGGCCAATCAGCCTTCCACCCCGCTCGAGAAGCCCCTCTGCCTCGGGCCCTGCTCGCTTGGGTCACTTTGCACCTCACTCTTGCAGCAGAAGCCCCTACATCTTCATCTCTATGAACACTCATCAGGGGTGGTATCAGGTGTGTCAAGATGAAATCTACGTAGTCGCCCTCTGCATAGAAGAAGTCGACCTCGAGGCCTACCATGAACTGGATGACCTCCTCAGTGGATAGGCTCTTTGTGGACCGCATGGACTCTGATGGAGCCATCGGGACGACTGGGTCCGGCACACCCATAATTTCGCACATGAAGTGCTCACCCAAGAGCCAGGCCTGGTAAACCAGACCCTCAAGTAGAATATGGTAGCGAGAGATGGCCCATGCACCGACAAACTGGCCTTGCACCCCCTAGCATCAAGGCCCATGGCTGCCACCTGATCTGCAAACAAAAGTTGTACAGAGTATTAGTTGCTGTTAGTTGTTAAGTAAACATTTTCAAAGCAAAAATCAAATGACTGTGCTTTCAGAATACCTCATGGGCACCTACTGTGTTGAAGTACCGGTAGAAGAAAATGAAAGGCTCGCGAGTCCTACGGTGAAGCTGACCATCGTATGTCCGCGAGTAGGGCACCATCAACAGAAGCTCCACAACGGGCTCCGAGGCGAGAATCGGGAAGTATACATATACCCATAGCTGCAGGGAAAATACAGTGGTATGTGATCAATACAATATCGAGCAGATACAGAAAGTGCAAAGTAGAAAGCACAAGTGTTGAACAGATGTAAAGCAGAAACTGTAAAGTAGCAAATGTAAAGTACAAAGAGGAAATTGAGATGTGTACCTCCCAAGCTCGCCAGTAGCCTCCAATCAGCTCTCTCCATAGACGACATACAATGTGGTGACGCCAGCTCCGCCTCAATCGTAGAAACGAACTCAATTGAGGGTCACCAGGGCACTCAGCAAATATAGGCCAACGGTATTCCACCTGTTCGAAAACAAGGTGGTACCGAAGAGAAACATCAGGAAGCCCCTGGCGTACTGCTTGGTCTCCTCTACTGTCTCAGGCTCAGTCCCTCTGAAGTGCTCCGCGAACCAAGTGTATCTCACCATCCTCGCACAGTATATGGGTGGGCATGCTCCTAGCAGCTCAAACCAAGTTGCCTCCCACTCCTCCATATCAATGTCAATAGGGATTGGATCACCCCTTACATCTAAGCTGGTGATCATGGCAAAGTCGTAAGGAGTCATCGTCATCTCCCCTGCAGTGGAGAAATGAAAGGAGTTTGTGGTATCCCATCACCTCTCTACCAACGTTCCTAGGAGGGGACGACTCGCGACGACCCGAGTCAAGCCAAAGCAGAAGAGGCCGAAGTTTGCCCTGTCGATGATGTCTCAAACTCCAGTTGGGAGCTCGTCATACCAATCTCTGGCAGTCGTAGTGCCATAGCTTCTGAAGGCGCGAGACTCGTCCTGTGGTAAAAGAAGACAGTGCATGAAATGCATCAGATGAAGACAGTGCATGAAATGTATCAAATGAGGGTAGTGCATGAAATGCAACCACATGAAAGAAATGCATCAGATGAAAACAGTGCATGGTCAGATAAAGGCAGTGTATGAAATGCAGTCAGGTAGATCCAAATACAAAGCAGTGAAAGAAATGTAGTAAGCAGGGTACAACTAGATAAAGCAGTGATGATAGCATATTCGAATAAAAGGGAGTGCAAGAAATGCAAATAGAGAAAGGAAAAATGCTGAAAACAATGTTCTTACCTCAACGGCAATGACCGATAAGTGAGACTCCGACTCCCTCAACAAAAGGTTCTCCGGCGCACCGCGGGCAAACTTGGTGAAGTGTCTGATGCCTCCGGAAGTAGGCAGTATGTGTGTCTGTGGGTGATACCGTGCCGCATCGAAAGGCCGTACCCTCAGTGGTAGCGGCTCTGGCTCGACCTCGGGCTCAAACTCTGTCTCTAAGTCAACCTCAAGATCAACTATCGGCTTCTCTACCTCCAGCATAAGTGGAACTATTGAGGGAACCTCCGGACGAGGCCCATCATGAGGAACCTTGTCCACCATCTGAAAATAGGTGTGAAGTGGGTGAAAAGTGAAGAAAAATAAAGAAAAAAGGTAAACTTGGAAAAAGTCAAACGCTAGGAGAGAGAAAATGGAGGAAAAGGTCAAAGCCAAGAAAAGTGCACAAAACTTGAGAGAAACTCAAGGGGAATGAACCTAGAATGGTGGAAATGAGGAAAGAAGCACCGAAATCGAATTTCAATCGGTTCGAAGTGAAGTAAACAAAGGGAATTTATGGAATCAACTTCGCATAGGGCTTTGGAAAACGCATAGAAGTGAAAATCTAGAGAGAAGGAAGGTCAAGAGAGAGAGGGAGATGATTTTCGAGCAAGGGGAAGTGAGGAAATGAAGTGTGGTGATCCATACTTAAAGGCCCGAGCCGAAAATCTCATTTTGATAGCCGACAAGGCTCATCGATGGCCGACAGAGTCCATTGTTGGCCGACACCAGGTCGACGACCTTCTCTCATTGCCGGCAGGTGGCCCGTAGCTCCCCTAGGGTGCTTGATGTTGTTTTGTGTCCTTGGTTTCCAAGAAGTGAAGGGATTGTTCATTGTTTGGTTCAGAATGCCTCTGCGGAAGCTCGAAACCGTGTTTTCGGTGCGCGATGTTCGTCACTTGTCAACAAGAATGAGGAGTATCCTTTCAATACATTGTAATTCTTCCGAGAGGTGACTCGGAAGTTGACTTCGAGTTTATTTCGTCAAATCATGCTTTGATATCTTGCGTAGAACATGCGTTTCTTATTCGTTGTTGCATGAAACATGCAATTTACTTTGTGGCACATAATATGCATTTCACATATGTTGTTGTGAGATGTGCATCTCACGGGCATTGCATGCACTGGAACGTGTATCCAGTTATTGCGTAGAATGCGCTTCCGTTACCAATCATGCATAGAATGTGCTTATGCTTTTGTTTCTTGCACAGAACATGCCATTAACATTGTATCTTGATTGTTTATCTTGCATAGAACATGCATTCCTACTGATAAAATTATTTGTGCCTTTCAAATCACATCTTTCCACCTTTTCTCCTCTCGCATTCGACGCGTTAGGATTGCTTGGTTAAAAATATTCGGGTGCGCTTGGTGTTCACACCACCCATTTCTCCTCTCGCATGAGACGCGTTAGGATCCCTTCGGTTAGAAACATTCGGGTGCGCCCGGTTTTCACACCACCCCTTTCTCCTCTCGCGTGAGACGCGTTAGGACCACTTCTGTTAAAAACATTCAGGTGCGTCTGGTGTTCATACCACCCCTTTCTCCTCTCACATAAGATGAGTTAGGATTGTTTCGGTTAAAAATATTCAGGTGCGCCCGATGTTCACACCATCCCTCCTCTTCATGCATGCAATGCATTAGGATTGCTTCGGTTAAAAACACTCGGGTGCGCTCGGTATTCACACCACTCTTCCTCCTCTCACGTGCAATGCATTTCCAATCAATTAAAAACATTCGGGTGTGCCCGGTGTTCACATCGTCCTCTTCCTCCTTCTGTGTGAGACGCATTAGGATCTCGGTTGAGACCACGGGTCTACCCGACGGTTATGTCGCCCTTCGCCTTTCCTATGCGCTGCGTAGTTAAGCTTGCATAATTTTCTTATATCCTTTCTACATGAAATGCAGTTTAGACTCGTGTTTTTTTCACGCGTGGCGCGTGGTTTTCTTTCTGTGCTTTGTTTCAGTTTGTTTAACTGTGGCATTTCTTTGCATGGCATTTGTATTTAAATGTTTCATTGCATAGCCTCATTGCATGATCATAAGTTATTTTCTTGCATCATGCATATCATTTGCATTTTGCCCCAGAACTACAATGGTTTGATTCCTTGCAAAGGGATATGTAGGCAACTTACAGGCGCAACCATTTTATTTTCTATCTTGATTCTTTGTCCAAGTCCAGCAGCCTTGTCAAAATGGGTCGTCTTTGGGCTTTAACATTCACTCACGTCATTTCATGACTCCAAGTTCTGTCAAAGAGGGGCAACTGTAGACACCCCATTTTTTTATGGCCCCTCAAAACTTGGATGTTCTTGCAAGTACATCCGATGATGAGTTTGGTGGCTGGCCGAGCGCTCAAAGTCCTCAGTGGAATGCCACAGGTTTGAGCCTTCCAAACCTTGCATCCTTTTTATCTCCTTTTTGGAGCATGTCTTGGTCTCTCCCTCCTGCAGCCTTTGGCAGCTTGCAAGCCATCTATGAGGCCTGTCGGCCAGGGTTTCTGGCCTGTTGGCCATTGATGTGCCTTGCCGGCCATCACTGATGGCCGGCTGGCCACCACTATTTTCTACAGATATTTTGTGCAAGTTGGTTGCACAGAGGCTTGCATCTGCCCACACGTGGAGGGCTAGATCTCCTTGTACAGAATTCATGTTTTCCATATATAGGGAGGCCCTCTCTCATATTTGAAGGTTGGAAGATTTAAGACTCAAAATTCTCTCTCTCTCTCTCTCTCTCTCTCTCTCTTGTATTTCTCTACATCTTTGCCTACGTACACTACACTTTTGCATATCGACCCTTAACCGAAAGTAATCATCTTTGAGCTGAGGTTGTTTAAGGCCCTCTTGGAGCTCTACAAGTTGTTTTTGGCTTGAATTGTTGCTTGAAATCACTCTTCTCTTCAAGAGGTATAATACTAGCCTTTTAAGCTTGCTTTGCTTACTTGTTTTTCTATCTTTTTCCTACTATTATTGGCTGATTCTGAGCAATAAAAAACTTTGTTTTCATGGGCTAAAATTGATGTTTTGGGCCATTAAAGGTTAGGGGGTGGTTCATCCCTCTTTATTCCTTGTTGTTAAGGCCTTTGCACTTTTGTTTCCCATTTTAAAACTACTTTTTTTTGGGCCTTTAACCACTGAATTTTAGAGGTTTTTCAATGGCAAAAAACTTATTTTGAAGTCAAAAATTGGAGGGGTTAGCCTCTCCTCCTTCTGTCTTGTTTGCTAGTCTATTTAACTTCATATGTTAGCATGTTTTTCTAGCTTAAGTTAGCTCAAGTCCAGCATATTTTTGCCTCTGAAATAGACTGCTTTAGCTTAGTTTTGGTCTATTTGGGTTGGTTGAGTCTTGTTTTGCATGGTTGTAATGTAATAGTCCTCACAAGTTGGTGTTTTAGGGTCTTAGAGACCTCTTGTTTGAGTTGATAGTATCTTTTGGTCTCATTTTTTTTTTTCACTCCATTTCAGCAGTATAAACTCTGCAACCTCCCTCTTTGCTTCACTCTTTCATTTTCTTTTGAGGGTTGTTTCAAGCTTGGGATCCTTTAAGTGTGAGATTAAGGTCATGCTTAATGGTTTAACCCTCTTTGAGGGTTCATTATCAACCTCATGAGTTCTCTCTTGCCTTACATTATCCCTTGGTTGTCACTTCTTTCATCTCAGAGGACATTCACAAATGGAAAAATTGATTAAAGAATAATTTGGTAACTAAAATGTGTAAACAAAATTGGCAAGTAAAAGAGGCAAGATAAGCTTCTCTTTGTGTTGCATTACATGTGTTCAAATCGGACCTTAGTTTGAGCCCAAGGAAAATGAGACATTTCATACTCAAAAGTGATGAAATGTACCCTTTCCTAGGTCTCCATTGCCCTTGATCATGCATGATACGTGATGGTTCTTGAGTGTCTTGTTTTGCATTCATTGAGCTTGCACACCTTGAAGCACAAGCCATCATGCAATGAAATTGCTTTGATTGGTGGTTTGTGGTTTAAGTTCACAATTCCTTGGATTTGTCCATGAAAATGAGAGGCGAATTGTGCAGACAATCCTTGGAAAAACCCTCTTTTTACTCTGTTTGTATTCTGTTGCAGCATGGTCATCCAATGCATCAGTGGCCAGTAATGCACCATTGGTGGCCGGCAGTGCACCATAAATGGCCGGCAGACCACCCTTTTGGCCAATAGAGGGCCGGCAGCATCCATCCATGGCCGGCAGGCCACTGATGCAAACCTCAGTAATGATTTGGTAAGATGGAGCAGGAATGTTCTAGAAATGCTCAACCCTGCAAACAGAGGCTTTCGAGAGCAAAACGAAGGTCTTGTCGGGCAAAACCCGAGCATGTGCATCTTCCACTTCCTAAGGCGGAGCAGTGGCAGCGTAGTTAAATGTCTTAATTGCTTAGTTCGTGTACATTTGTTTTGTAAATTAATTAATTAGTTTACTAGTTAGTTAAAGTGTTGTAATAATTAGTAATTAGCTTAACTAGTTATTCATTTGGTTTGTAATAATTAGTCTAATTAGCTCAATTAGATTAGCTTAATTAGCTTAGATTGGTTGCTAGTTAGTTAGCTCTTATTCATTCGGACTCTCCTTCGTGAGAGCAAGATGTAATAATGTGTATGTCTTCGAACCCCACGTCTTTCTCCCTTTTACTTAACCGCTTTCAATGGTTAGATTAGGGACATGTCTCAATTTGCATACATTATGCTTATATCCATTCATTTGTATTACATGCATCGAGGCTCGGTGCATCATTCAAACTTCATTTTCATTTCAATACCTTCTTTGAATACGTATTTAATCACATGTCATCAAATCGATTCATATGCCATATTAGTAGCCGAGCCTATTAAACTGCAAATGGCATGTGTTGCATTAGGCATCTTGTATAGTTAGGAATCATGCATATTTTTCTAACTCGTGTTTTCTTAGCTTGGATTACCAGGTGAGTTTTTATACTTTAGCATACTTGCATGAATGTGAATGTTGCCAGGTCTAGCATGCTTGCCATGAGGCTAAATGCTTATTTGCTAAACTGCTTGAATGCTTGTGGATGAAGGCTTGTTGTTTGAATTGGAATGATTCAACAAATGTAAGTTTTAAGCCCACTTTGTGTGAGTGGCAAATCATGTTTTAAGCCCACTATGTTTGGTGGCAACTTCGCAAACTTTAAGCCCAGTTGAGGTGGAAAATTCAAACCTTTTTCGCAAACAAACATGAGTTGAATTGTTCCAAATTGAGCAAACTAGTCTGTACTTGCTTGTGCGCATCACATAGTGTGCGGGAAGTGGGTTGGAAATACTCTTCGGATCCTGGAAGACGCCAATGATCCTCAGCTAGTCACCTGAGAAGATATGAAGACTCCGGTAGAGGGTGCCGGAATTAGCTCTCTGGTGGACAAATCAGTTCCTTTGTTCCAGAAAGCTTGGTCATTGAGTTCTGAAAGTCATCCCCCTCTCGTATCTGAAGTTCTTGTATTTATACACATTCCCTATGCCTCGGGGCCAGAGTTTATTATTCTTTTATTATTATTTTGTTTGTCTTGATATGCCTCCTCAAATCCATTCGGCCCTAAGAACGTATTCGGCATCCCAATCGAGCGGAATGGAGCCGTTAAGCTCCTGGCTCTTCGGGTGCTCCAGATTTCATTCTTCTAATTATTCGGCTCCCACAATTGCCCCCCAAGCGTTTTGCCAATGACAGTTGGGTGAAACGCTTGGTTCCATTTCTCAAATATTTTGAACCGAAGTTAGGGGTCGAAAAAATATATATATATTTTTTTTATGTGGGGGTTTAATTACCCGCCCTTTTAATCGATGCTTCAACTTCCCTACCCTTCGAGCACGCCCATTTACTATGATTTAAAATCTGGCGTCTTTTCGAATCCATATTCTATGACGCTGGTTACTGGATCGCTCCTCAAATTGCTCTTGCAACTCTTTCGTCTGCGATAATCTTCATTTTTTGTAAGTTTTCCTCCCTCCTGCTACGAAGCTTTTCCTAGCTTGTTTGTTCCGTCACATGTTCCTATAGACAATAGGATTTGGCGAAACACTTGAGAGACCTCCTTTCATCGGATCGAATTGTTGGCTTTAGACGCCCTTTCTCTATTCCCGGTGATGTCCATCTGTCGTTCGTGGCGGACAGCACTCTTGACATAGAGAGGGAGGACAGAACCACGATTGTCTTTTCCCTTTTGTCGATTGTAGAGGGTGGAGTCCGCTTTCCCCTTCACCCGTTTCTAAGGGCTGTTCTTCGCCACTGGGATTTGATCCCTTCCCAACCCAATGTGAATTTTTATAGGATTATAATGGGCATAATAGCGCTGAACCGTTGCCTCGGGATTAATCTTGGCCTTCCTGCCATTCGGCACTGTTATGCTCTGGCCAAATCCTCAGGCCAGTATGGGAGTTACTTCCTCAGAGCCAAGGACACAGACCATCAATTAATCACTATGCTTTCCGGCTCTGGGAAACGAGTTGATGATGTCATGGTCGTTGTCCGCGGCAACTGGGAGTTCGGCGAAGGGGAAGGTCATGTCGATCCTATCCCTAGACGTAGGGGCGAGCCAGGTCGCCGAGTGCTCTCTTGTTTGTATTGTGTGCTCAAATTTACCACACCCCGTTTTCCTGTTTTCCTGAATCTTAGGGCTTGTCTTGCGCAGGGGACGATCTAAAGAAAATCCATGCTTCAACTGTCGACGCCATTCTTTCGGACATCAGGATTGCTCTGAACTACTTTGGCCGTCGCAGTTTCCATAAGCAGGGAAGGGCGGCTCACGTTCTGCTTTGCTACGAGCCTACATACATGACCTTTTCGGCCGCGAAAAACATACCGCTTTTGAAGGGGGAAATTTTTCTCATAGCTCGTATTTTTTCCGATTTCAAAAACTTGAGAAAGATAGGTTTCGAAAGGTCTCATTCGGAAGTATCCGAAACTGCCGAATCGGATCAGTCTGAGGCCGAATCTGAGGAAGTGTTAGATTCTGCCGACGTTCCTCTATGCACAGACGGACCATCCATCTCGGTATCCGCAGACATGGCTGAGTTGAGCCTGACAAAGCTCGCCAAGAAGGCGAATGCGGAGAGGTTAGCTGCACGACGGAGAGCGGAAGGCCTTTTGGCTGAACCGTCCACGAATGAATCTCATTCCCTGCCGGTTGCCGAATCAAAACGGTCGGGAATTGTTGAGGCGGCAGCAAATAAGAATGCCGAATCTTCGTTGGTTGGGAAGGCCGTTCAGGATGTTAAGGCAAAGGCGGAGAAACGCGCCAGGGATCGTGAGATCGATTCAGATGATCACGCCGCAACGCGTCGAGTGGGGGATCGAGTGAGGCTCGACCGCCGTGATTCAAACAATCGCGAAATATGCGGTTCGCCGGATGCCTCGGCGCTTAAGGACCCAGAGGTCGCGTTCGGCATGGCAACGTCTCTGTCCTTGCCATGTGATATGGAGGCTTTCCGGTTGGAATCGGATTTGAATGCGACAATTTTAGCTGCGCAGTCGGCACTTTTGGTGCGTATTTTGACTTTTCCTTCGCTTCATCCAAACGCTGTTCGCGTTACCTTTTCGTGCGTATTTTGAATTCCTCTTTTGCAGACCGTTGGTAGGATAGCCGACGTAGGCCGCCGTCATCTCGACGTCAAGCGATTAGTCATTCTGAAAGCAAGCTGAGGGCCAGAGGAAAAGGGCCGAGGACGAATTTTTAAGAGCAAACCGGGAAGCTTCTCGGGCAAAGGACGAGGTAGAGAGAGCTCGTCTCGCGGATAAGTTAAGAGCGAAGGCCGACAAGAAGGCCGACGATATGCAAGCTGCACTTGGTTTGTCCCAAAAGGCGGTTGCCGACTTAGAGGCTAGGTTGGCCGAAATGAAGGCGGCGAAGGAAATTGCCGATTCAAAAGGATTCGAAGCCGGGAAGAATTCTGGCCTCGCCGAATATGAGGACCAGGTCTCTCGGTTTGAGAATCGGGGCTTCAAACATGGTTGGCACAAGGCCCTTGCTGCAGCTGGAGCTTCGCTGAATATGCC
Source organism: Camellia lanceoleosa (assembly GCA_025200525.1). Classification (NCBI taxonomy): domain Eukaryota; kingdom Viridiplantae; phylum Streptophyta; class Magnoliopsida; order Ericales; family Theaceae; genus Camellia; species Camellia lanceoleosa. The sequence goes on from CM045765.1 coordinate 45,128,935, forward strand.
AATACCGTATGAACAAATTGACATGGATCCGTTGGAGACTGATTCGGAGGGTTGATCTTTACCATACACAATTGTTATGAGCTCGAGAAAGTATTTTATTTTCTGTTTCGCTTGTTTTTGTTGTTTTGTACAGAAAGTTATAAAATGTTGTGAATTCTGCGCAATGTGCTGATGGGATGTTTCTTGATGGATATATAATGTCTTTGCTTATGAATTCTGCGCAATGTGCTGATGGGATGTTTCTTGATGGATATATATAATGTCTTTGCCTTAGTCATACTCGTGGGCTGGCCAAGGCATTCAGATAGTGTGGCCAAGTGAAAATGGGCCGCCAAGATTAATAAATCTGCCCTTGCTTTGGCCAGGGCGCGAGCGTGAAGAGCCGAATGGTTCATACTCGTGGGCTGGCCGAGGCATTCAGATAATGTGGCCGAATAACAATGGGCCGCCAAGATTAATAAATCTGCCCTTGCTTTGGCCAGGGCGCGAGCGTGAAGAGTCGAATGGTTCATACTCGTGGGCTGGCCGAGTCATTCAGATAATGTGGCCGAATAAAAATGGGCCGCCAAGATTAATAAATCTACCCTTGCTTTGGCCAGGGCGCGAGCGTGAAGAGTCGAATGGTTCATACTCGTGGGCTGGCCGAGTCATTCAGATAATGTGGCCGAATAAAAATGGGCCGCCAAGATTAATAAATCTGCCCTTGCTTTGGCCAGGGCGCGAGCGTGAAGAGCCGAATGGGGGCTCCGAATTCGGAGACTTGTTTTTGTGGCGTGATATCCACGACAGCGCTCAATCCGGAGACTTGTTCGCCCTAGGGTGTCGTGCAAAGGGCTCCGAATGCGGAGACTTGTTTTGGCCAATCGTGATATCCACGAACGGCGCTCCGAATTCGGAGACTTGTTCGGCCCTAGGGTGTCGTGCAGAAGGGCTCGGTCGGAGACTTGTTTTGGCCAATCGTGATATCTACGAAGGGCGCTCCGAATCCGGAGACTTGTTTGGCCCTAGGGTGTCGTGCACCGAAGGGGGCTCCGAATTCGGAGACTTGTTCTGGCCAATCGTGATATCCACGAAGGGCGCTCCGAATCCGGAGACTTGTTCGGCCCTAGGGTGGTGTGCACGAAGGGCTCAATCGGAGACTTGTTTTGGCCAATCGTGATATCTCTGAAGGCGCTCGAATCCGGAGACTTGTTTGGCCCTAGGGTGTCGTGCACCGAAGGGGGCTCCGAATTCGGAGACTTGTTCTGGCCAATCGTGATATCCACGAAGGGCGCTCCGAATCCGGAGACTTGTTCGGCCCTAGGGTGTCGTGCACCGAAGGGGGCTCCGAATTCGGAGACTTGTTTTGGCCAAAGACGTTGAGCTCAAACATGTAAAAACACGAGACCTTTCATTACAACGAGATGTTTACAACTATCAAGCCCACAGGTCAGGTCATTGATAAAATTTACGCAGATGTGTCGAATTCCACGGCCGGGGCAGGCTTCTCCCTGACATGTCTGAGAGCCGATACGCACCTACACCTACAACGGAGTCTATCTGATATGGACCGTCCCAGTTCAGGCCAAGTTTTCCATCGGACGGCCTCCGGTCGGCTGGTAATACCTTCTTTAGGACCAATTCTCCAGGGTTGTAGCGGCGCAACTGAACTCGCCGATTGTATGACTTTGCGAGCTGCTGCTGATAACGTGCCATGGATGCCAAGGCACGGTCTCTTCGTTCTTCAATAAGAACCAGGTCCAGGGCGAGCATCATGTCGTTTCGGCCCGTGTTAAAGGCTTGCGATCTCAAAGTTGGTAAGCCAATCTCTGGGGGTAAGATTGCCTGGGTTCCGAAGCATAATGCAAACGGCGTTTCTCCGGTAGATCGTCTCGGCGTTGTGCGGTGGGCCCAGAGCACACTCGGCAACTCTTCAACCCATCTGCCCTTGGCATATTCCAGCCTCTTTTTGATGCCGTCTAAGATGGATTTGTTTGAAGCTTCCGCTTGACCGTTACTTTGGGGATAGGCTGGCGTAGAGAAGTAGGGTTCGATACCGTACTTGCTGCACAATTCTCGGTATACGCCACAATCGAACTGGGTACCATTATCCGAGATCAGTGCTCTTGGAATGCCGAATCGTGTAATGATATTCCTCCACACAAAGCGCTTGATGTCAGAGTCCTGTATATGGGTTAGAGCCTCCGCCTCGACCCACTTTGTGAAGTAGTCTGTTGCCACAATTAGAAATCGCTTATTCCCTGGGGCCCTCGGCAGTGGTCCTACGATATCAAGTCCCCACTGAGCAAACGGCCAGGGGCTTGTAATTGAATTTAAAGCTTCTGCAGGCTGATGGGTTAGTGGGGAGAACTTTTGGCATTGTTCGCATTTCTTGACATAATTTTCTGCGTCGGATCTCATCGTCGGCCAATAATATCCTTGCGTTATCGCTCGGTGGGCCAGAGAGCGTCCCCCCGAATGGGCACCACAACTGCCCTCATGTATCTCAGTGAGCAGCTCCTCTACCCTGTCCGGGTGCACGCATTCCAGGTATGGACCAGAGAGGGACTTTTTGTAAAGCCTTCCTTGTGGATCTAAGTAGTACCGCAGGGCCTTGTTTCGCAGTTTATGTGCTTCTTTCTTGTCCTCTGGGAGTTGCTCGGAAGAAAGGAATGCAGCAATGGGATCCTTCCAACTTGGAGCGGATTCTATAATGTTGATGTGGGTTTCCTCCAGTGGGCCGATACTTGGTTCTGGGACGAAACCTACTTCTATGGTACGCTTGAGCTCGGAGTTGATGGCGGAGGCTAAGCATGCCAGGGCATCCGCGTGTGTGTTTTGGTCGCGTGTTATTTGGTTTAGTTCATGATGGTCGAATTTCGTTAGCAAGGTGTTAGCCGTTTTCATATAGGCCGCCATACGCTCGTCTCTTGCCGCGTACTCCCCCTTCAGCTGGTTGATTACCAATTTTGAGTCGCAAAATACCAACAGCCGCCACATGAATGTGCGTTCATGATCCGGCCGATGATGCTTCATATTAAACCGTTATTTGATGCTTCGAAGCCGAGCTTGACGGCCTGCTCAATTACTGCGCCGTCTGGAGACATGAGTACGACGCCGGCGCCGCTGCCCCGTTGGTTAGACGCTCCATCACAATATAACTGCCAAATGTCCCCAACATAAATTCTCCAATCTGGGTTTGACCGAACTTCGGCTGCCTTTGGCAGGACGTCATCAGGCTTGAGGTCGGCAAGCCCTCCTGTGAATTCGGCGACAAAGTCGGCAAGCACCTGCCCCTTGATTGCAGTTTTGGGTAAAAACTGAATGTGGTTGTGGCTGAGTCCAAGAGCCCACTTCGAAACACGCCCTGATGCTTCTGCGTTCCTTAGTACTGATCGAAGGGGATAGTCTGTTAGGACCCTAATGCTGTGTCCTTGGAAGTAATGCATCAGTTTTCTTGCTGCCATGACCAAGGCTAGGACGAGTTTTTCAAGCGGTAGATAACGTGTTTCGGCGTCCACCATTGCCTTGCTCACATAATACCTTGTATTCTTGCCCTTCCTCCTCTTTTAATGTCTGTTGACGGCCCTATCGGAGACTACGGATATAGAATGAGGGGTCGCCAGGTGTTGTTAGAAGAGCCTTTGTCAGGAGATATGTCTTGAGCAGTTAAAGTCGCCGCGTTCGCGGACCATTAAGCTCGCCTGGCGTAATGTCGAAAGAATGTCTGCGGTGATGCGTAGATCGACTAATGAACCTATTGAGTGCAACAGCCATTCCCATAAACTTTTGGACTTCTTTGACCGAACGGGGGGAACTCAGTTCCAAAATTGCTGTGACTTGCCTCGGGTTGGCTTCGATTCCACGGTGATTGACAATATAACCCAGGAATTTGCCGGAGCCGATCCCGAATGCGCATTTAGAAGCGTTTAACTTCATTCTGTATTTGCGTAGGGTGTCGAATGTCGTTTCCAGGTCGGCTATATGAGTTTGTTCTTCTTTGGATTTGACCACCATGTCGTCAATGTATACTTCCATAGTGTGTCCGAGCTGTTCTTTGAACATCGTGGTGACCAATCTTTGGTAAGTTGCCCCTGCGTTCTTTAGTCCAAAAGGCATAACCCTGTAGCAGTAGGTCCCTCTTGGAGTAAGGAACGCAGTTTTGTCCTGATCATCCGGATTCATGGCGATCTGATGGTAGCCTCTGTAGGCGTCGAGGAAACTCATACGTCGGTGACGCGCTGTCGCATCAACGAGTTGGTCAATTCTTGGTAAGGGAAAGCAATCTTTGGGGCAAGCTTTGTTCAGATTGGTGAAATCGACGCACACTCGCCAAGTTCCATTTTTCTTTTTCACCACCACTGTGTTGGAGAGCCACGTGGGGTAGGTGACCTCCCTAATTGCCCCGGCGTCAAGCAATTTGTCAACTTCTTCTACAACGGCGACAGTGTGTTCTGCGAAGGATCGCCGGCCTTTTTGGATGATCGGCTTGCGTCGAGGATCAACATTCAGATGGTGCTGGGAGACTGACGGGTCTATACCCGGCATCTCGTATGGAGTCCATGCGAAAACGTCGAGATTGCCGAGTAAGAAAGTGATCAGCTGCTGTCGGTCGACCTGGCTCAGCGAGGCGCCGATCATAAAAAACTTTTCCGGGCTCCCATCAATGTCAACTCGGTCCAAACCTTCCGTGGCCTTTTCATCTGGTTGACGCCCGACGTCGTCCAGGATTTCTCGATTGGGCGTTTCGATGGAGTTGACTTGCAGTTCTTTCAGCGGCTTATCAGCGAGAAGGTAACATGCTTGTGCTGACTGTTGAGAGCCACGGATCTGCTCAACGCCGTGTTCCGTCGGGAAACGTAACAGCTGGTGGTAAGTGCTTGGGACGGCCTGCAGGGTGTGCAACCATGATCGCCCCATGATGAGATTGTATGCGGCGGACGGTAACGACCAAAAACTCCACATCCACCGTTATGGAGCCAGCTCGAACGGGTAGACTGATCTTTCCCAATGGGTACTCCGGGTTGGCGTTGAAGCCAAATAATGGATAAGGAGCTGGAGTCAGATCAGAATCGTTGAACCCGAGTTTGATGAGAGTTTTATAGTACATAACTTCTGAAGTGCTTCCCTGGTCGATAAGGACGCGTTCGACGATAAACCTGTTCATGCGTAGCGCAACAACCAGAGGATCTATGTGTGGGAGTGTTACGCCACGCAAATCGGAGTCGTCAAAGGTAATGGTTGGCATTTCGCGAAGTCGGGGTCGCTTAGTTGGTGTGAGCTGACGCTGGGGGCTCGGAAGTGATTGAATTGCATGTACAGTCGGGGCTAGCGGTAGGCTGTATATCATATGTACGGTGTCATGCGGGGCGCCTCTTGGGCGACGTGCGTCCTCGGTCACCTCTTCAAGGCAATCGGTCAAGGCGCGGCGATCGTTGCCGTCGTGCTGTTGGCCCCGAGGTCGTACAGGGCCTCTTCTGGGGAGTGGCTCAGAGACCTTGAGCCCTGCTCGTCCGGACTTTGCTTTTTCTAAGGCCAGATCGCGGCGAAGGCGTTCGTTCTCGGCGATGATGTTATCTAAATTCTGTTGGGTCTGTCTGGCTCGTTCTATGGTCGCTTGCATCATCGCCTTTGTTGAAGTCGTTGGTGAGTTAGAGTTCGAGGCACGTCGGTGCGCGATGGTGTCCTTTCGGAGCGCATTTACCGGAGTGGAGTCGTCTCTTGGTGCGATATCGTCGGTGGCTACCGGAGGATCTGCAGTCACGCCTTTCATGGATATATCTGAGTATTCCCACAGACGGCGCCAATTGTGGGGAAGTGGGTTGGAAATACTCTTCGGATCCTGGAAGACGCCAATGATCCTCAGCTAGTCACCTGAGAAGATATGAAGACTCCGGTCGAGGGTGCCGGAATTAGCTCTCTGGTGGACAAATCAGTTCCTTTGTTCCAGAAAGCTTGGTCATTGAGTTCTGAAAGTCATCCCCCTCTCGTATCTGAAGTTCTTGTATTTATACACATTCCCTATGCCTCGGGGCCAGAGTTTATTATTCTTTTATTATTATTTTGTTTGTCCTGATATGCCTCCTCAAATCCATTCGTCCCTAAGAACGTATTCGGCATCCCAATCGAGCGGAATGGAGCCGTTAAGCTCCTGGCTCTTCGGGTGCTCCAAATTTCATTCTTCTAATTATTCGGCTCCCACACATAGTAAAGGTAGTTTAAACAACCGGAACAAGAGCACATAATGTTTATAGAAATCATATCATGATTAGTAGAGGCCGATCTTTGATCGGGCAAGTGGGGGTGCTCAATTCATGACCTTCCCTTCTCGTACCTAAATTCCCGAGCTGAGGCAACTTTGGTGATGATGGACACGTGGCCTTTGGCACGAGTCATGGGTTTCCTAAATTTCTTCAAAATAAAATATTTAGGTGGCGACTCTGTATCTGGAAAAGCAGTTCAATTTTGGCACTTTTTGATTCAAAATCAATTTTCTAAAACGATTTGCTGAATTTGGACTCTTTGGTGTTTATTAGTTTCACATTGCACTTGTGAGATTAGATTCAGAACCACAAGAGTGCGAACTATAGGGCTTTCTTTTCGAGTTCCTGGGAGGGGGCGCGAAAAAACCGAGCTACATATGAGTAAAAAAAAAAATATTCCTTCTCCAATGTTCGTCAAGAATTATAATGATGATATGATTCTAGTAACTTTGGTCATTCATACAGATAGTCGGCTACTAAAGTGGAGGACATCTCTCCTCCTATTCACATACATTCACAAGAGCATATGATTTAATCAAACTGAACAATCTTAACAAAACAGAAAGGAAAGCATAAACTTCACTTACACTACAACAAATTGCACTTTTGGTGACTAAAAAAAATTTAGTCGCGAAAAGTTGTGGAATTGGCGACGAAAAATTATATTAGTTAGCAAAAGTAAAATATTTAGCTACTAAATTTTGTTAGTCGAGGTATATTCATTATTGGCAACTTAAAAAAAATTTAGTCGCTAAAAGTGGCACAATTAGCGACTGAAAAAAATTTTAGTCGCTGTATTGTTAGTTTTGTCTACTAAAATTATTTAGTCGCTGAATGAAAAACAAAAATGTACTTTTTATCTTTGGGACCAAAAGTTTGGTCGCCAAAAAGTTATTAGGGTCAACTAAAAAGTATTTTAGTCGTTGTATAGATAGTTTTGGCTACTAAAATTATTTAGTCTTCGAATGAAAAAGTTGGTCGCGAATTTTTTTTTTTTTTAGTAAATAAAAAATATTTTAATCATTGTAGTTTTGGCTACTAAAAGTATTTAGTCGCCAAATGAGAAACAAAAATTTACTTTTAATCTTTGGCGACCAAAAGTTTGGTGGCCAAAAATTTATTTCAACGACTGAACAATATTTTAGTCGATGTATAGTTAATTTTGGTTACTAAAATTATTTAGTTGCAGAATGAGAAAAAAAAAAAAATTAGTTTTTATCTTTGGCGACCAAAAGTTTGGTCGCCAAAAATTTATTTTCCGCGACTAAACAGTATTTTAGTTTCTGTATAGATAGTTTTGGCTACTAAAATTCTTTAGTCACCGACTGAAAAATAAAAATTTACTTTTTATCTTTGGCGACCAAAAGTTTGATCGCCAAAAAATTATTTTCAACGACTACAAAATTTGACAGTCGTCGTATAGTTAGCTTTGGCTACTAAAATTATTTAATCGCTAAATGAAAAAGAAAAATTTATTTTTTATCTCTGGCGATCAAAAGTTTGGTCACCAAAAAAGTTATTTTCAGCGACTAAAAAAAATTTTTAGTCGCCAATTAACTAAAATATTTGGAGGGAGACATTTCAAATTTTGGAGCAATTTATAAAATTAATTGGCGACCAAAATGTTTTGTTGCGAATTGCGTAAAATGACCACATATATATATATATATATATTTTGTTTCCAAACCAATCCCTAAACAAACCAACTTCTCTCCCCTTCTCTCTCTCTCTCTCTCTCTCTCTCTCTCTCTCTCTCTTTTCAGCGTCTCTCTCCCTCACCACTACTCCTCCCCCCTCTCTCTCTCTCATCGCCACCCAACAGCCATGGAACAGCTCTCCTCTGTCGCTCCTCCTTGCGTTCATCTGCAACTAGCACCGATTCACCTCCTTGTTGGTCACCATTGCCTGAGATCCACCACCCACAGAAGCTCAATCGATGGCTTTTCTCTCACAAATAGTGGTGAGGTCGCTGGTTTCTTTCTCCTCATTATCATCATCATCATATTCTGAGGTCATCTCATCGCCGACTGTGCAAGTAAAAACCCAAATTTTGGGTAAATTTGGAGTCTTACTTTCTGAGTTTTTTTAGTGATATAGTTAATTGGGTGTGAATTAGAATTTAGATTATAATTTACATTTGGATTAGAATTTTGGGAAAATTGTGTTGTCTAGGTCTCTTATTGTGTATAGATTGTTGAAGATGATTCAAACTTTGTGTTCCTTAAACTTATTTATATTGTTCTTCCACATTGGTAACCATATAAATATATATATATAATTTTATGATTTAATACTTAGCTATATTCGAGTTTAATATATTAATTTGTTAACGTGAGCATTTTACAACTGTTGATCATGCAATGGAAATCTTCATTTCCAACTTATAATAGAGCACATTTGAATCTGGAGATACCGCTTTAACCTACCAAGCCACTCTCGTTTTAATTAGATCACAAAGCACATTCATATTATATTGCTTACCTAAAAACACAATCTCATTCCTATGCTTCCAAATGGGCCATAGAACTGCCAAAGGTATGGCCTTCCAAATTTTCTGTTCTAATCTTTTAAAGCTAAAACCAGCCCACCCCCACAACACCCTCGTTTATTAAGTTACACTGTTTAGTAATGCATAATGCTATGAATTGGATCTCCTTATTTCTAAGGCGATGATAAAAAAAAAAATAGATGCCAACTGTACTGAAAATTATGTCAAGGTTTTGCAATAATAAATTTGCTCACAAATTGCCCTTTCAAATGAAGTGCTACTACACACACCTCCAATGTGAAGATAGTATTTTCTAGTCTCAATATGTCATTAAGTATTTCTACTTTGACTAACTAAAATAGTTTCAATGTGTTTGAGGGTTTGTCATAAGCTCTAACTGCTTAAACTTACTTGAGATTTGGTCGCCATATATTAGTTATTGGCAACTAAAAAATAAAATTGGTTGCCAAAAATAATGCAAATAGGCGACGAGAATAATTTTAGTCGGTGTTTGTCCATATTTTATGCTACTAATTCTGGTTTTAGTCGGTGTACACATCCTTTTGCCAACCAAAAATTTTTTAGTCTCCAATAGATAGGCATATTTATTGGGGTACTCTCTGCTGACCACAGAACTTAGTGGGGAAATATAAACCATCAGTGACTAAAACAATTTAGTCGTTGTATAGTTAGATTTTGCCCACAAAAACAGTAGTTAGTAGCCAAATTTCACATACAGCTACAAAAGATTTTGTCATTATTGAGTTATATTTGCCAACGCAATTTAGTCGGTAAAGGTAAGAAATATTTTTTAGAGACAAGCGTATGAATATTGGCGCCCTCCCCTATTTGTTTCACACAGATCTGTTTTGTCTCTGTTCTGTCTCAGAAACACACAAACACTCACTCACCACCAAACCCGATGCCCGCTCACCACCCCACTGTTGCACGTCGCCACCACCACCGCCACAAATCACAATTTCTCTCTCTCTCTCTCTCTCTCTCGCCCCCTGTCCCTTCCCCTATTTCCCCATCTCTCATACTTCATCTGGGGTTTATATGATTTTTTTTTTTAGTTTAATTTTGTGTTGATTTCGTAAATGGGTTTGGTTGAAGTGTTTGATTTCTATGAAATTATGTTATGCTTGATGTCCAAAATGGTTTTGATTTTAGTTTTATGGGTTTGACGGACAAAGAAATTTTGATGTCAAACCCATAATCAATGAACAATATGAATTTTCATGGAGTCAGATTTGTCGAAGCTTCTCCTCTCTTGCGCAATAAAAACCTAAACTTTTGGAGGTATCCCACTGGTATTTGTTTTGTCCTTACTTATATTCAAAGACTAATAAAAAAGAGAGAGATTCATGGATTGATTGAGGTTTTTACTTTGTAATGAAAAAGAAAATAGAGCATGTTCAATGAAGTGATAAAAAATGGAACATAATCATACAAAATGGTAATGCAATATGAATCAAGATTTTGTTAGGATGTATACCCTGGAAATGGTAATGAAATATGCTTTCTTCCTACAAAGATTGCAGCGCAATCGTTTAGGTACTGATCAACCATTTTTAGACTGTAATTTTTTATTTAGAACTTCTCTTTTTCTTCCTATTGAGATGCAAAAGTGGGCTTGGATCATGGTGTAGACATCCCATTTTTGACCGCCCTTAAGACTTGGGCGCTTTATTCCTAACACCTAATGATGAAAGTTACATTGTGCAATCTTTTGAATTCTCAACGAAGAAATTTGGATTCAAGCTCTAATTCCAAACCTTGCACCCCATTTTGGCTAAACTATTTTAGACCTTAAAACCCTCTCTTTCAAAATATTTTTGAAAATGTTTGTATGATGTTCCGAGGCTCGCATTTCGTTAAATGTTGCGCTTTTTGTTAAAATCGAGTAAGGACAAAATGGAAATCAATGGAAGGGAGGTGAACTCTTTGACAAATCTTTAAAATATCTCATTTAGAGGTTTAGAGTTGAAGAAAATTAGAGGAGAGGGAAGAAACCTAGTTAAGGAAGAAATTGGGCATAAACCGTTAAGAGAGAACTGGGCATCCTTCACTAAATCAGTCCTATCCTTTTGTACACTTGGACTTTAGTTATGATGCCACCACCATTGGAAATTGGACTTCTAGGGATTCATCTTAGACTCAAGAATCTCCTAAAGCCGAGTCCGAATGAGGGACATATGGCTGTGTGAAGTTAGGCATCAATCTGATTAAGCTAGAAATGAGCAACCTTCACTAAAATAGGTATATCTCTTTGCAAACTTAGAATTTAGATGTGAGGCTACTCCATTGGAAATTATACTTCTGAGGTTTCAATTTAGGCTCAAGAATGACCTGCAAAGGAGTCCAGATAAGGGAGTTACGCCCGTTTAAAGTTGGGTCTGAATGCAGATTTTGACGACCGGCCGGGTCTATGTATAACCGGCCTCGATGAAAACTTTTCCTGAGCCTTTTTTTAGGCCTAGCCATGTGTTTGGAGGCCTGGCCGGGCCTTGATGGCATCAGACAGACAGCTGGCTGGAATTGAACAAATATCTTTCTTTGAAGATATTTTTGATATTTTTCGCTCAAATTCTACAAGTAAAGCTCCTGCATTCAAAATTCAGGGTTAGCAAAAATCCCCAAAGACTTTGAAGAGCTAAGAAAGACCTCCTCCCTCTTCCTTGCCTCCTTTAATATTCAAACCTTCTTTAACAATACATACACAATACATACACCATTGGAGCTTGTTCTTGGAGGATTTTGTTGAGATTTCAAACAAAGTCTCATAAACTTGAGGGTGCTTTGGATTAAGTTTGATAAACAACCATACAAAATCTTTAAGGAGGTATAACTCTTATTGTCTTTTTCCTTTCTTTTTGCTAATCATCTTCTTCATTTTTCGTGAGTTTGTGCACTGCTGGAGGTGACTAAAAAGGTGCTGAAATTTGTGATTTAATTCACAAAAAGTGGAGGGGTTAGACACCCCTCCTTAAGCTTGCATGTCTAGTTTGTTCTCTCTTATTGTTGTTCACTTTCTTCACCTTCTTGAAGTGATTTTAGCCACTATTTTGACTTTTTTGGACCATTTTTAGAGGCTAAAGTATGTGATTAAAAGTTACAAAAAGTGGAGGGGTTAGCCACCCCTCCTTAGGCGTTGTTCTACAGCTTTTTCTCTATTCTTCTTACTTACTTTCTCTCGCTTTTGCCACTATTTTCTTGGCTTACAAAACTGAGTTTCAGTGGTTAAAAGAGGCTAAAAAACATGCTTTGAGATTTCAAAACTGGAGTGGTTAGCCACCCCTCCTTGTTCTTGCTCACTAGTCTTGTTTTCCTTACTTTTTGTCTAACTTTTTTTAGGCTCTTTTCAACACTTTTCACCCCTGTTTTTGGCATGTTGGGGGCTATTTTAGGGTTGTTTTAATTTATTTAAATATCTTATGCTTTAATTAGTTTGCTTGTTGTGTCATGAGTCCTCATATCCTGTTTGTTGTATTGTGTTGTCCTTGGCTCTTCTTTGCTTAATTTCTATGTTAAGAGCCTCATTTTAATAATCAACCTACCATTTATTTCTTTCATTTGAGAGTTGTTTCAAATGGTTATTGGTTATTCAACACATAAACTAGAGTTTTGCGCTTAATGGCTTAATCTCTACGGAGATTCATTGTCAACGATGTAATCTCTCTTTCATGTTGAGAATTACTTCCCATTTGACGCATCTCTCCTTTCAGAGGACTTAATCACCATGGACAAATGGACTAATAAATGGCAATGACTAAATAAAATTGGCTTAAAACTTGGATCAACACACATAAAGAAAGTGGCTTTAAATTGCTTCAACTTGGTCGGACATTATGCCAAGTTACTTGGGTCAAGAGTCATCACACGCTAATTCATGGCATTTTGATGATTCTTGAAGTGTTGCAACCTCCCTTTTTGAGGTCATACTATGACAAGAGGGAGGGGTGGTCTTGCATTACATTTATTAATTTTGTCTAAAATCATGTCCTAAAGCATCAAGCAATCAATTGCTCATTGATGTCTTTAGAAATGATTCCACTCTTCTGTTGAGATCTCCCTGTGACAAAGAAGGGACGAAGGGCAAATAGAGCTTGAAAATGCTCTATTTGCCCTGTTTCACCTTAGAGCACAGAATAGAACTGTACACAAAATCAATGCACGGCCGGCCCTCTGTAGGCCCAGCCGGGCTTCAGTGATGCATGGTCGACCCTTGGTGTTTGGTCAGCAATGCAATTTTACAGAAACAGAGGCAATGACTAAAGGTGGAACAGAGGCAGTTTGGGGCAGACAGAGCAGCTCTCAGGCGATGCACATGCACTCTCTATCCATCTTCCTTGAAGTTCATATTAAATGCGTTGTTATTTAATTATTTCATTAGCATAATGAATTGTGTTGTCGCATTTTAATTAGTCTAATTAGTTGTAGCTAATTATTTGGGATTGTAATATTTAATTAGTTTAGGTAGCTAGTTAATTAAAGTGTTATAATAATTAGTTGATTAGTCTAGCTAGTTATGCATTTAATTTGTAATAATTAGTCTAATTAGCTTAGTTAGATTAGTTTTAAATTAGCTTAGCTTAGCTAATTAGTTTTCTCTTTATTCATTCGGACCCTCCTTCGCGAGGGCGTAATTTTCTAATAAGTGTGCGTGAGTGTGTGTATGTCTTCCAACCCCACATCATTCTCCCTTTTATTTAATCGCTTTTGATGGTTAGATTAGGGACATTTTCAATTAGCATACATTATGCTTGCATATTTGCATCCATTCATCTTGTATTGCATGTACCAAGGTTCGGCACATCATTCTAACTGCATTGTAATTTCAATATTTCTTTGAATACGTATTTAATCGCATGTTGGTCAAATCAATTTGCATGCCATATTAGTAGCCGAGCCTATTAATTGCATCTTTTGCATGTGTTGCATTAGTCATTTAACATAGTTAGGATCATGCATCATTCTAACTATTTTTTGTTTTGGCTTGGAGTACTCGGTGAGTTTTTGCGCTTTAGCATACTTGCATGAGTGTGATTGCCATACTGCCATGTTTTGCATGCTTTCCATGAGGCTGTGCTTAAATGCTAAATTACTTGAATGCCTGTGGATGAAGGCTCGTTGTTTGAATTAGAACGATTCAACGAATGTAAGTTTTAAGTCCACTTTGTTAAGTGGCAAATCAGTGTTTTAAGCCCATTATGTTTGGTGGCAAATCTGCATTTTTAAGCCCACTTGAAGGTGGCAAATTCAAACCATTTTCGCAAACAAAATACTTGAAATGTTCCAATTCTTGCGATATAGTCTATACTTGCTTGTGCGCATCACATAGTAATGTTAGCTAATAACCGGAACAAGAACACATAATGGCCCTGTTTGGTAGAGCTGTGGGAAACTGCTTATAGCTTATGCCTAAACAGCTTATAGCTTATAACTTTCAGCTTAAGCTGATTTCCAGCTTATTCTTAAAGCATCTCCTGCCCCACTCAAAGAATAAGCTGATTTTTGACTTCCAAAAAGCTATAAGCTATAAGCTATAAGCTAAACCAAACACATCAAAATAGCTTAAATTAAGCTGAAAGCTGGAATAAGCTGATTATAAGCTGTGCCAAACAGGGCCAATGTTTATAAAAAGCATATCATGATTAGTAGAGGCCAATCTTTGATCAGGCGAGTGGGGGTGCTCAATTCATGATCTTCCCCCTTCGTACCTAAGTTCCCAATCCGAGGCAACTTTGGTGATGACGGACACGTGGCCTTTGGCACGAGTCAAGGTTTTCTAAATTTCCCAAAATCAAAATATTTAGGTGGCGACTCTATATCTGGCAAAGCAGTCCAATTTTGGCACCAAAGTTGCCTCGGTTTTTATGGGGGGAATATTTTTTCATAACAGTTTCAGTCCTCACATGAGCCTTAGCCATCCTGATTCTCTCAGAATCTTCAAATCTTTCCTGTTCTGACTGTGTCGATATAGCTGGCTGTTCAGTAATTCCTGTGTTCAAAATGCTCCATTCCTGCGCGAAATTCTTGACACCGGCATTCTCCGGCAGTGTACTCTGTTCTCCGACCCCTCCGGCCGTCACTGACCTTCTTGCCCCTGCCGGGCCCTGTTTTGGTTGGAACACTTCCACCACATCCGGTAATCATCCAGCCACCCGGTAGCCTTTACCGATTCCTCATAATTAAACCAATTGACTGCTGCGTCCCCTGGATCTTGGTCACTGTAAAACTAGAGATTGGCAAGGTCTTCTTCCACAGCCGTCAGATTATCTGTCCTCTGTCCCAAACCATCCCCTTGGATCGCACACATCTCTGCCTCCGTCGGCAATTCCACTTCTAACCTGTCCTGGCCTATTGACGAAATGTAGTCGCTCGGGCTGTACATTTTCTCAACAGAATTCCCAGATTTCTCGAACTCTGGCTTGACAACCTTTTTCTCCTTTGAAATCTCCCATCTTCCGTCCTTTACAGTCACCACCATGGGCTTAGGTTGGGTCATGGAGATGTCCATCATGCACAAGTTAGTGTAGTTGGGGAGGAACACCTCCAGCTTAGGTAGGTGGGAAGGAGTGATATAGATGCTAGGATCATAAGACACGACCCCAGTCTGGATGAAATTGATTCTTTTGGGAGGTGGAGCTTGGTTATGTGTAGGGAGAGGGTTTGTTATGACATTGGGTTTCTCGGGAGGCATAATCACCCCGTTATCGATGAGATCTTGAATCTCATGACGTAATCGGTAGCACAGGTCGGTATCATGACCGTGTTGTTGGTGAAATGCGCAATACTTGGCTGGATTGTGGGTAGGGGGAAGTTTTTTCGGTAATGGTCGTGGCTCTAGGGGCTTCAAGTGCCCTTTTTTGATTAAAACCCCCAGAGCTTTGGACAGGGGCATATACAGTGGAGCGAAGGTTCTTGTATTTTTTGGTGGGTATTTGGCTGTTTGTGGATGGCTTCCGGACGCGCCGGAGAATGGCGTAGCTGCCACGGTTCTTGGAGGGGGGTTGGTGGTGACCATACTAACTTCGGAGGCTCTTGTAGTCATAGCGCCGCTCGGGCCTGCATTAGTGTTGCGGTTGAAAGTTCTTCGGGGTTGTTCTCGGCCATTATCAATTAAACCTTGCTTCAATGCATCCTCAATCTGTACCCCCATTTCATGTAGATCGGAAAAGGTAGGAAAGGGGAGTACAATCATCTTCTGCATTAACTTCGGCTGAAGATTGCGCACAATCATCCGAATCTGATCTTTGTCTGTGGGCCTTAAGGTCATCATCGAAGCCTTGGTCCTCCATCTGGTCACGAATTCTGAGAAGCTCTCTTTGGGCTCTTGCATCGTTGTCTCGAGATCACGAGTCGTAATCTCAATTTGTGTATTATATGAGTATTGTGCGATGAAGGCCTCAGCCATCTCGTCCCACTTTCTCTTGACGTCATCTTCTAATTTGGCATACCATATGGCCGCCACGCCCGACAGGGTCCGGCCGAACAGAGACAGCTTCTGCAGTCTAGTGAGGCCCATTGGCCTTAAAACATCTAAAAACAATCTTAGGTGCACCATGGGGTCCCTAGACCCATCAAACCGTTCAATATGAGGCATTTTGAATCTGTCAGGCAGCGTTACGGCTGCGTTGGTATATCCATCTTCAATGTCAGGAATGGTCTTGACTCCCTGGGATCTCTTGAACAGCTTTTCAAGCTTGCTCAACTTCAGTGCTGTGGGATCTGTCTCGAACTCAAAAGGAGAGTCCGGTAGGTTGATGGGTGTTTTGGATAACTGGGGTGGGATTAGGGGTAGGATCGGGGGTGGAGGCGGTCCTGTGGGAATGTCTGTATCATTCTGAACATTAGCTGTCTCTCCGAGGGTTGGAACTCCTGGCGGGGGAGGAACTTGCTGTGAAGCAGATGCTTCGGTTTGCTGTTGTAACCTCACGATTAACTCTGCTTGTTCATTCATAACCGTGGCTTGGCAAACTTCGCTGTCGACAAAGATCTGCATCATTTTCATGCTCTCCTGAAGCTGGCGCACCATCTCTTCTAAGCTGGACATACTGTTCTGATCTGATTGAATTACCGGTATATGTTCCCTCTCTATAGGTGAAACAGAACCCTTATCCCTACTGTACTCAGGTGGGGTAGATAGGGCCCTCTGAACTGATTGTTGAACTGATGTCCTCTGCCTAACTGCCCTCCGTCTAGTAACCGGGGGTAGAGAGTAGTACACTGGTTGTCCGTCTATCAGATCCTCAAATCAATGGAGTCGACGACCTCTAGTCCAGAGTTCTTGGGGAATATCTATTGGATCAGAAGCAATCGTGCTCAACTACCTAGCAAGAAGATAAATAAAGCATATAAGGAAATAAATAAATAGACATATGGACAGCGTAACGACGTAAAATAAATACACAACACACAGTCAGGTATCGCAACATCTTGCTAATAAGCTGACTACACTATTCCTTAATCACTGATCACTACTTCCAAATTGTTGCCCCCAAGTCTGAATCTGATACCTGCAGATAACTGATTCCCAAAAATACTGATGCTCGCAGGCCTGATTCTCAAACTTGCAAACTGATATGTGTGTTCCTGTAGAGATACACTCTAAAAGCACATAGCAAGTAAATGAGAGCCAAAACACCCCTATGTTGGGGTAGGGTTTCCCTGTCCTATTTTGTCAGGAGCTAGGGTTTTACTATGCACACAGCGGTTTCAAACAACCTATGATCGGGTAAGCAAACTGTCCTAGCTTGGAATGGTCACTATGGATTCCGACTATGCACTAGGCCAAATGGTCGAGAAGGGTGCCCCGGTAAAACCGGGGTTTGTGTTCCCATACTGGCAGAGCCTGCAACCGGTCAGCCTTATGGCATGCTTTGACAAAGTCATGCCTCCGGCAAACCGCTCAAGAATAGCAGATGGCCAACACAGTGTCCTAGGCGCACCAATGCACTTGCAATGCAAAGAAACACATAAGTGAAATCAAAACAGGATATCACGAGTTCAAGTCAAGCTCTCTAATCTCCCCAGCAGAGTCGCCAGAAATTGAAGACGCGCCCTTGGGCCTCACTACAGTCCGGACTCAATTTGTGTCACGGTTCTTAATCTGAACCAAAGAGTCCAAATCCGGCAAATCGTTTTGAGAAAACAGATTTTTAGAAAAGAAGTGCCAAACATGGACTGCTTTGCCAAATACAGAGTCGCCACCTAAATATTTTTTATGGGGGAATTTAGGAAACCCTGACTCGGTGCCAAAGGCCACGTGTCCGTCATCACCAAAGTTGCCTCGGCTCAGGAACTTGGGTACGATTGGGGAAGGTCAGCTATGAGCACCCCCTCTCGCCCGATCCGAAGATCGGCCTCTACTAACCATGATATCCAATTTTGAAAACATTATGTGTTCTTGTTCCGGTTATTAGCCTAGAATTACTATGTTATGCGCACATCAAACAAGTATAGACCAAATCGCCTAAATTGGAACAAAACATTTCGTGTTTGTTTTGAAAATGGTTTGTTACTCGTAAGTAGGCTAAAATGCAGGTTTTGCCACCCTCGAGTGGGCTTTTTTAGAAAATATGGTTTTGCCACTATCTAGTGGGCTTAAAACTCACAGTTTTAATACATTATTCCAATTCAGGCAATTTGACCTCCACCCACAGGCATTCAAGCAGTTATATCACATAAGCATCTAGCTTCATGGTAAGCATATTGTCATGGCAACACTCACACGCATGCAAGGATGCTAAAGCATAAAAACTTACAAAGTACTCCGAGCCAAAACAGAAACTAGGTAGTAATCAAATGCATAATCCTAGTTCATGTTAAGATGGCTAATGCAACACATGCAATATGCAACTATAATAGGCTCGGCTATCCTAAGAATGACATGTGAGATGCTACAAATAACACGTATTCAATTTGGAATTGAAATACAAGTGCAGTTAACATGATGTGCCGAGCCTGGTGCATGTAAGACAAATGAATGGATGTATGCATGCATAGCATAAGGTATGCTAAATTAAACATGACCTAATACTAACCATCAAAAATAGGTAAGTAAAAGGGAGAAAGAAGCGGGGGTTGGAAGACATGCACACACGCACCCACACTTATTACAAATACGCCCTCACTCGGAGGGACCGAAAGAATAATACAGTCCGAATAACAAATCAACTATCCTAGCTAATTAATCATTACAGATCCTTAATCAATTAACAAATTAATTACAAAATAAATTAAACGTGAAGCTTAAAGAGACTGCCACAACTCTGCCTCGGAATGCGCGAATGATGCATGCTTGACTCGCCCTGCTCGGAAACTCGCTGCCATAGCATTACTGCCTCTGTTTACACTGTCTAACTCCTCTAGAGACTGCACAAGTCTTGGGACAGATTCTATGCACACTGTGGAGCACCACCGGCTGGGAGGAATGGCCACCGGCCCATGATAAAGCTATCGGCCATTCATTGATGGCCGGTTGGCACTAGAGATGGCCGGCCGGCCAAAACTTCTTGCAGAAATCAGTTTTGACAACAACAGAGGGCAAGCAGTGTATGGCATGGAATTTCAAGCAAATGTAAGCATGGCCACACTCCCTATCATGCAATGGATTCAAGGGAGCATAGCCCTCAACCCTCGGGCCATCAATTATGCATTTTGATGCATGATGGCCTAAGAGGCCAAGTTTGCCATTCAATGTAAATGCATCCAACAATCAAATGAAAGCTAATGTCTTATCATATTGAGATCAAAGACATCGGCGACCGAGGATTGAGACGTGTTTTGTCACTTGAAGTACAAACACTCCTCACCCCTCAAGTTTGGCTTGACACCCCAAACCAAACAAATGCAATGCATGTATGCAAATGTGGCTCAATTATGCAACATGAGGCTAAGATGCCAAAACATGCCAAATGTGATGCAAACTAAACATGCAAATGTGCGATGCTGGACATGTAAGATGTAATGCAATGCGATCTAATATGTGAACTAAGACATGAGATGCAACTAGTCAATAATATGCAAGCATGCAAGTGTGACATAATGCAAACATGAAACCGTAGTAATGCAACATGATCATGTAATGGTGGACTTGAAACACAAAAAGGCAGACCTCAGCCCACCCCAAAATAGTGACCAAAAGTGATGCAAAAGGACACAAAATGTCAAGCAAACAAGCATGCCAATTGGTCCAAGGTTCAAAGCTAGTCAAGATGCTAGAACTGAGGTTATGTCAACCAAACCCCGCAAGGCCAAGATGACTGAAAACAGTCTAGGGGCAGACCAAAATATGGCTAGGACATGCATGGAAAATGGTCAAATCATGTCAAGAAATGGGCCCAAAACAAAAGACATGCAAAGCTACCAAATGGAACATAACTCTACACCTATCTCAACTACTCATGGCATGAACTAAGGAACCAAAAACATATTTCCAATGCATCAAAATACACCCAAAAACCCTCTGATATGGCAGCCCAAATGACCTAGTTACAAGATATGCACTATGACCCCTTTAAGGCACAAAGGAACAACCCTTCAAGGCATAGAAGGGATGATGAATGCAAGCATATGAACATGAATTATGGACTGAAATTACATGTGAGATGACTCCAACTCATTGAAACATCCCACTTCAAGCATGTTCATGATTCACATCCTTAGGACTCACAAACCCAAATGCAAAGAGACCATACCAAACATGGCAAAGATGGTTAAAGCAGCACCTAACAGACCTTAAGCATGGAAAAATAGGACTAAAAAACTTCACAAAGCTAGGCAAAAATATGAGGGCATGGTAGGCTACATGCATGATGCATTTCTAGGCCAAATAAGGGACTACAAAGCAAGTATATTAAGCATGCAAGGGGCCATTAATCCGACCAAAAATAGAGGCATAATATGACCCAACAACACCCAAAAACCTCTAAAATGAAGCCAAGAACAACTAATCATGCATGCTACCCTTAAGAGCCAAAAACATGCACAAATGAAACACAAAGGGGATGGGGGGTCCCACCCCTATTCAAAACCTCAAACCCTCTTCTTCACCACTGAAAATCCATTGGATTTCAGTGGTGAGAAGACCAATACACAAGAGTAACCAAGGCTTAACAAAAGGATCTCCAAAAGGGCCAAACAAGGCCTAAGAGGGGGAGATCGACCCCAAACCACAAAACAACCTTAATGAAGTATCTTAAGCATGAAAATACAAGACTTTTTTCAGTTATACACAAAGTCTAAAACAGCAAGCAAGATAGGCAAAAATCTAGTGCAAGATTGGGGAATCTAAAGTAAGAATGTTACCCTTGAAGCACCCTTGAGGAACAACAAGATCAGCCACCTTCCTCTGGTCAAAACTAGTCCAAAAACTCAAGAACAAACCCTCTAAGCCTCTCAAGGTCGAAGTGTGGTGTAATGGTGTGTATCTTAGTGCAAAACTAAGGTTAAAACACACTTTTAGGCCACAAAACACACACAAAAAAAGGAGAGAGAGGGAAATATATATATATAGAGAGAGAGAGTGATATACAGATATATGTATGTATAAGCTCTGGTTTTTTTGTTCAACCCTCTACAATGGAGAAGGAGGAGGTCTTATATAGGCAATGCAAAAGCTTAAAGCTTCTCAAAGAAGCTAAATAAGGAAGGGGCAAAGGGGGCAAGAAGGTCAAGGCTTCTGGAGGAAGCTAGGACAGCTGGCAAGCTTCTTGAGGAAGCATTGACAAAGGGTCAAGCTTCCTCAAGAAGCTTTGACCAAAAGGGTGAAAAAGGGGCAAAACAGCCACATGTATGCCCCAGGGCAGGTTTGGTGCATTCCAGCTGGCATGTACCATGCCTGAAAAAGTTAAAATAGTGCTACCGGCCAGAAAATGAGGTCACCGGCCAAACAGATGGCCGGTCGGCCATACTGAGTGCCGACCGGCCAATGCTATACTCCACCAATGGCCGGTAGCATCAACACATGGCCGGTGGCCTCAAGCCACGGCCGGTGGGTCCCAGGGGTAGCTAAAAAGTTACCTCGTACCCTCAGAAGCAAAAAACACAAGTGTTTGGTGCAAAACCAAACACAGAACGGTCGAGTTGAGAGATCCTAAGACAAGGCGCGTAGCCGAGACCTCTGGGAACTCAAAACGAAACACAAACAAGGATGATCACCGAGTGTTCAAATGGTGACGTCCAAGTCTTGAGGACGGTCAAAAATGGGGTGTCTACAGTAATCATGCATGATCCTAGTTCAAGTTAACAAATGGCTAATGCATCGCATACAGAATGTCATTAGAATAGGCTCAGCTAATCTAAGGATGACGTGCGAAATGCAACAAGTAACACATATTCAAGTTAGATTTGAAATACTATGCAGTTAGCATGATGCGTCGAGCCTGGTGCATGCAAGACAAATGAATGGATGCACGCATGCATAGCATAAGGATGCTAAATTAAACATTCCCTAATACTAACCATCAAAAGCAGGTAAGTAAAAGGGAGAAAGAAGTGGGGATTGGAAGACATGCATCACATGCACGCACGCTTATTACAAATCGCCCTCACTCGGAAGGACCGAAAGAATGACATAATTTAATCAACCTACAAGCTAATTAAATAATTTATAGACCACCTAATTAATTAACAAATCAATTAAGCTACAAAAAGCAGTAAGGGGGCCTCGGGAAGAGGGATACACGTATGCTCAGATTGACTTCACTTGGAAATCCAATGCCATGCACAAGCTGTCTCTGTTTTCACTGTTTTCCTCCTCTGAAGACTGAAAAAGTCCCAAGGTACACTCTCTAGACACTGGGGGATGCCACCGGCCATGAGGAATGGTCACTGGCCATAGGGGAGTGGTCATCGACCATTTGTGGAGCTATCGGCCATCCATAATTGGTCGATCGGCACTTGATGTAGTCGACCGGCCAAAGCTTCCTGCAGAACCTGTTTTGACAGCAGCAGAGGGCAAAACATGGCATGGCAATGCATTACAAGCAATGTTTGCACCAGCACACCCCTTTATCATGTTTATGACTGAATGGGGGGTGGTACTCGATTCTCAGACCACCAATCGCGCATTTCAATGCGTGATGGCCCAAGAAACCAAGTTGTGCATTTTCATGTCAAATGAAATGCAAACCAAATAAGCACATAAAGGCCCAACCTCTATCACTTGATTTCAAGAGGCAAGGCATGCATGTTCAATGCAATGCACCTTAGGCATGGAAACCAAGTAAACAACATGAACATATGGCAAGCATGCAAAGCATATAACAAGTATGCAAGCTAATTGAGCATGCAAGATGCAATGCCAACATGCAAATATGCAAAATATATGGCATGTTAAGCAATCAAAACAAAGATGAGAATGCATGCCAAATGCACTATGATTCAAGCATGCAACACATGCGGTAGGCCAAGTATTCAACAACACACAAGGCGAGCATGCAACAACACGTGAACAATGGACTTATACCAAGATGGACAGCTCTCTACTAAGCCCAAACAGTGGCCAAAGACTATGGAAATGGGGCCAAATGCACATACAAGCATGCATGCATACATGATCCAATTCCTAAGCATCAAAAGACAACTTTTAAGCACACTTAAAGGGAGATAATCATGGACACATGGCAAGCATACCAAACTCTGAAATTGCATGAAATAGAGGTGCCAAACTAACTAATTAAAGCAAGCAAAGTATGCAAGCAAAGTCCACACACCTAAGGCTAACAAGCCAAAATGCTAGGTGGCTATACAAAGCATGTCAAGCATGGCCAAAGCAACTAAAAACAAAGCTAAAGCACACTAAAACATACACAAAAGCGTCACAAAGCTTGGCCAAAATCATGCTACAACAAGGGTCAAAGCCTAAAGCATGCTAAGGCAAAATATGGCATTACAAGACAAGTATGCAAGGCATGCATGGTGTGTCTAAACCAAGTAAAAATAGTGCTATATCATGGAAAAATAAGCACAAATAACACTTAAGACATGGCCAACATGAGATTAAAAATGGTGCTCATACATGAGGCTAAAATGGCACTTTTTGAGGGCAACAAGGAGAGGGGATGGCCCTCTCCTTCTTAGGACCTCAAACCACCATCCTCACCACTGAAATCCCTCAAGATTTCAGTGGTGAGGAGGTCCAAACAAGGTGTTCCCGGAGCTCACCAAAATAGCACCAAATGGGGTCCAAACAAGGCCTAAGAGGGGTCAAAGAATCCCAAACACCAAAACAACCTTAAACAACTATTTTAAGCAACTAAAAACATAACTTTTATATGTTATATACTAAGCTTAAAACATCAAGCAAAGATGGCTAAAAGCCTATGCAAGAATGAGGAATAAAGAGCAAGGTTCTTACCCTTGAAGACTTTCTTCAAGAACAATGCTCCAACAACTTCCTCAAGCTTGAATCCACCCAAGAACTCCAAGAACAACCCTCTAATGCCTCAGCAACTAAAGGTATAGTGTAATACTAGGTGTTTGTGTGCAAAACTATGAACAAACACACACTTAGACACAAAGAGAGGAAGATATAGAGATAGATAGATATAAGACTCAAACCCTAATCTCAGACCTCTCTCTTGAACTTTTTGGAACCTTGGAAGAGGGAGGAGAGGCCCTCCCTTTATAGAGGATCACTCTTGGAAAGCTTACAAAACAAGCTAAGCAAGAGTGAAATCCCTCCATACACGTATATGGAGGGGGTGCAAAGTGTATGCCAGCTTGCATAGCTAGCATAAAAATATCTGCAAAAGCAAATGCACAGTGGTCGGCCAGCCAAAAATGGCAAATTGACCAAATACATGGTCGATCGACCAAAAAAAGTGCCGGTCGGCCATCACCAATGGCCGGTGGCAACAAAACAGTGGCCGGTGGCCTCAAGCCATGGCCGGTGGGGTATGGGGATGGCCAACAAGCCATTCCCTATCCCTCAAAAGCAAAACACAAGTGTTTGGTGCAAAACCAAACACAAAACAGTTGAGTCGAGAGATCTTGACGCAAGGCATGTAGCCGAGACCTCCGGGAACTCAAGACGAACACAAACATGAATGATCACCGAGTGTTCAAGCGGTGACGTCCAAGTCTTGAGGACGGTCAAAAATAGGGTGTCTACAGTTGCCCCTCTTTGACAGAACTCGAAAGTCATAACAATGACGGGAGTGAATGTCAAAGCCCAGAGACGACCCATTTTTGACAGGGCCAAAGACTTAGACAAAGCATGCAAGACAATAAAGATATGCACCCGAAGGCGGGGTCAAAATGCAACTGACAATGCAAGAAGCCGAACATAACTTATGATCATGCGAAGAAAGCTGTAACAAAGCATAACAATGCAACAGTTTTAAGCTAGCACAAACCAAACTACACTACAATGCAGAGAGAGTGCAAGAGAATTATTCAATTCTCGATACGTCTCACTCGGAGAATACAATACAATGCGGCGTGCTGGTTGTGCGACTTCAAATGAACTGCATATACAATATCGCGGCTCGAAAGAGAAAGAAAACTCAACAAGTACAATATTGTTAGCAACATGCATAACGATGCAATCGAAAGCTGCGTGACAACGTAAGTGTAGGAGTGTATGACAATGCAACCTATGTGTGACAACGCAAAACAATGCGGAATGGATGCAAAATGATATGCAACATTTACAAATCTATGTATAAAGAATGCAAATGATATGCAATGCAATTGAATCATGGTCACATCATGAGCGGTTCAAAAACCACACAAATGTCATAAAGATGATGGAGATGCAAAGTTTGTCTAACATAGAAAAGGTGTCGCAACCCTCAAACCACAATACCAGCAGTGGAATAGGCGCGTACACATGCGGAACTATGAGTGATGTAGACGGAACACAAGAACAAGTAATTGGGTGGAATGACATAAGTAGGGAAATGACCCGCTGAGGAAAGACTGTGATCCTAAATGCTGGACGCAACAAATTACACTACAATGTAATATATACAATGGATAAGGCATGCAGCCAAAACATATCTTTCCTAAGAAAGGCATGGACACAAACAAGCCACATTTAACACAGAAACGGTGACGTCACCCACAACACTAGGTGCGTACATATAATATCATAACTGTGCTTCAACGCGAAAAGTATGGACATATACTAGACCAAGCTCAACATGGAAAGGCGTAAGCCGTAGATGGATGTGATGCAGTGAATGCATGCAAGCTAAACTATGTACAACACAATGCATGCATGGCAATGCAAGCTATATACAATGAATGCATGACATATGCATTATTTACAATGAATGCATGACATATGCAAAGTAAGAAAGAATGCACTACAATGCATGTAAGGAAAGATGCATGACAATATAAGCTATGTACAATGCAACATTTATAAGCTGAAATGCAATGGATGCAGTGGATAAAGCCTGTGACAAAAACCGTGTCTTACCTAGGAAAAGCATGGACACATACAAACCGCGTCTAAGACAGAAACGGTGCCGTCACCCTCAAACCACAATACCAGTAGTGGAATAGGCGCGTACACATAATATCATAACTGTGCTTCGACGTGAAAAATATGGGCACATACCAAACCAAGCTCAACAAGGAAAGGCGCAAGCCGTGGATGGAGGTGATGCAATGAATGCATGCAAGCTACAATGCAATATGTACAATATGCAATGGAATGTAATATTATGTACAATGCATTATATACAAGGAATGCTATGTACAATGCAACCTGCTAGGGAGAATGCAACGGATGCAGTGGAAAAGGCCTACGGCCAAATCGTATCTTGCCTAGGAAAGGCATAGACACAAACAAGCCACGTTTAACACAGAAACGGTGCCGTCACCCACAACACTAGGTGCGTACACATAATATCATAACTGTGCTTCAACGCGAAAAGTATGGGCACATACCAAACCAAGCTCAACATGGAAAGGCGCAAGCCATGGATGGAGGTGATGCAATGAATGCATGCAAGCTACAATGCAATATATACAATGTGCAATGGAATGTAATATTATGTACAATGCATTATATACAATGAGTGCTATGTACAATGCACTATTTACAATGATGCATGACAATGCAATATATACAATGATGCATGACATATGCATGTTGTTTTTGTTGTTTTTGTTTTTTTTTAAATGCATGACAATGCAAAAGGAAGAAAAATGAGTGACAATGCATGTGTTTTTTTTGTTGTTTTTTTTTTTTTTTTGTTTTTTTTTTATTTTTTTTGGAATGCATGCAAAGTGCAAATGATGCATTTTTTTTTTTTTTTGAAATGCATGCAAAGTGCATGAAATGAATGCGTGACAACGCACATCTTTTCAGATGTATGACAATGCACATGAGGTTGAATGCATGACAACGCATGTCGCTTGGAATGCATGAGAATGCATGTGAACTCGAACGCGCAATAACGCGCGTCGCTTGATATGCATGACAATGCATGTGAGGTGCGCATGACGATGCGACCTAAAGAATGTGCATACTAATGCAAGTATGACATGCGCATGACAATGTGAGATGTGCGCATGACAATGCGAGATGTGTGCATAACGATGTGAGTGAAATGACGTATAACCAACGCGCGTTTCATGACAAAAGTTGTAACGTATGCATGTGGGGCAACTTTCGAATCTTGCAAGAGACAAAAAGGATACACCTCGCATGTATTCGAGTGCTATGCACAGAAGACACGGCACGGAGACCGGTTAAGCTTTGGAAATGCATTCTCTTGCACTGTGTTGAGCAATGGAGGCCCCAGACCACATCAAAGACCCAAACAAAGGTGTCGAAGGTTCACCGGCCATCGAAGGAGGTCACCGGCCATCCATTAGCCACCAAAAAAGTATATCGGCCAAATATTTGGCTGACCGGCCAACAGTGTAGCCGACCAGCCAAATCTGTCTGAATCGGGGCAGTTTAGACATTTTGGCACGGGTCTTTTAAAATAGGGCCTCTAGCCCTATTTTGTTCACTTCCTCTTGCTCGAAATTTCTTTGCCTCTCTCCCTAGGTCATTTTTCTTCCATCATTCCTTCATTTTCCTCGGTTTTAGAGCCCGTTTCGACATTTGATTCACGAATACCTCATTGTTTCGCACGTTTTGAATCAAACAAAACTTCGTTTCGGCGTTTCTTTCTTGATTTTCACCACTCGGGGTTTGTTTCCATCGAGTTTACCTTGATTTCTGTGCCTTTTCTGCACCCCGACCTTTTCGGCCATTTTTCACCCTCCCGGGGTTGACTTTTCAGTTGACTCTTCGTATTCTCACCTGGTTTTCACTTTTCTGGTCATTTCACACTATCTTCGAGATGGCGGACGATCTTCCACGAGGCGGGACTCCTCCGGAGCAGGAGATGGACTCCGAGGCCGAGCTCTTGCCTCTCAGCGTCCGTCCGTTCGATCCGGCGACCTACAGGCTGGTGATTCACGAGCTGCCTCTTGACGGACTTCGCCAGTTCAGGAGTTTTGACAGGAGGGTGCCACCTGAGCTGCTTCTGCGCGAGCCAGAGACGCACCTTTCATATGGTGCTTCCAAGGTATATTCTTTCCCTTTTCATTTTCTGCAAAGTAGAATACCTAACTACAATAGTCAACTCTACCTTTAACTGTTTGATCCGGATACACCGATATACTATATATCTGTAGTTATCGTGAACACACCAGATTCGCATTCGCTTGAATTGGAACACGCGCACACGCACTGTTTTTGCCCTAAACCACTCAAACACCCTGACACATCATACACTGTAGTTCACTGCGAGCACACCGACACCCAATGTCTGTTTGGATCTGAACACGTGCACACACGCTATACCTGTACTGAATCACTAAAACACACTGAGACATCATATGCTGTAGTTCTCTGCTAGCACACCGGCACCCGTTGTCTATTTGAATTTGAACACGTGCACACACGCTATTAATTCTGAATGTTCTTCAAAATTGTATTTTGAATATTGCTTCGCAACTGTTTGTTTTCGAATACAGGGGGATTCCCATGCCTTCCGGGGGTATAGGAATGTTGCTGCCCGCGGATGGTATATGGAGCTACCGGACGCAGTCCGTCACATCGTCGACCAGGCTGGCTTCGGCGCCTTCTGCAAGGGGCTCTCATGCCTTACCACGAGCAGGCCTCTTCTTGCCACTCTGGTGGAGAGGTGGTGGGATACCACCGACTCCTTCCACTTCTCTGCCACGGGAGACATGACGATGACTCCCTATGACTTCTCGATGCTCACCCAAGATCGGGTAGGGGTGATCCGATCCCTTGACACGCATATGGATGAGTGAGGTCGCCGGATATATTTGCTCGGTGAGTCGCCGCCTCGCTTCGTCGAGCTTCGACTACTCATGGTTCGAGGACCACTTTCGGATTCAGCCAGCTCTAGCTGAGGAGACACCGATGGCTCAAGAGGAGGTGGAGCGGTATGCATGCGGCTTTCTCATGTTCTTATTGGGGACGACCATCTTCGTCGATCGGGCGAACATCGTGCCTCTCTATTTGCTGAGTGCTCTGGTGGATGTCACATTGATCCTGCGCTATGACTGGGGTGGGGCAGCCTTGGCCACTCTCTGTGGATATATGAGCTCATCTTCCCGTTGCAGCGGACAGTTGCTCGGGGGCTACTAGCGAGCTTGGGAGGTACATCTTCTTTTCTGTTTTACATTTCTGCTTTACATTATCTCAGACTCAGACATCGCGTCTGCTTCCACTCGATCAGATATCGCACCACGATACACATATAATCTACTTTTACAGATGTATTAATCGCAAAACATCAGACACTCTACACAATACACTACACAACATGCGGTTCTGCCATTTACGCTATTCTGATTCTCGCTTTATCGATAAGCATATCGATATTCGTTTAGCCATGGGTCTACGCCATTTCCCGAGGCTTGCGCCATCGCTGCATTTAGGAGACCCCTCTTGGCGTTCCTTTCTCTCGCCGCTTCGATATGAGGTGTGAGCGGAGACCCCGGGAGTCTTTTATCTTCTTCTGCCGCTATTTCGACACCATCACTGCCGCAGAGGTATGTTCAACTTTAGAGTCTATTTCAAGCTTTGCTTTGCATCGTATTTTTAACAACAGTAGATAACTGACTGTATATCATTTTCAGATCACTTGGCAGCCTTGGGCTCCATTGCTAGTTGCGATTCGGGAGCAGTTTGCCAGTGCTGAGGAGATTGCCCTGTTCAGGATCTTGCTGGAGGGCCCAGTCTGTCGGGCTTGGTACCAGGGTGAGCGCTTCCTGCGCTAGACCCTGGGTTTACCAGAGCAGATAGTTCCAGGTCCGCCTCCTACCCACATGAGGGACACAGAGAGGTTCACTCTTGAGTAGATGGCCGATTACACGATCAGCTGGGATGCTAAGGGCTTTAGAGGCGAGGGTGACTACACAGAGTACGTCCAGACCCACATCATGCGGCCTTTGAGCAGTGGCTGTCGAGCTGAGAGAGAGAGGCCAGCGACGCCGATGGCTAGGGCAGGAGCGGGGACAGGAGCGCCGAGGGCGGCTCAGGTCCGTGGCAAGAGTGGGAGCCGAAGAGGGCGGGGGGCTAATTGGCCAACACTGCCCACGACGATGACATACCGAGGGCAGGGTGGGGAGACCTATCAGATCCCCTTCGCTCCTCCTCCGGCTGGTCACGAGTTAGTCGGGTTCTACGACTTGCCCCCGGTATGTACTATTGCATTTTGCATCTTGCATTGTCATTCCATTTCATTTGATATTCCGCAGAATATTGATGCTTCTAACACTTTTGCAGGCTTCCTCCGAGTACACTCGACAGTCCCTGGAGCTGACCGCCTCTGTGATGGGGATGCTCCAGTGGAGCCTCGATCTTCTTGCCATTTACAGTATTCCGGTATGTTCTTCTGACCACAGTCTCAAACCATACATAATCTGACGCGTCGCACTGTCAATACAATACTCGATACACGGCCCTCACGGCATCTCGATACATCAGAGCCCACATCGCTCACAAGATTACCACGATTACCGTGACTCGGTTACTATATTCTCAGACCGATACTGGTCATAGTATTTACACACTGTACTCATACACTGTATTCGGCATTCATACCCTGCTTTGCGTAGTATACTGATGCGTTTACCATTTGTGCTTTTCAGCTTCCATTCCAGATTCCTGCTGCAGGAGGTGCTCCAGCTAGGCCTTCTGTTCCTATCCGAGATAGCAGAGTATATCCCCGTACCAAAGCGGGGCACACTCATGTTGGGAGTAGCTCACGGGCACCAGTTCCTGCTGATGACGAGTCCGAGGCCGAGGCAGAGACAGAGGCAGAGTCATTCGAGGAGGAGACCGGAGATGGCTCGGGCTCAGATGATGGTGCTGATGATGATGTTCCTGGACCTTCGTCCAGGAAGAGGACGAGGACAGACCCGTAGGCCCGAGACCACTGAGGCTGATCTAGATTTTTGCTATTTTTCTTCTTTTTGTTTTGTTCAGACATTTTCCTTTTTAGCTAGTAGTTTGAGTACTTTGTACTGCCGCAGGCGAGTTCTTGTTTTCTCCAAAACTTTGTACATGAAAAGATGATGAAATGAAACAAACTTGTTATCTGAAAAAGTGTTACATTGATACATTTCATACACTGCATCGCATTGCTTCATATTATACCTCAATGTAAATGAGATTGATCTCCTATCTGAAAATCAAACACTTATATTGTAATAACCAGATATTGAACCGGCCAACATAAAAAAAACTCAAACAAACCATTGCTCATTCTGAACTCTCGACTCGTAACACAGTGCTTGGTTTAATCTGCATACAACCCACACAGCTCACAATTGATTTTGAACACTGCTCATTCTGAACTCTGCTCATTCTGAACTTGTAGAAGTTGAAGCACACTTAGATGCTCCAAAATTTCTTGCTTCGCAATCCGGAACCCAAAAGCTTCAGATAGGCCCAGGTTTTTCTGTTCACACTTTATCGGGGGTGGACCCCGCAGTTTTATGAAAGAACCATCACATAAATGTGGAGAATAGCACAGCACTTTGAGCACAAAACAATTTGAGAAAAGGGCTTTCAACCAGGTATTGAGCCTACGACTGAACATAGTGAAAAAGACTCAATAATGAAAAACAAAAGGTAAACAACCTAAACATGACGAGACAAGCTCAGAACGACTCCAAATAAAAAATGAGACAAAACAAAAGACACAACACACAGACGTGTCACAAAGACGAGAGACCTCAGATCACAAGGAGCTAGTTTCTTCGGGTACTATTCCCACCCTTTCTTATTTGTGATTCTTACATCACTCGGCCCTCAGGCTCAGTTTTTTCACTCAAAATCCCTTTTGCTCACTTTTCTCTCAACTTACATCTCTCTATTCTTTAATCTCTCATTTTGTATCCCTCCCCTGGATGGTTGATGGATAAATTGAAGGTCGTGGGTTCATGCCCAACACTGTTAGCTCATGGCTATTTCTTCTAGTGATATTTAGTCGATGCCCTGGACGAGGGAGTGGAGTGTCTTGATCCCCCAATTTTGTGCTTCACACATGACTTGATACCTCGTTGCTTGGAGGATATTGAGAGCTTTCAGCCCTTTACAGACAGCTCCAGTTGTGCCCTTGTTGACAGGTAAAGTGCCCTTCTGGCAAGTATGTTGACGATGGGGGAAAAGGCAGGAAGCTTGACTCAACCGTGTCCCTAGTTCATCATTTTGACCATTTTTTGTTTTGGTTTTCTACTAAAACAATTTTAACCAAAATGAGAGTCAGATTAACATGGTTGTTCGATTTTTTATTTGAAATCCTGCAAGTCAGGCTATGAGCACTGAAAATTCTCCTTTTTGGGTCCAAGAAAATGGTCTAATTTTTGAAAATGAAATAATTTTCGAGAAAATGGTCAACCTCAGTAAAAATTCTCATAAACTATTTTTTGCAAACAGTCAACACTCAACGAGTACAGAACTTACTCTCGAGATGCACAACCTCGGATCGGAGGCAATGGAAAATTGCCCCTTGTCTGAAGAGAGCTGCATGGCAACGAAAAGTTGCCCCTTGTTTGAATGGCGAATGGCGACACATGGCAATGGAAAGTTGCCCCTTGTTTAGATAGCGCCGCGACATTTTGTAGTCAATCCTCATTAGCGATGATCACGACCAAACTCTCAGATACAGGGAAGATGAAGATAGTCAAAACCAATATATGGACACTGTCGCTTTGAAAGTGTTGGTGGTTGGACTTTAGGATGAAGTTGCCTACGTTTCCCAAACATGGGAATCAAGCCTTATGTGGTTCTGGTTGTCATAACCGAACTATCAGATTTAGAGAAGGCAAGGATGATCAAAACCATTACATGGACACACTTGATTTGGAAGTGTTTGTAGCTGGACTTCAGGATGAAGTTGCCTACGTATCCCAAACATAGGAATCAAGCCTTACGTAGTTCGGTTAAGGTACACTCATGTATTAACCCTCACCAAGCTCTAACTTTTGCCAAGGTCGCCCTTCCGGGTTTTCAACCTTGCGAGCTTTGTTCTTTCTTTTCTTTTTTCATTTCTTTTCTTCTTTTTTTATCTTTTCTTTTCTTTTTTTTTTTTTTTTTTTGCATTTTTTCTTTTTTGTATTTTTTTTTCTTGCTCTAACTTTTGCCTGGGTCACCTTTCCGGGTTTTCAGCCCAACGAGCCTCTCAAGGGTAAAAGTGTAGTTGTGTCCATGCCAAATGTTTTTTCGAGATCCTGAAGTCATCTGAATCCAGGAGAATGACTGTTGTATTGATTTGCAGAAAGGTCCATCTTCAGCTCTTCGAGCACATCGGACATTTTTGCCCCTAGTTCGAGGAGTGCCTCTAATTTAGCTTTGCAAGCTTCTTCTGATGACATCTGATCGTCTTGATCTAACTTTGGTGCCTCTTGTTCGAGGGTTGCTTCAAATCTGGCCACACAGGCATTACATCGCGGTTGATCGCTGATCAGTCTGGAACCAAGGTCCAAGGTTTGAAAGCAAGGGCTCAAGTCTCGAGGCTGAGAGCGATCCTAAGCTGCACAATCTCAAGAGCGATTCCACGCAGGTCTTCGCAGGACTGCGCAAAACATATTGTTTTTTGAAAGTTTTTAAGAAAGCGACAAATCACTCGCGCTGTAGATAGTGTGGAACCAATCTGGATCAAGCTAGGGTCCTTCTCAGTACTCACATTAACAATCATGATTTCATTCATTAAGGGCTTAGCATGCCTCTCTTTCTCTCAGTTAGTCAAATTTTGCAAAAACCCGAGCAATTCCTTCCTCTTCGTTTTCATCACCACAGTGCTAAAAAAAAGTTTTGAAAAACTTAGGTCAATACAATGACTTATAGGTACGGAAGAGTAAGTGAGATGCGCTGTCGTTCATTCTAACTTGTTGGCACAACAGGTTCAAAGTAGCAATAAGCACAGAAACATGATAGCCGCACCTGTTTCATTCGAAACCTCCGGTTGCAACTGGCTCCACAGTAGAGATTGGCTCAAAAGAAAACAAAAGGGGTAATTAAAAAAACATGATATTCGAGGCAACAACCCTGGAATCACCTGACATTCTATAGAATGGGACTGACTCAGTACAACAAGACAGACCCTTAAGCAAAAAGACTGACTTAAGACAATGAGACAGACTTAAAACAAAACCAAAGAAATGGCTCAACACCCAAGCCAGAAATTACAAAAAACAGCATCCGCAAATGCTCAAAACAGTGCGTGCCATACGCCACATCTGAAATACACTAAGCGCCGCCCACAGGTGGACTAACTTCTGATCACATGCTTGCAGTATCCTCGAAATCTAACAACTCGGCAGTGACGGACCTCGTTGAGGTAGGCGAGAGGATGACCTCATTGTCGATTAAATCCTGTTATTCATGACGAAGACAGAAACAGTTGTCGATACAATGACCGGTTTGCTGGTGGTACGCATAGTACAAGGCAGCATCATGTGTGGAAGGGAGATTCTTCGGGAGAGGCCGAGGCTTGGGGGGTTTAAGGTGCCCTCTTTCGGCAAGGATCTGGAGCGCCCTAGACAAAGGCATGTAGAGCACGTGGAAGACTCTGTGCCCTCGGGGTAGATACTTCGAAGTTTGCTGACTTTTGCCTGACGCACTGGCAAAAGGAGCGGCAGGTGCTGCCTTGACTTTCTGATCTTTTCCCGGTGCAGGGTTGGGATTGGAGGTAACTCTTCTGGCATCACGAGGCCTATCCTGATTTTCTGTCTGGCTGGAAGTCCCCTCGGTTGGAACGGGGAAAGCATCATCCATAGTTTTGGCCACTAGTACGAATATCTGCTATTTATTTCATCCTCCGGCTTTCAAAGCCTCGACTGCCCACAACAGCTGTTCAACGGGATCAGCACCTGTTCCCAGTTTGTTCTTACCTCTAGCCTCAGCTTGATCGAGGGTTTGGGTTGCTCCATCAGAGCGGAACCCGGTTGTTGTTTCCATGTCATGGCCATAGCTTGAAACAACCTCAGGTTGGCTAAGCTCGATCACAATTCGCCCCAATAGTGGGGGCTCCTGCGGTACAAAATTTCTGGCGTAGGATGGGGTTGGTGGCGAAGCCGACATTCCGTAGGCGAGATCAGCCACAGATTCCTGAAGATCACCGATCATTCCCATTAACTCGAACGTGGTGGGCTCACGAGCTTGAAACAACTGTGGTTTCCAGATCGGGCACGCGGCAGGGGACCTGGACGGATGCGGTACATCAACATTGGTTTCAATCTGTAAGATGATTCCTTGACCAATGCGGCTGCCATAACCACTATTTCTTCTGAGCTTTGGGTCATCATAAGTTCTCTTTAACTGAACAGAGACGATGGATCAGATGTCTGTCTTGCCTCAGCAAAGGAGACCACTGGCTATTCTGTACTAGATCTCTGTACTGAAAGAGAAAACACGCAGCATTTTGGCCCAATTAGAATAGACACAAGCATAGCTGAATAACCGTACTCTACTATTGATCACTGTTCCCCAAAATCACTGCCCCAAAACTGAATCTGATACCCGCTGATATAATTGATTCTCAAATTCCGGTACTGATGCCCTCAGGCCTGATACTCAGACTTGAAAACTGATATATGCATTTCCTGTAGATGTCAACTCAAAAAGCACATAACAAGCAAGCAAGAGCCAAAACACCTCTATTTTGGGGTAGGGTTTCCCTGTCCTATTTTGTTAAGAGCTAGGGTTTCACTACGCACGCAGCGGTTTCAAACAACGTATAATTGGGTAAGCAACCTGTCCTAGCTTGGAATGGTCACTATGGATTCCAAATATGCCCTAGGTCGAATGGTCAAAAAGGGTGCCCCGGTGACAACCGGGGTTTGTGTTCCCATCGTGGTAGAGCCCGTAACCGGTTAGCCTTATGGCACGCTTCTCGAAGCGAGCCTCCGGCAAACCGTTCAGGAATAGCAGACGGCAAACACGGTGACTTAGGCGCACCAATGCAATTGCAATGCAAAGAGACACATAAGTGTAATCAAAACAAGATATCACGAGTTCAAGTCAAGCTCTCTAAACTTCCCATCAGCCAAAAACTGTAGACGCGCCCTCGTGGGCCTCATGCTACAGTTCGGATTCAATATTTATGTCGGTTCTTAATCTGATCTCGCAATGTGCAATGCAAGACTGATAAATCACCAAAGAGTCCAAATCCAGCAAATCGTTTTGGAAAACAGATTCTTTTTGAAAGAAGTGCCAAACATGGATTGCTTTGCCAGATACAGAGACGCCACCTAAATATTTTTTTATGGGGGAATTTAGGAAACCCTGACTCGTTTGCCTAAGGCCACGTGTCCGTCATCACCAAAGTTACCTCGGCTCAGGAACTTGGGTACGATTGGGGAAGGTCAGCTATGAGCACCCCCTCTTGCCCAATCCGAAGATCGGCCTCTACTAACCATGATATCTAGTTTTGAAAACATATGCATTCTTATTCCGATTAATTAGCTAGAATTTACTATGTGATGCGCACAACACAAAAGTATAGACTAGATCGCCTAATTTGGAACAAAGCATTGCATATTTGCTCGTTTGGAAAAGGTTTGAAATTTGCTACTCGCGAGTAGGCTAAAACACGGATTTCAACGAGTTGTTCCAACTCAAGCAATCCAACCTTCACCCACAGGCATTCAGGCAGTTAATCAATTAAGTAGTTAGCCTCATGGCAAGCATGCTTTCATGTTGACATTCACATTCATGCGAGATGCTAAAGCACAAAATGCTTACCGAGTACTCCGAGCCAAAACAAAGAACTTGTTAGTAATCATGCATGATCCTAGTTCAAGTTAACAAATTGCTAATGCATCGCATACAGAATGTCATTAGAATAGGCTCGGCTAATCTAAGGATGACATGCGAAATGCAACAAGTAACACGTATTCAAGTTAGATTTGAAATACTATGCAATTTGCATGATGCGCTGAGCCTGGTGCATGCAAGACAAATGAATGGATGCACGCATGCATAGCATAAGGATGCTAAATTAAACATGCCCTAATACTAACCATCAAAAGTAGGTAAGTAAAAGGGACAAAGAAGTGGGGATTGGAAGACATGCATCACACACATGCACGCTTATTACAAATTTGCCCTCACTCAGAAGGACTGAAAGAATAATATAATTTAATCAACCTACAAGCTAATTAAATAATTTACAGACAACCTAATTAATTAACAAATCAATTAAGCTACTGAAAGCAGTAAGAGGGCCTCAAGAAGAGGGATGCAGGCATGCTCGGATTGGCTTCGCCCGGAATTCCAATGCCATGCACAAGCTGCCTCTGTTTTCACTATTTTCCTCCTCTGAAGACTAAAAAAGTCCCAAGGTACACTCTCTAGACACTGAGGGATGCCACCGGCCATGAGGAATGGTCACC
Organism: Camellia lanceoleosa; assembly: GCA_025200525.1. Taxonomy (NCBI): domain Eukaryota; kingdom Viridiplantae; phylum Streptophyta; class Magnoliopsida; order Ericales; family Theaceae; genus Camellia; species Camellia lanceoleosa. The sequence goes on from CM045765.1 coordinate 45,166,564, forward strand.
GGCCATAGGGGAGTGGTCATCGACCATTTGTGGAGCTATCGGCCATCCATAATTGGTCAATCGGCACTTGATGTAGTCGACCGGCCAAAGCTTCCTGCAGAACCTGTTTTGACAGCAGCAGAGGGCAAAACATGGCATGGCAATGCATTACAAGCAATGTTTGCACCAGCACACCCCTTTATCATGTTTATGACTGAATGGGGGGTGGTACTCGATTCTCGGACCACCAATCGCGCATTTCAATGCGTGATGGCCCAAGAAACCAAGTTGTGCATTTTCATGTCAAATGAAATGCAAACCAAATAAGCACATAAAGGCCCAACCTCTATCACTTGATTTCAAGAGGCAAGGCATGCATGTTCAATGCAATGCACCCTAGGCATGGAAACCAAGTAAACAACATGAACATATGGCAAGCATGCAAAGCATATAACAAGTATGCAAGCTAATTGAGCATGCAAGATGCAATGCCAACATGCAAATATGCAAAATATATGGCATGTTAAGCAATCAAAACAAAGATGAGAATGCATGCCAAATGCACTATGATTCAAGCATGCAACACATGCGGTAGGCCAATTATTCAACAACACACAAGGCGAGCATGCAACAACACGTGAACAATGGACTCATACCAAGATGGACAGCTCTCTACTAAGCCCAAACGGTGGCAAAAGACTATGGAAATGGGGCCAAATGCACATACAAGCATGCATGCATACATGATCCAATTCCTAAGCATCAAAAGGCAACTTCTAAGCACACTTAAAGGGAGATAATCATGGACACATGGAAAGCATACCAAACTCTGAAATTGCAGGAAATAGAGGTGCCAAACCAATTAATTAAAGCAAGCAAAGTCCACACACCTGAGGCTAACAAGCCAAAATGCAAGGTGGCTATACAAAGCATGTCAAGCATGGCCAAAGGAACTAAAAACAGAGCTAAAGCACACTAAAACATACACAAAAGCTTCACAAAGCTTGGCCAAAATCATGCTAGAACAAGGGTCAAAGCCTAAAGCATGTTAAGGCAAAATATGGCATTACAAGACAAGTATGCAAGGCATGAATGGTGTGTCTAAACCAAGTAAAAAAAGTGCTATATCATGGAAAAATAAGCACAAATAACACTTAAGACATGGCCAACATGAGACTAAAAATGGTGCTCACACATGAGGCTAAAATGGCACTTTTTGAAGGCAACAAGGAGAGGGGATGGCCCTCTCCTTCTTAGGACCTCAAACCACCATCCTCACCACTGAAATCCCTCAAGATTTCAGTAGTGAGGAGGTCCAAACAAGCTGGTCCCGGAGCTCACCAAAATAGCACAAAATGGGGGCCAAACAAGGCCTAAGAGGGGTTAAACAACCCCAAATACCAAAACAACCTTAAACAACTATTTTAAGCAAGTAAAAATAGAAATTTTATATGTTATATACTAAGCTTAAAACAACAAGAAAAGATGGCTAAAAGCCTATGCAAGAATGGGGAATAAAGAGCAATGTTCTTACCCTTGAAGACTTTCTTCAAGAACAATGCTCCAACAACTTCCTCAAGCTTGAATCCACCCAAGAACTCCAAGAACAACCCTCTAATGCCTCAGCAACTAAAGGTATAGTGTAACACTAGGTGTTTGTGTGCAAAACTATGAACAAACACACACTTAGACACAAAGAGAGGAAGATATAAAGATAGATAGATATAAGACTCAAACCCTAATCTCAGACCTCTCTCTTGAACTTTTTGGAACCTTGGAAGAGGGAGGAGAGGCCCTCCCTTTATAGAGGATCACTCTTGCAAAGCTTACAAAACAAGCTAAGCAAGAGTGAAATCCCTCCATACACGTGTGTGGAGGGGGTGAAAAGTGTATGCCAGCTAGCACAGCTGGCATAAAAATATCTGCGAAAGCAATTGCACAGTGGTCGGCCAGCCAAAAATGCCAAATTGACCAAATACATGGTCGACCGACCAAAAAAAGTGCCGGCCGTCCATCACCAATGGCCAGTGGCAACAAAACAGTGGCCGGTGGCCTCAAGCCATGGCCATTGGGGTGTAGGGATGGCCAACAAGCCATTCCCTGTCCCTCAAAAGCAAAATACAAGTGTTTGGTGCAAAACCAAAAACAAAACAGTCGAGTCGAGAGATCTTGAGGCAAGGCATGTGGCCGAGACCTCCGAGAACTCGAGATGATCACAAACATGGATGATCACCGAGTGTTCAAACGGTGACGTCCAAATCTTGAGGATGGTCAAAAATAGGGTGTCTATACATACAAGTAAAGACTCAATCACGAGAATTAGAACAAAACAACTCATATTTGTTTTTTTTTTTAAATAGTTTGAAAGTGCTACTCGCAAGTAGGCTAAAGCGCAGATTTGCCACCCTCAAGTGGGCTTGAAAACATGATTTTGCCACTCCGCAAAGTGGGCGTAAAAATCACAATCATCGAGTTATTCCAATTCAGGCAGTCAAACCTTCACCCACAGTCATTCATGCAGTTTATCACTTAAGCACATATCCTTATGGCAAGCATGCTAAACATGGCAACACTCACACTCATGCAAGTATGCTAAAGCGTAAAACTTACAGTGTACTCTGAGCCAAAACAAAAAACTAGTTAGAAATCATGCATTATCGTAACTATGCGAAATGCCTAATGCAACACATGCAAAGAATGCAACTAAATAGGCTCGGCTATCTAAGATGGCATATGAATGCAACAATTTGATAAGATATTGTTAAACACGTATTCAAATAAGTGTATTGAAATACGATGTAGTTTGAATGATGTGTCGAGCCCGGTGTATGCAAGACAAATGAAAGATACATGCATACGAGCATAAGGTATGCTAAATCAAAACATGCCCTGATCTAACCACCGAAAGCAGTTAAATAAAAGGGAGAAAGACGTGGGGTTGGAAGACATGCACAAACACACGCACCCTTATTACAACATTGTACCCTCTCGAAGGAGGGTCTGAATGAATAATAGCTAAGCTAATCTAAGCTAAGCTATTTAAATTAATCTAATTAAACTAATTCGACTTAATTATTACAAACCAAATTCAATAAGTAGCAATCTACTTACTAATTATTACAAGACTTTAACTAATTAACAAATTAATTAAATAAATTACAAATTCAAGTTAATTAACAAGTAAACCTTTAAACTATGCTGCCTCAGCTCTATTTGAAGAAGTAGAAGATGCATGCTTGGTTTTCGTCCCGAAAAGCTCACCGGTTTGCTCTTTAGAGGCTCTGTTTGCAAGGTGTCTTCAAGAACTTGCTACTGAAACTTACCAAAACAATGCTGGGGAGTGCACTAGTGGCCTGTCGGCCATGAATGGTGGTTGCCGGCCATCTGCCAGCCAAAAGCATGCCTCTGTCGGCCAACAATGCAAGGGTGCCGGCCAACAATGAAAGGTGTGCTGGCCACTGGTGTTCTGTAACACCAAACGGTAACAGAGCACAAAACAGAAGAAAATTGATGGTCTCCCAAGAACATGTATGTACTATGCCTCTCCTTATCATCTCAAAACATCAAAGGAGAGGCACAATTGGATCCAAAACCATCAATCAGGCATTCACAATGCATGATGGCCAAAGATCCAACTTGTACACATTCAATAAATGCAAGACAAACAAGACTCTAGGACCACTATCTTATCATGGAAGAGCAAAGGCAATGGAGACAAAGGGAATTGGCTCATTTTCATCACTTTGAGTATGAAATGGACCAATTCACCTTGTGTTCAATATAACGTCTGATTGAACACAATGCAATGCAAACTTAACATGCTTATCTTGGCATATTTTACTTGATTCAATTCTTGTTTACACATTTTACATTACCAAGCCATTCATAAGTTGGTTTGTCCAATGTGAATGTCTTCTAATGAGAGGAAGGCCAATCAAAAGATGACTTAAGACATGAGAAAAGCCATGCCTTTGACTAGGAGGAACCCTCAAGAGAGGGTTAAAGCCATTAAGCATATGCCTCAATCTCATAGCTTAAGCAAAACTTCAAGACTAACCAAGCCTCAAAACAAATCAAAAGATGAAGAAGCAAGGGAGGTGGCAGAATTTCAGTGCTAAAATGGTACGAAACACAAGACTCTAGCATGCAAACAACTCATGTACAACATGTTAGGAGACTTAAGCATTAAAACTAGTGAAGGACACAATACTAGGACCATGCAATACAATGCTCAAATTGCCAAACCAATCATGGACAGTCCTTAAACATGCCAAAATAGTGGCCAAAATGTGCTGAGATGGTAGCATGAAAGGCAAGAAAATCATGTTCATGCATTGGCTCTCAAACAAGGCATAAGGCACGGCTCTCAAATAAGGCAGAAGGCACAACATGCTAAATGATATATGTGAGTGTGTGATGGAGTAATATGCTCTGAAAACACATGCTAAATGATACCAAAACATGCAAACATCACAAGCACAACATGCTAATGGCCTTAAAAATCAAAGCTGGTAAGGGCCAACAATACTATAACTATACAAAGCAAGGCATGCATGACAAAAGCTATTCAAAACAGAGCTAGAGCATGCTAAATAAAGGCCAAAAATATGCTGGAGTGGAGCCAACGCACGCTAGAACAGTGAGCTAAAACATCAAGCATGCAAGGCTAGTGAGCAAGATTACACTACAAGTGTAAGAAGCATGCAAGAAGTGGCCAAGCCAGCCAAAAACAGAGCTAAAACATGATAAAAAAGGTCACAAAAACATGCTTAAATCAAGTCAAGAGATAGTAGAAAAACATGCTCAACTACCAAGCCATCAACACATGCAAAGGAGAAACAAGGAGGGGATGCCAACCCCTACTATTTTGGTCCTCAAAACCAAGTTTTTACCACTGAAAATCCCCTACATTTCAGTGGTTAAAAGGCTAAAAAGAGATTTCTTTAAAGGCTTTTAAACATGGCACAAAGCTTAGCAAATAAGCCACCAAAGAGAGGAGAACACCCTTAACCCCAAAAGGGCCTCAAACAACTATTTTCAACACTCAAAAATAGAGGTTTTTGTAGTTGACAACTAGGCCAAAAACAACATGCAAGGTTGGCCAAACCAATGTGCAAAAATAAAGCTTAAAAGGGTAACATTCTTACCCTTGAAGCATAGCAACAAATCAGTAAACTTCTGAGCCAAAACCAAGCCAAAACCACTCCACAGAGCTCAAATAAGGCCTCTAAGATCTTCAACATTAAAGTGAAGGTGTTTGGCTAAGGGTGCTAGTGCAAAGGTGAAGAGAAAATATACTTTCAAGCATAAAATATAGAGAGAGAGTATTCTCAGCTCAATTCTTGTAACCCCTCTCATGCATGAGAATGGCTTGTCTATATAGGAGAAGAGATCCAGCCATCCACGTGGGTGCAGATGGTTTATCCTGCAAACAGCTGGCTCAAAAATATCTGAAAAATATCTGTTGAAACATTGGTGGTCGGCCGGCCATCAATGATGGCCGGCAGTGCCTCATTGATGGCCTGCAGGCCTCATCAATGGCCGACAGGCATAAATTGATGGCCGGTAGTGGCATTTCATGGCCGGCAGTGCACTAAAACAAGCACTGTGGAGGGACCAAAGCATGGTCCAAAAATGGGGCAGAAAGGATACAGAGTTTGGAAAGCTCAAACCTGTGACGTTCTGCCGCGAAATTTGAGCGCTCGGCGAGCAACCAAACTTGTCACCAGATGTACCTGCAAGCACATCCAAGTCTTGAGGACGGTCAAAAATGGGGTGTCTACAGTTGCCCCTCTTTGACAGAACTCAAAAGTCATGAAATGACGAGAGTGAATGTCAAAGCCCAGACACGACCCATTTTTGATAATGCCGAATACTTAGACAAAAATTCAATATGATAGTACACAGGTGCACCCGCAGGTTGGGGAAAAATGCAAATGACATGCATGATGCGAGAGCATAACTTATGATTATGCAAAGTGGGCTGTAATGAAGCTTTTATGCAAAATAGATACAACATTTTAAGCAAACTGACAAGTTATAGCAGTTTTAAACATTAGTAGAAAGAATGTGAGAAAATTATGCAATCTTCACTGCGCCTTACGCAGGAAAGGACAAAAACGACTGTCGGGAAAACCCGAAGTCTCAAACGAAACACCTCTTAACGTATCGCACGTGAGAGAGAAAAGGAAGCATCTCTCAGCGTATCACACGCGAGAGAGGAAAAGGAAGCACCTCTCAGTGTGTCACACGCGAGAGAGGGAAATGCAACACCTCTCTGCGTATCACACACGAGAGTGGGAAAGGCAACACCTCTCAGCGTATCACACGCGAGAGAGGAAAAGGCAACACCTCTCAACGTATCACACGCGAGAGAGGGCAAGGTAACACCTCTCAGCGTATCACACGCGAGAGAGGGAAAGGCAACACCTCTCAGTGTATCACATGCGAGATGGGTAAAGGCCACACCTTTCAGTGTATCAGATGCGAAAGAGGGAAAGGCAACACCTATTAGCGTATCAAGAGAGGGAAAGGCAACAGTGCTAACACCGAAGGGTGGTATAAACATCGAAGCACATTCCAATGCGTTCAACAGGGTGTCAGTGTAAACACCGGCTGTGCCCTGGTGTTTCTTACCAACAGAATGTCAGTGTAGACAGCGAGCGTACCCGAACGTCTCTAACCAACGAGATGTCGGTGTAGACATCGGGCATTCCCGGATGTCTCTAACCAACGAGATGAGGGAAGGGAATGGTTCTACCCGGGATTCCTCCAAATGAATCGTACATACAATATCGTGCATGTACAAGAAAGAAACGTGGCAGGTTCAATGCAATACAATGCATGTCATTTGCGAGATGGATGATCATAACTTGATGTTGAAGCATGCCCAATGCACAGCACGCAAGAAATAAAACCGAAGCATATTCTATGCAAGATAATCAACGATGCATATTCAATGCAAGATAATCAATGATGCATGCTCCATGAAAACACGGTAATGCATGTTCAATGCAACAATTCAAAATGTATGTTCAATGCGACATACATTCTATGCGACAACATGCACAAGTGTAGTACAATGTGACACAACATACGCATTCTATGCAGAATGATAACAGTGCATGATCCAATGCAACGTGCACGGATATTCTATGAAATTATGGCAATGCATTTTTCCATGCAACCATGTTCAATGTAACGTGCAAATCCTATGCGACGACAAAAGCATGCTTGATAAAGACGATTCAAAAGCAACTTCCAATTTACCTCTTGGAGAGTTGAAATATGTTTAAAAAAGGATACACCTTGTTTGAGTTGATGGGTGATGACCCTCGCTATGCTGGGAACACGATTCTGGGCTTCCACGGAGGCATTTTCAATCAAACTCTGAGCACAACTTGCATTTATTGGAATCCAAGGACACATAACTGAGCCAAATGGACAGAGGGAGCTTGTGGAAGCATGCCGGCCATGAGGAGAGGTTGCCGACCCAATGCCGGCCATCAGTGGCAGCTGCCGGCCAACAATTACACACTGCCGGCCATCGATAGGCCACTGCCAGCCATCGATGGCAGATTTTGGCAAACTTTTCTTTTCAGCTGTGGCTCTTTAAATACACACAAAATCACTTCATTTGCTCTCTAGGTACTCCTTCTCTCTAGATCCACGCATTCTACACGTTTCCCAACACCCTAAGAACATTTTCTTCGCGAAAACCCTCTTGTTCTCTTCGATTTGAACCGATCAGAATTTGATTTCGACGCTTTTTCCATCATTTCCATTGTTCAAGGATCATTTCCCTCGAGTTTCTCCCGAGGTTAGTTCACTTTTCTCGGGTTTTGATTTTCTTTGACTTTTCCTTTCTCCTAGGGTTTGCTTTGTTCAAAGTTTCACCATTTGCCGGATTTTTGCTCATTTTTGCATCTATTTCAAATGGCAGACGATATCACACATGACGGGGGCTTCCCCGCGCTTCTTCCGGTAGAGTTTGTAGCGGACTTTGCGGCCGAGCTAGAGGTAGAGCCTGAGCCATTACTGCCGAGCATATGCCCTTTTGATCCGGCGAGGTATCACCCCGAGAATCACATTATACCGACTACGGAAGGCATCAAAGCCTTCACTGATTTTGCTGAGGACATGCCAAACGACCTGCTACTGAGAGAGCCCACGTCTCACTTGTCGGCCATTGCCGTGGAGGTACAAACTCCACTTTTCTGCAGTATTACCTTTAACTGCTTGCATTTCTTGCACTGTTTTAATCTAGCTGTATCGTGCATCACTGCTCTGATTTGACTGTATTTCATTCATCACTACTTCACATCACTGTACTTCCATTTGTACATTCAACTATACTTTCAACTATACTTGATTTGATTGCATCTCATGCATTAAAACATGACAGATCCTGCTCCATCAGAGGCTATGGCACGACGACAGCCCGAGACTGTACGGCGAGCTGCCCGCCAGGGTCCGCGATATTATCGACGAGACCGGCTTTGGTCTATTTTGCTCCAGCTTGACACGAGTCCTAGCGAGCCGCCCTCTCTTAAGGGCTCTTATGGAGAGGTAGTGGGATACCACCAACTCCTTCCATTTCTCTACCACAGGGGTTGATGACGATGACTCCTTACGACTTTGCTGTGATCACCGGCTCAGGCGTAGGGGGTGATCTGATCCCTCTCGATCATAACATAGGGGAGTGGGAGGCTGCATGGACCACATTGCTCGGGGCACACCTGCCGGCACTCTGGGCAGGCATGGTCAAATATAGCTGGTTCGAGGAGTAGTTTAGAGGAGAGGAGCCGGAGACAGTTGAGGTGGTAGAGCAGTATGCCAGGGGCTTCCTCATGTTCCTTTTCGGTACCACCTTGTTCTCGAACAGGTGGAATGCCATGGGCCTATACTTCCTAAGCGCATTGGTGGTACTCTAGAGGGATCAGTTCTACAACTGGGGCGGAGCCGGCCTCACTACTCTATATGGATACATGAGCTCGACTTCTCGGATGAGCGGGACCTTGATCGGCGGCTACTAGCGGGCTTGGGAGGTACACAGCTTAGTTCCATCTTTTCATTTTACAGTTTTCGCTTAGCATTTCCTGCTTGACATTTGTTCAACACATGTACTTTCTACTCTGTATTTTCTGTGTCTGCTCATACACTGCATGCTTTCTGCCTTACATTTCATGTATCTGCTCATACACTGCATGCTTTATGTCTTGTATTTCCTGTATCTGCTCATACACTGTATTGATCACATTTCCCTTGCAGCTGTGGGTGTACGCATACTTCCCGACTCTTGCTAGAGAGCCTGTAGAGGAGACCCCAATGATAGTACCGTTCTCTCGAGTATATGACGGCCAGCTCCGTCGTAGAACCCGAGAAAACTTCATGTTCTTTCGAGAGTACTTCGACACGGTGACAGCGCGCGAGGTAACCCACATCAAAGTTATTTCAATTAACTTGATACACTCGTGTTAGTCAATTGACGATGACTAATCATCTTGTCCATTCTCTTATCCTCAGATCACGTGGTAGCCGTGGGATGCGATACCGTCAGGACTCTGAGATTAGTACAACACAACCAGGGTCATTGCTCACTATCATATTCTCCTCGAGAGCCCGATCTGTCGTGCTTGGTTCTTGAGCGAGCGCTTCAGGCACCAGACTCTAGGACTGCCAGCAGCGTTCGTACCGACGGCACCCCCAGCATTGATAAGGGAAATGCACAGGCTTTCTGCTGAGGAGGTGATCCAGTTTATGGTAGGACTAGAGATGGAGTACTTCCGTGTAGAGGGCGACTACGCGACCTTCATCCAGACTCATCTGATGCCGTCTTTGATCGGCGTTCGTGGAGGTGAGGATGGGAGAGCTCCAGCCGCGAGAGAGAGAGAGGCATAGAAGCCAAAGCGACCAGGTCTCGTAGGAGGAAAGATTTTGGGGAGAGGCAGAGACAGGGATGGCAAGAGCTGCCTACCTTAGTGACTTATCGAAGACATTCTAGGGAGACTTGCCAGATCCCCATTGAGCCTGCACCAGCTGGTCATCCACTTATCGAAGTTCGAGGCCCGACCTCGGTATGCACTAAACTTTACATTTTGCATATTTACTTTATTTCAATCATGCTTTATAGAATACTGATCCCTTCAATCCACTTGCAAGCACCCATAGAGTACACAGGGCAAGCCCTTAAGCTAGTGGCTTCCTTGACAGAGATGGTACAGATGAGCCTGGATCTGCTCAGCCTCTACAGGATCCCGGTAACTTCTTCAATTTGCACTTCATGCCACAAAACTTTTCTGCTGACACATTAGCACTTCAAATGTTCCACATTACACTAATCTGACACATTGCACCAAAACATTGCATAATACACTGCTCCCATACACTGCCCACAGCATATATACATTGCAATCAGTTGCTGCTCATGGCACATTACCTTTTGCACCTAATATACACCACGACTAATGCATTCTCATAAACTGCCCTTTTCAGATTCTTTTCGAGATGCCAGCCCCATCGGGCACCCCAGCAGGAGTAGCGGAAGGGCCTTCAGTTGCAGAGAGGAGAGGGAGACAGGCTCAAGCACGCAGCCGAGGGAGAGCCAGAGGTAGCCGAAGCAAGAGTCGCCCTTCAGAACCCATTCTGGGCAATGATGATGACAAGACGAATGAGGAGGTTGAGGCGGCGAGTCCACAGTCCGGGTCATCCGATGGAGAAGGCGATGACACCGGCTCAAATTTTGCTGGTGGTAAGGCTGGAGAGGCTGATGAGGGTTCCAGTTCAGGCTCTGATCCAGCTTCAGACAGTGGTGCTAATGGTGACAGTGCTTCAGAGGCTGCCCAGCCGAGGAAGAGGACAAAGAGGGCTTCTTGAGCTTGAGATAGTCAGCACCGACCTGATGTTTTTTGCTTTGTTTCCCTTTTTGCTAGTAGTATTTGCACATTGTACAACCTTAGGCAGTTTTATTTTCTTTAAAACTTGTACTCTTTTGCAAAAAGAAACCATGATTAGAATGAAAGCTCTACTTTTTGTTTAAAAGGTGTTGCATTTTACATTCTAAGCATCACATAACATCGCACAACATGAAAATGAGATTGATCTTTGTTTTGAAAACCGCACATTCGAATTGCACTGCTCTTAATCAGGCAGTGAACCGACTAACAACTGAAAGAATAAAACAACTTGATATACAACAGAAATACAACTCGATAAGCAAATCGTAACAAGTCGATAAGCAAAGTGCATACAACTCGATAAGCAAAACAACAACTCGATAGTCAAATGAAGATGATTACCATTCGATAAACAAAACGAAGACTATTACGTCTTAAACAAACACACCCAAGTCGAAAAGGACCAAAACAAGACCTTACAAGGTACAAATAACAAGGCTCCACTTCAGCAAACAACTGGATCTTCACAAAGGAGGCCAGTGGGCCCGAGGGAGAGGCTGCCGGCCATGGAAGATGGCTTGTCGGCCATCACTCTCCTCTGTCGGCCATCAATGAGCAATTGCCGGCCATCAATGGTAGAACCTCCGAAACATTGACACCTGGCCTCCACTCAGTTCCTTATCTTCTATAAAGGTTCCAGCTTCATGGTTTCTTCATTTTAACTCCATTTTGGCCCCAATTGGTTCGCAACTTTGGATGGCTCGGAAAAATTGAATTTTCAGGGTTTCGGGCCAAACGCACTATTCCTGCTGAGCCATACTTCATTGTGTTTTCCATTCCTCCATGCCGTGACTAGATGTTGGAATCCGGTTACTCACGTGTTTAGCTTTGGCGGACAAGAGCTGTGCTCCACAATTGAAGAATTTTAGGCTTTGATGGAGTCTCGGCGTGATGAGGAGATCTTGTCCCAGTCTCGCTTTGGCCACATCCAAGCTTTGGGAAGGATGTGTGGGCTCACCCTACATGATGCTAGGTCTTTGGTTTACAACGGGGAGTTGGACATCCCCAACTTGATTCATCGGTTTTCTGATGCCGGTGACCACAGCGACCACTTTTGGCAAAGTTTCTGGCAGCACGCCCTCTACTTGTGTATGTTAGCCCATTTTCTACTTGCCCCTAGCTTCGGAGGGTCTGGCATCTACCTACTTGAAGTCGCCAAAGGCTTGAAAGAGGGCAGAAGCTGTATTGGCATAACACTAGCCGAAACTTTGATGGGCTTGGATGCCTTCCACTGCCGAGAGACAACCAAGTTTGCAGGGAGTCCACTGCTGCTGCAGGTAATGTTTCCCACCCTTCTCACATGTGCATCTCACATCAGTCGGCCCTCAGGCTCTGTTTTTCTTTCAAAACCCCTTTTCTCACTTTTCTCTCCTTGTACACCTCTTTATTCTTTAATCCCTCTTGTTTTTCATCCCTTCCAAGGTATAGCTGATGGATAAGTTGAAGGTAGTGGACGCTTCTCCTGCGTACTTAGCATGCGGCTATTTCTTCCATCCTCGGCTAATTGATTTCCCGAATGAGGGATAGTGATGCCACTGGATGTGCAGTAGATCTGCTATTAACATCGCTTTGCGCTGCCCCTGGTTTGACCTATCGGAGATGAGCTGCAGCATGTCTCGGCAGCCTCGCATTCAGTTGGTTGGCTTGACACACTGTGTCTTCTACTTCCTATTCCGATTCCGGCGTCATTTCGGACATGACCAGGTTTGCCCGGAAAGAAGGGATAGAGTACCCAGCTTCATTTCTGATTCGAGGCACACAGCTAGCCCGATATGCCACAGCATGGAGAACAAGAGAACTTCTAGCCCCCGCTCCCACTTTCAGTTATGCCCTTTTTTGCAAGTGCATAGCTTGGCTTGACGATGAGGCACAAACTGGGCCTACGTTGGCATTAGAAGCTTCCACAAGCTCTGGGAAGGGGCGTAGGAACACCTGACTATGTCCCGAGTTTATTACTTTAATCTGTACTTTCAATTTTTCTTTATGAATGTAATAAAAAGCAACTTCAATTTGTATCAAGAGTAGGAGAACTCTGTATTGAAATCAACGAAATTGAAGGTTGTGGGTACTAAAAAATTTTCGTTTGGTCCAAAAATGGTCTAAGTTGTAAAAAGATTAATTTGAGCAAAATCAACTTTTATTAAAACTTTTCAAAACCATTTTCAATATGGATCACAACTAGACACGCCCGAGATCAATCACTGAGATGTATAGCCCCGGATCCAATGAACTGGAAAGTTGCCCCTAGTCTGAATAGCACTGCACTGAAGATCACAACCGAGCTCTTCAATGCAGAAAAGACAAAGATGGCCAAAACAATCACATGGACAAAGTTGATTTGGAAGTGTTTATGGCTAGATGTCGGAATGAAGTTGCCTACATATCCCAAAGATGAGAATCAAGCCTCACGTAGTTCGGTTCAAGTTCACTCATGTATTAACACTCTTCTTTTGTGCACTAACTTTTGCCAAGGCCGCCCTTTCTGGGTTTTCAACTTTGCGAGCTCAGTTTTTCTTATTTTAAATTTTCTGTGCTCTAATTTTTGCCTAGGTCGCCCTCTCGAGTTTTCGGCCTAGTAAGCCACTCAGGGATAGTATTTCTTCAACTTGTCCATGTTGATCAGCTGGGAGAACTCTAGGCCATCTATGTCCATAAGAACGAAAGCTCCACCCGACCAGATAGACTTGATGATGTAGGGACTAGTCCAATTAAGTCTAAACTTGCCCTTAGGGTCGTGAATGGGGGCTTGGTTGTCTTTGAGCACCAAATCCCCTTCTTTCAAATTCCTGGACTTAACCTTCTTGTTGAAAGCCATGGCAATTCTTCGTTGATAACCCTAGACGTGATACAGTGCTTTCAACCTTCTCTCATCAAATAGCATGAGTTCTTCGATCCTGCTCTGTTGCCAATCTACCTCAGCTATCTAACACTCAGCCATTACCTGCAGTGACAGAACCTCAACTTCAATAAGAAGAACAGCCTTCATCCCATAAACCAAGGAATATGGAGTTACCCCAGTAGAAGTTCGAATTGATGTTCTGTAGCCCTAAAGAGCAAATGGCAGCTTATCTGGCCAGTCCCTGTAGGTTTCCACCATCTTCTATAGAATGTGCTTGATGTTCTTGTTGGTGGCCTCAACAGCTCCGTTGGTTTGTGGCCGATATGTGGATGACTTATGAAAAGCCACATTGTACTTCTCCAACAAGTCGATCACCTCTTTCTTGAAGTGGGAACTATTACCCGAAATAATCTTATTCGGGACCCCATAGCGACAGATAATGTTGTTCCTGATGAACTTAGCAACATGTAATGCCTACAGCATGGCATAGGATTGGGCCACAACCTACTTTGTAAAGTAGTCTATCGCCACCAGAAGGTACTCATGCCCGTTCGACCCCTTTGGAGTAACTGCCCCAATCACATCAATCCCCCAGACTAAAAACGGCTATGGCGAAGTCATGTTGTACAGCTTTGACGGCGGAATGTTCATGCGGATTGCATAGATCTGGCATTTGTGGCATCGTTGAACAAAGCCAATACAATCCTCCTCCATGGTTGACCAGTAATAACCCTGTCTAAGGATCTTCTGGGCTAGTATTACCCCGCTCATGTGCACTCCGCACTCTCCTCCATAGATGGCCTCCATCAGGCACTTAGATTCTTCAGCATCAACACACAGTTTGTACATCTCAAGATGACCCCGCTTGTACAGTTTACCCCCGCAAACGATGAACTGAGCAGCTATTCTTCTTATTGCCCTCTTGTCTTTGGCATTTGCCCCTGGTGGATAAGCCTCCTTTTCCAAGAATTTCCAGATATCATGATACTAGGGATTTTGATCTTGTATTTCATCTATGGCAGCAATCAGCAGGTAGGCCGGCACATACCACTGTTCAATGATGATTGGACACATCCAGACTCCCAAAGGGATGTCTATCATAAAAGATAGAGTTGATAAAGCGTCTGCAAACCTGTTGCTCTCTCTCAACAGATAGGTGAAGGTTAACTTCTCAAACCTGGAAATTAGGATGTCCAGAGTTTGGTGATAGATTTTCATCCTTTCTTTCTTCACCTTCTAGTCTCCTTTTGCTTGAGACACAACCAAGTTCGAGTCCCCAATGATGTCCAAGCTTTTTGCCCCTAGTTCCAGGGCGGCTTCTAAGCCAGTGATACATGCCTCATACTCTGCCTCATTGTTCGATACTTTGAACCAGAGTTTGTAAGCTAGGGGTATGTGGGAATTGTCAGGCACTTTCAGTAACACCTCTATTCCATACCTGTACTGATTAGACGCTTCGTCAAAGTACATAGTCCAGACCTCTTCTTCAAGCTGCAGAATGGCCACGTCCGGGAACAGATATTCTACTACTTTATCTCCCTCTACTGGGTGATCAGCTAGGAACTCCACTACCGTTCTTCCTTTCACAGTCTTGCACATCATGTACTTCAGATCAAATTGGGATAGGAGAAGCAACCAACGAGCTAGCCTACCCGTAAGCGCTGGTTTCTCGAAGAGATATTTGATGGGATCCAATCTCGAAACCAGTATTACGGAGTGAGCTAACAGGTAGTGCCTCAACTTCCTGGTAGCCCATACCAAGGCCAGACAAGCCTTCTCCAGCGAAGTGTAGTGAGTCTCAAAATCTAGCATTTTCTTGCTCAGGTAGTAGATAGCCTTCTCCACTTGATCCTCAGATTCCTGCACAAGCATGCAGCCCATTGTCATGTCGGTCACTGATAGGTATAGAATCAACGGTTTCCCCGACTCTGGCGGCGACAACACATGTGGGTTCTGTAGACACTGCTTGATCTGTTCGAAAGCAACTTGACATCGTTCATCCCATTGGAACTCCTTTCCCTTCTTTAGGAGACCAAATAGTGGTTCACAAGTCAAGGTTCATTTTGCAATAAACCGTCTTACGAATTATACTTTACCCAGAAAGCTTCGCACCTCCTTTTTAGTCCTTGGTGGTGGCATTTCTGAGATGGCCTTAATCTTGGAAGGATCGACCTCGATGCCCCTCTGTGTGATCAAGAACCCCAGCATTTTCTCTACTGTGATGCCAAAAGTACATTTCTGAGGATTCAGCCGCAACCGATATTGTCTAATCCACTGGAAAAATTTCTTCAAGGTGGTGTAGTGGCCCTCGCTTTCCTTGGACTTGACAATCATGTCGTCCATGTAGACCTCAACCTCCTTGTGGATCATATCATGCAAAATCGTGGTTACATCCCGTTGATATGTAGCCCTAGTATTCTTCAAACCAAACGACATCACTCTATAACAGTAAGTTCCCCACGGGGTAGTGAAAGCAGTCTTCTCCCTGTCTTCGAGTGCCATCAAAATCTTATTGTAGCCTGAAAACCCATCCATAAACGAGAGCAGCGCATGCCCAGCAGTGAAGTCCACCAATTCGTCGATATGCAGCAAAGGAAAGTCGTCCTTCAGACTGGCTTTGTTCAAATCTCTAAAATCCACACATACCCGAATTCTGCCGTCTTTCTTCGGCACCGGAACTATATTGGCCAACCAAGTTGGATACTCAGATACTATCATGAACCCTACATCAATCTGGTTGGTGACCTCTTCTTTGATTTTCAGAGCCCAGTTCGGGCAGATCCTTCGGAGCTTCTACTTAACAGGTCGGGCCTCTGGGTCAAGAGGGATCCGGTGCTGTACAATCTCAAGATCAATTCCAGGCATGTCTGCGTAGGACCACGCGAAAACATCTTTGAAATCTTTTAATAAAATGACTAAGCGCTCGCGTTCCTCATAAGACAACGTGGACCTGATCTAGACCAGTCGCAGGTCCTTCTCAGTACCAACATTAATTGAGGGGATTTCATCAACCAAAGGTTTTACAAACCTCTCCTGCTCTTGATCAAGCAAATGTTTCAAAATCGAAGGAATTTCTTCCTTGTCGTTTTCATCAAAGTTTTGAAAGTCCTAATTAATCCAATAAACTAAAGGCACAGAAAAGTACTCAGAAGCCACAGTAGCACCATTCTCATTAATAACATCCAGTTCGTCTGATTCTTCGGTTACAACCGACTCAAAGGAAAATGAAAAAGATGACCTAGATAGGACAGTGGCATCCGGGTTATCAACCCCAGGAATACTGGACTCTGACTCAAACAAACTAGAATCTGATTCCAACTCCACAGACTCTGTGGAATCAGATTCTGGTTCGCTACCCGACTCATAACTGCTAGATAAAAAGCCTTCCTCGTAATACCAAACGAGGGAAGGTGCGATGGATGCATCCAGAATGCCAGAAGATGGGCCCACAGCTGCTTGATCCCAAATCATGGAAACTGAGAAGTTATCCCCCAAGCACTCTGGTGTGATCTGAGGATCTGAGAGGAGACAAGCCAGCGCTACCCCCATCTCAATTTCTGTGCCCTCAGACCCATCCTCCTTGCACTGCCCAGCCTCAGCTGGTGGGTCGGTCTGCTCTTCCACAACTTCATCCCCTGACAACTGAAGGTCAAAAAAGATCTCGAAGCCGGGCAAACGCCGCTTCTCTGAATTCAACCATGGCTCCGGAAAGCCGCAAAACGAGAAGTCTTCTGCCTCCCGGACAAAGCATTCGTTCAGAGTTCCCTAGATAGGTTTGTGCACCAACTCGTAGTGCTTCCCTACTTGCTTAGCCTTGGCTCTTCCGGCCATTTCCCTTCCTTTCCTCGCCCAATCCTCTTTGGTAGGCAAGTAACCTAAACCAAAGGTGTATGGGTTGTGTGGCACTTCGGCCAATACAGCGATGCTCTTCCGGCCACTCCGTCCTAATCCCATTCTGGGCATGTGTTGAAGCTTGTTCATGAGGTAAACAGATTGTGCACTGACGTACAACCCCTCATTAACAGCCAGCATATCCTGTATAACCAGAGCCTCAGCCAAGGTGAATCCTGACAGAAACACATCCTTCACACCATGCTCAATTTCCAGAACTAGTGTAGACACCTCTGGCAGCGAATATATAGAAGAATTCCCAAAAACAATTACCACCCTTTCCCGTGGGGGTACTTCAGCATCTGGTGTAAGGTGGAAGAGACAACCTTTATCTGGTGCAGCCACGGCCACCCAAGGAGTAGATTGAAGGTGGCTGGAACATCCAAGACATGGAACTCAATGTCATGCTGCCTCAAGCTAACCTGAGTCTTGATCTGTACGGTCCGCATCACCTCCCGACTAGTGTTATCATAGGCCCGAATCACCTGAGCTGTTGGTGCGAAATCTGCAGGCTTCAATCCGATAGCATACGCTGTTCACGACGGACATACATTGATTGCAGATCCTGTATCAACCAGGACAACCGGTATCCATTTTTCCTTACACTCCATAGAGATATACAGCGGCTTGTTATGCTCAGCGCCCTTAGGCGGTAGTTCTTTGTCCATGAAGGTTAAAGTCGGTGAAGCTCCACCCGAGAACACCAGTCCCACCAACTGCTCGAGTGTTGTATCAATCGAAAGCTTGGCCCTGTCCATGGCTGAAAGGACGGCCCGTCTATGCACCCTCGAGGCCATAAACAGTCCCTAGATGGAGATATCTGCTTGAATTTTCTTAAGCTGCTTTAGTACAGTTTCCTCCTCTAGCAGTTTTTCTTTCTGTCTCTCTGCTTCCTCGTCTTTCCTGAACGTCGCCAGCTGATCCAAGTGTTGGGGGCTTGAAGTACCGCCCACTTCGGGTCATATGGTCAACCTCCCTGGTGAACCAGGTGTCATCTGGTTGGTTTTGACCCTAGTCCTCATCGGTATGGGCAAGACGTAAGTCATCATCTTTCCACCACATCCCATCAGTGACCGATAAACAACTGTCCAGTCCCGCCGTAGCTGTTCCCGTGTTCTCAACACATTCTGCCTCCTCAGGTGCCTTGGCTTTTCTAGCCCTGTTATCGTTCTCGATTTTCTCTTGTTCAATCCACTTCAATGCGGCTTCCTGTTCAATGTCTGTTGTACTCAAACTGCCCAAGTCCCGAGCAAAATTCTCCGCACCGGTGCTCTTCGGCGATTCTCCCTGATTCTCGGCCGTTCCAGCCACCGCAGATGTTCTTGTTTCTAACTGACCCTGTCTTAGCAGAGATCCCTCATCAATATCAGGCTCGTCACTGAGCCACCATGTAGCATCTATTGCTATGTTTGCATCAAACCAACCGATATGCACATCCCCCGCATTCTGCTCATCGAAGAACTAAAGGTTACTGATATCCTCCTTAAGGTTGGCTAGATTATCCAGCCCTTGACTTGGCCTATCCTCCCGGACAACATGTACCTCTGGCCCAGTTGGCAATTCTACCATCGACTTAGCCTGGTCTGTTGACACAATATAACCGCATGGGTTGTATGCTTCCTCTGCTAAGCCCTCAGATCCCTTTGGTTCCGAACCAACATTCTCATTCTCCTTCGAGGTCCCCCCAGTCTTGTTTTCGACAGTTACCACCACTGGTTTGGGCTGGGTTAGGGAGGTGCTCAGCATGCACCAGTCTGTGCTGTCTGGGATGAACACCTCAGGCTTGGGTAGGTGGGAGGGAGTGATGTAGATGCTAAGGTCATATGGAACGGTCGTGGTTTGGATCAGGTTTATCTGCCTGGGTAGAGGTGGGGGGTTGTTATGTCGTGGAAGTGGGTTAGTAGTGACATTTGGCTTGTCGGGAGGCGCAATCACCTTGTTGTCAATGAGATCCTGGATCTCATGACGCAGTCTGAAGCAGACGTCGGTGTCATGATCGTGCTGCTGGTGAAAGGCGCAATATTTGGCTGGGTTATGTATGGGAGGGAGGTTATTTGGTAGTGGGCGTAGTTCCAAAGGCTTTAGATGCCCCTTGCGAATTAGAACCCCCAGGGCTTTGGACAAAGGCATGTAAAATGGGGGTGAAGGTCCTTTGGCCCTAGGGTGGATTTTTTGCTGATTGCGAGCTAGTTTCGGATGCACCGGTGAACGGTGTAACTGTTCTTGGCGTGGTGGTGACCATGCCGACGTCAAAAGTTCTTGCGGCTGCACTACAACTTGTAGCTACATTCGAACCGCGTGTAAACGCCCGTTTGGGCTGTTTCTTCTCCTGGTCAATCAGACCTTGCCTCATAGCATCCTCAATCTGTACCCCAATCTCGTGCAAGTCAGCAAAGGTGAGAAGGGGTAAGATGATCATTTTTCTGCATCAGCTTAGGTTGCAGGTTGCGCACAACCATCCTTATCTGATCCTTTTCGGGTCATCAAGTCGTCATCATGAAGGCCTTAGCCCTCCATCGAGCGATAAAGTCAGAAAAGTCTTCATTCGGCTCTTGCCTGGTCGCTTCAAGATCACGGGTCGTGACCTCGATTTGGGTGTTGTAAGCATATTGGGCAATGAAGGCCTCAGCCATTACTTCCCAACTTCTTTTAACTGAATCCTCCAGCTTGGCGTACCAGATGGCCGCAATACCCGACAGGGTCTGACCAAAGAGAAAGGGTTTTTAGAGTCTAGTCAAGTCCACCGGGCACAGAATATCAGAAAACAGCCTCAAATGAACCATAGGATCGCCTGAGCCGTCAAAGCGATCTATGTGAGACATTTTGAACCTATCTGACAATGTCACCGCCGAATCCGTGTAACCATCCTCTATGTTGGGGATTGAGTTAACTCCCTGAGCTCACTTAAACAGCTTTCCAAGCTTATTGACTTTCAAAGCAATAGGATCGGACTCAGATTCAAACGGCGTGTCTGTTAGGAAGGCCGATGCTTTTGAAATCTATGGTAGGACAGGTGGCGGGACCGGCCATGTTGGAACGTCCGTATTCTCTTGGACGGTAGATGTATCCCTAAGTGTTGGAACTCTAGGTGGAGATGGGGGTGGATGTGAAGCAGATGCTCCGGCTTGTTGCGGTTGCTGCTGTTGTTGAAGCCTAGCAATTAGATTTGCCTATTGAGCTACAACCTCTGCCTGACGGGCAGCATCCTACTGCATGGCCTGCATGGTCTCTTGGAGTTGACGCATCATGTCCTCCATACTGACTGTAAAATGCTAATTTGTCTGAATGGTGTATTCCCTCTCTAGGTGGAAGCAGATATCTCAGCCCAACTGTGCACAGGTGAGGTAGATAATGACCGCTGATCTGGTAATTGATGTACTGATGATCTATGCCTAGATGACCTCTGTCTCGTAACCGGGGGTAATGAAACAAACACAGGTTTTCCGTCAACTAGATCCTCAGATCGATGAATTCTTCCAACTCTGGTCCAGAGTGCTCGAAGGGTATCTACCCCTTCAGAAGCAATGATGAATCACTACCTTGCAAAAAGAAAATAAAGCAAAAAGAACAGAAACAACAATCAGAAAACGGACAGCATCTCGGCTTAGACAAGAACAACACACAGTTGATAATCATAAGCTGGACAATCTGTTCTCAAACACTGATTTCCATCCCCTAAAATTTTTGCCTCAAACTGATACCCTCAAACACTGATGTCCTCAAACTGATACCCAGACTTGCAACTAATACATACATTCTCTGTAGAGTCACACTCCTAAAGCACATATCAAGCAAGTGAGAGCCAAAACACCCCTATGGTGGGGTAAGGTTTCCCAGTCCTATTTTGTCAGGAGCTAGGGTTCGCTATGCAAGCAAGCAGTTTCAAACAACCTACATTCGGGTAAGCAACCTGTCCTAGTTTGGAACAGTCTCTATGGCTTCTGATATGCAACTAGGTCGAATGGTCAAAAAGGATGTCTCAACAAGACCATCTAATATACCTCTCGCGCCAAACACCGAGAAGTGAAAGGTGGATCAAACGGTACAGCGGTGATCCAAATCCAAGGTTTGTGTTCCCATCGTGGCAAAGCCCGCAACTAGTCAGCCTTATGGCACGCTTTTCCAAGCAAGTCTCCGGCAAACCGTTCAGGAATAGCAGATGGCAAACACTGTGACTTAGGTGCACCGATGCAAATGCAATGCAAAGAAACACATAAATGTAGATAAAACAACATATCACGAGTTCGAGTCAAGCTCTTTAAATCCCCAGCAGAGTCGCCAGAAATTGTAGCACCCAACTTTCTTCGCGCGCCCCCCTTTTCGGAAAGGGTGCGAATTGGTCATCCTACAGTTCGGACTTCTGTGATAGTTCTGAATCTAATCTCATAAAGTGCAATGTGAGACTGATAAACACCAAAGAGTCCAAATTTGGCAATTAGTTTTGGGAAATCAATTTTGAATGAAAAAAAGCGCCAAACATGGACTGCTTTGTCAGATTACAGAGTCACCACCTAAATATTTTATTTTTGGAAAATTTAGGAAACCTTGACTTGTGCCAAAGGCCACGTGTCCGTCATCACCAAAGTTGCCTCAGCTCGAGAACTTGGGTACGAGAGGGGAAGGTCCTGAAATGAGCACCCCCACTTGCCCGATCAAAGATCGACCTCTACTAAGCATGATATGTTGTTTTATAAACACATGTGTTCTTATTTCAGTTATTTAGCTAACTTACTATGTGATGCGCACAGCATACAAGTATAGACTCAATCACGAGAATTGGAACAAAACAACTCATGTTTTTTTTTTTTTTTTTTTGGAAATGGTTTGAAAGTGCTACTCACAAGTAGGCTAAAGTGCGGATTTGCCACCCTCAAGTGGGCTTGAAAACATGATTTTGCCACTCCGTAAAGTGGGCTTAAAACTCACAATCATTGAGTTGTTCCAATTTAGGCAATCAAACCTTCACCCATAGGCATTCATACAGTTTATCACTTAAGCACATAGCCTCATGGCAAGCATGCTAACCATGGCAACACTCACACTCATGCAAGTATGCTAAAGCGTAAAACTTACAGTGTACTCCGAGGCAAAACAGAAAACTAGTAAGAAATCATGCATGATCCTAACTATGCGAAATGCCTAATGCAACACATGCAAAGAATGCAACTAAATAGGCTCGGCTACCTAAGATGGCATATGAATGCAACAACTTGATAACATGCTGTTAAACACGTATTCAAAGAAGTGTATTGAAATACGATGCAGTTTGAATGATGCACTAACCCCGGTGTAGGCAAGACAAATGAATGATGCATGCATGTGAGCATAAGGTATGCTAAATCAAAACATGCCATAATCTAACCACCGAAAGCAGTTAAATAAAAGGGAGAATGACATGGGGTTGGAAAACATGCACACACACACGCGCACCCTTATTACAACATTGTGCCCTCTTGAAGGAAGGTCCGAATGAATAATAGCTAAGCTAATCTAAGCTGAGCTATTTAAATTAATCTAATTAAACTTAATTATTACAAACCAAATTGAATAACTAGCAATCAACTTACTAATTATTACAAGACTTTAACTAATTAACAAATTAATTAAATAAATTACAAATTCAAGCTAATTAACAAATAAAGCTTTAAACTATGTTGTCTTAGCTCTGTTTGAAGAAGTAGAAGATGCATGCTCGGTTTCTGTCCTGAAAAGCTCTTCGGTTTGCTCTTTACAGGCTCTGTTTGCAGGGTGTCTTCAAGAACTTGATGCTGAAACTTACCAAAACAATGCTGGGGAGTGCACTAGTGGCTTGCCGGCTATGAATGGTGGTTGCCGGCCATCTTCCGGCCAAAAGCATGCCTCTACCGACCAACAATGCATGGGTACCGGCCAACAATGGAGGGGGTGCCGGCACTAGTGTGCTGTAACACCAAACTGCAATAGAGCACAAAACAGAGGAAAATGAAGGGTCTCCCAAGAACATGTATGTACTATGCTCCTTCTTATCATCTCAAAACATCAAAGGAGAGGCACAATTGGATCCAAAACCATCAATCAAGCATTCATAATGCATGATGGCCAAAGATCCAACTTGTACACATTGAATAAACGCAAGACAAACAAGACTCTAGGACCACTACCTTATCATGGAAGATCAAAGGCAATGGAGACAAAGGGAATTGGCTCATTTTCATCACTTTGAGTATGAAATGGACCAATTCACCTAATGTTCAATATAACATCCGATTGAACACAATGCAATGCAGACATAACATGCTTAGGTTGGCATATTTTACTTCATTCAATTCTTGTTTACACATTTTATATTACCAAGCCATTCATAAGTTGGTTTGTCCAATGTGAAACTCCTCTAATGAGAGGAAGGCCAATCAAAACATGACTTAAGACATAAGAGAAGCCATGCCTTTGACTAGGAGGAACCCTCAAGAGAGGGTTAAAGCCATTTAAGCATAAGCCTCAATCTCACAGCTTAAGCACAACTTCAAGACTAACCAAGCCTTAAAACAAATCAAAAGATGAAGAAGCGAGGGAGGTGGCAGAATTTCAGTGCTAAAATGGCCAAACCAATCATGGACAGTCCTCAAACATGCCAAAAGAAAGGCATGCATGAACAAAGCTATTCAAAACAGAGCTAGAGCATGCTAAATAAAGGCCAAAAACATGTTGGAGTGGAGCCAACACACGCTAGAACAATGAGCTAAAACATCAAGCATACAAGGCTAGCGAGCAAGATTACACTACAAGTGTAAGAAGCATGTAAGAAGTGGCCAAGCCAGCCAAAAATAGAGCTAAAACATGATAAAAAAGGTCACAAAAACATGCTTAGATCAAGTCAAGAGATGGTACAAAAACATGCTCAACTACCGAGCCATCAATACATGCAAAAGAGAAACAAGGAGGGGAGGCCACCCACTACTATTTTGGTCCTCAAAACCAAGTTTTTGCATTGAAAATCCCCTAGATTTCAGTGGTTAAAAGGCCAAAAAGAGATTGCTTTAAAGGCTTTTAAACATGGCATAAAGCTTAGCAAATAAGCCACCAAAGAGAGGAGAACACCCTTAACCCCAAAAGGGCCTCAAACAACTATTTTCAACACTAAAAAATAGAGGTTTTTGTAGTTGATAACTAGGCCAAAAACAACATGCAAGGTTGGCCGAACCAATGTACAAAAATAAAGCTTAAAAGGATGAGATTCTTACCCTTGAAGCATAGCAACAAATCAGCAAACTTCTAAGCCAAAACCACTCTAAGGAGCTCAAACAAGGCCTCTAAGATCTTCAACACTAAGGTGAAGGTGTTTGGCTAAGGGTGCTAGTGCAAAGGTGAAGAGAAAATACACTTTCAAGCACAAAATACAAAGAGAGTATATTCTAGAGAGAAAGAGAAATTTTGCTCAGCTCAATTCTTGTAACCCCTCTCATGCATATGGATGGCTTGTATATATAGGAGATACAAAAGCCCCTTGAAGAGATCCATCCATCCACGTGGGTGCAGATGGTTTATCCTGCAAACAACTGGCTCAAAAATATCCTAAAAATATTTGTTAAAACATTGGTGGCCTGCCGGCCATTAGTGATGGCCGACAGTGCACTAAAACAAGCACTATGGAGGGACCAAAGCATTGTCAAAAAATGGGGCAAAAAGGATACAGGGTTTGGAAAGCTCAAACCTGTAACGTTCCGCTACGAAATTCGAGCGCTCGGCGAGCAACAAAATTTGTCACCGGATATACCTGCAAGCACATCCAAGTCTTGAAGATGGTCAAAAATAGGGTGTCTACACCCCGAGTCAATCAAAACATAAGCATTCTGGGCACAGATAGGGAGTATAACTAACATGACTGTCTCTGTGTTCTTGACGTCTCCCGGTACAAGAGCAAAAACCCAGCCTTGCCTCAAAGTTTCTTTTCCTACTGCAGCTTTAGGATTTGATCTCGGTGTAGAGACGGATGCTGTAGAACTTGCTGGTGGTTTGTTTGTGCCTTGGGATAAGAGAGCACAACCTTTAACCATGTGGCCTATTTTGCCACATCAGAAACAAGCCCTGGAAAGTTTATAACACACCCCCTTGTGCCTTCTTCCACATTCTGGGCATGGCAGTATAGAATTATTTCCTTGATTAGAACTCATTGTTGACCCTGTATTCTGCTTCTTATTTTGAAAATTAGTTCGACCCTTTTTAAAATTGAACCCTTGTCTTTTTCCCTTCCACTCAGTCACCGGTGCCATATCTTGCTTAAGTGTCGCAATGTTAGCCTCGGCCATGACAACGCGATTAAGAACATCTACATACTTTGTTAGGTGAAGAACATTCACCCTATCCAGCACTTCCACATCAAGTCTGCCTTCAAACTTGCAAGCCTTCTTCTAATCCGTGTCCACCATATGTGGTGCATATCGGGCAAGCTTCGTGAACATGAATTTAGCCTCATATTCAGCCACAGACATAGTACCCTGCTTCAACTGCTCAAACTCCAATACTTTACGGTCACGGACACATTAAGGGAAATATTTTTTCAAAAAACACCTCTTTAAATTGAGCCCATGTCATGGAATTGTTGCCCTCTTAGACTTGCATCCACCACCGTCTTGCTTCCTCTTGAAGAGTAAAGGTAGCCAACAAAACCTTTTGTAGCTCTAAATATGGAAAAACTTCAAACAACTTTTCTATTTCCAAGATCCAAGCCTCGGCTTTCAATGGATCAAGGCCTCCTTGGAAAGTTGGCAGCTTCATTTTATTAAACTTTTGTGTTAGGGCTATAATGTCGTCATTGTTGATCGGTTTAGGTTGCACTAGAGGTGGAGGAGGAGGTAGGAGTTGCTCTAATTGCCTCAAAGATTCAATCAACAATTCTACCATTCTTTCCAACCTTATATTCTAGCATCTAACGACTCTAAGCCATCTACATTTCTTGCATTCTCCATTTGTCTATATAAAACAAGAAATAATAAACATAGGCAAGGCAGTTCTCACATTCATATCATTTATGCTTATATCAAGTCCGCACACAGTCACACATGCAATATAATGCCTTAACTTCGTTTCTAGGACATCCTATAACTCATTTGGACACATGTGTGTGGTATAACTCATGTTCTGATACCACTCTATCACAACCCAACCCCCGTCCCACGGGATTAGAGACGTAACCGGCTAGTAATTCGAGACTACCAAAGGCCTGCTTAACAGTAAAAAGTAATAGGGGCTGACGGAAGCCAATGATTTAACATTACATCGTCCAATGAGCTGTGAAACTAAAATGAATAAACAAATGTTAACATGCATCACTGTACAAGCACCCGTTATGATATCATACTGTGTGCCAAAATGATATAAAACGCATATATAACACTTAGGCCCCATTTGTTTTCAGAGGTAGAATGGAGGAGATTCATAGTGAGGGGATTAAGTAAAATTTTGTTTGTTTTGATAATAGTTGTTAGGGGATTAAGTAAACTTTTGTTTGTTTTGATGATAGTTGTTAGTATAGGGATTGTTAAATGATTTTTATATAAAATAAATATAAAATAATAAAACAAATAAAAAAAATACAAAAAACATTAAACATTAATGTTTTAAAAAAAAATGCCCAACATGTAAAAAAAATAAAATAAAATAAAAAATTTCCAAAACAAATAAAATAGTGATTTTTACTTAACAAAAAATACAAAAAATTAAACAATAATGTTCCAAAAAAAAAAAAAAACCCCTAACATGTAAAAAATAAAATAAAAAATTTATAGTCCGACGAACTATTTTTCTAATACCAAGTCTTGGAGGCCCATCCAAATCCCCTCCCCAAAGGGATTCATAATCCAGAGCTCACTATCAATCCTCTACCCATCTCTCAAAACAAACACAATGTTAATGGGTCCCACCCCACTACCAATCCCAATCTCCCCTCTAACTCTCCAAACAAACGAGTCCTTAGGAAATTAATCCCTTAATGAAAACTTTATAAAACAAAATATCACTTGATTACTTTACAAAAGGGTGAACTCATAATCACCCAAAAGCCTTGGAGTTAGTTCAAACGAAACCTCGAAGTGAGGCACAATGGTTAGCTTTACAAAACAGAAGGTAGGTTGACGCCCTTACGTCCTTTCTTCAGTTTGATCACCTACATAACAAACATAAACTGTGAGCTAAAGCCCAGTGAATAACAAATGTGTAAAGAGGTTAGGAATAATGCCCGTTTAAACATCAAGGTCAATTTATATAGCAATATCATGTTCATTAAATAAAATCATAGCAACCATAAGGATCCACGTGCACATGTAGCGATCTTTAAAATCATAGTCAGTAAGATCATATAACTCAATCTCTTGTACACACTTGGCCATGGTATTATTACTTCCAGGCAAAGGCCACATGAATATAGCCCATGGTATTGTTACCCTGGGGTGAGGGCCACACAAACACAGACCACGGTATTGTTACCCCTGTGTAAGGGCCACATGAGCATAACCACGGTATTGTTACCCCCGGCAAGGGCCATGTGAATATAATCACAGTATTGTTACCCCTGGGTAAGGGCCACATGAACATAACCATAGTATTGTTACCTCCGAGTAAGGGCCACGTGAATATAACCACGTGAAAACCATGTGAACGGGGGCCCAAAAGTCTGAAACATATATAGAAAAACAAATTGAACCTACCATGTTGGTCGCACATGCGGTGGCCTGGTCGCTCGTGCGATGGTCTTTGCCGTACGAGCGGTGGTTAAGCATAATGCAATTTTGGCTAGAGGAGGGCCAGACACTCGTGCGGTGGCCCAGGTCGCTCGAGCGTTATGGGTGAAAAACAGTTCAAAAATTCTGCTAAAAATGGAACTTTTCCCTTTTTCCAAAACCAACTTCAATTTCATGCAAACAAGGCCCAAAACTCAGAAAAACATCCTCAATTCTATAACTCTAACTTCAAACAAAAACATAGCTTTGAAACAAAACCCATTTGGCCATTCACAAGATCCAAAAGCTTGAAGTTAAGAAGAAAAACAAAACTAGGCATGTGGTGAGTTCCCAAATCAAAAGTCCATAAAGATTTGTCCTCAAATCTCACAACTCATGCTAGAAACAAATGAATAAACAAGAATAATGCCATGGATGCTAACACCTTGGGATATTTCCAAAAATTTTCCTCTTTTGGGTTCTAAACAATAACTTACACCACCTTGCTTCATAATTTCATGATGAGAACAACTTTAATTCATGAGATTGAGGGAAAATTTCTTACATTAAGTTGATGATTTGAAGAAGATTGGTCAATTCCCCTTTCTTCTCCTTGAACCCTAGGTTTCTCTCTCTCTTGTCTCTAGAATTCTCTCAAGTCTCTACAAAAATATTTATCTCTATCTACCTCTTATTTGATGAGTAAAGTTAGGCCTTGTTTGGGTCTTCCTAATTCTAAGTTTAATTTCTTACTAACTCAATTCTCATCACAAGCCACTTCAATTAACACTAAATTGAAACATGCTACTATGAATCAGGCTCCAATTGCCTATTTCAAATATTTAATTTTAATCTTATGTTTTACTGATTTAGACGGGTTTACTTAATCTTATCTATATGTTCCCATTACTTCAATACAATGAACACAAGACACATAAAACACATGGCACGTAATTTTACATGTAAACACATAATTAAAGAAAATCACGTAAGTTAACAATTAATTAAGGAGGCGGGTGTTACATTCTCCCTGTAGACACCCCATTTTTGACCGTCGTTAAGACTCGAGCACTTTGTCCTGTGCATTCGATGATGAAAGTTACATTGTATATGATTCGGATTCTCAACAAAGAAATCCATGGTTAAGCTCTAAAACAATCCCAACACCTTTATATTTACACTATTCTTACCTCAGAGGTCCCTTTTTGAACATTGTGTCACCCTACACTGAGCCTGAAGTAGAGGAACATGAGAACACATTGGGGCCCGGCTATGCCTCAATGGGAGCTGGCCGTGGCCATTTGGGGCCAGTTGTGCCTTGTCGGCGAAAAACACTATTCTGAGCGAGAGCACGCCAGCTATCTATTTTTGAAGATATTTTCGACATATTTTGCTCAAATTCTATAAATACAAGGTCATATCTCTGTTTTGAGGGTTGAAAATTTTCCAAAGAGCCTATACACTCACTTGAGAGCTCCTTCTTCCTTGCCAAGCCATCTTTAAGCAAGCTTACCATCCTTGAGCTATATCTATACACCATACCCTCAAACCTAAACCTTAGAGCCTTGGTTGAACCTTGAGAATCATAATTCAACCTTGAGAGTGCTAGGATTGAGTTTGATTTGCAAACAAAGTTTGTTCTCTTCAGGAGGTATAAGCTTGTCACCTTTGTTTTTGCTTTCATTTCAATCTATCTCTATCTATTTCCTATGTTCTTGTGCTCTTTTGAATCCTTTTCAAGTGTTGAAACTTGGGTTTGAATAGCTACCAAAGGTAGAAAT
Organism: Camellia lanceoleosa; assembly: GCA_025200525.1. NCBI lineage: Eukaryota > Viridiplantae > Streptophyta > Magnoliopsida > Ericales > Theaceae > Camellia > Camellia lanceoleosa. The sequence goes on from CM045765.1 coordinate 45,196,703, forward strand.
AATTAACACACTTTCTTACACCTTACTTCAATAGCTCACACCCCTGTTTTTACACACTTTTCTTTGACTTTTGAACTTTTTTTCAGAGTTTAAAAAGGGCTAAAAAACATTGTTTGAAGTCTCAAAAGTGGAGGGGTTAGCCACCTCTCCTTGTTCTTGTTTACTAGTTTAGTGTCTTCGTGCAATTATCTATTTTTTTGTGCTCTTTAACATAATTTTTGGCCACTATTTTTGTATGTTTTGGGGCTGTTTAGGGTTGTCCTAATGTATCTAATTAGTTTACCCTTTGAATATTTTACTTGTTGTGTTGTAAGTCCTCATGGTTTCGTTTGTTTAAGCCTTAGACACCAAGCCATTTGAGTTGATAGCTTTTCTTTACTAGTTGTTTTATGGAAAGAGTATCATTTTAATAATCAATCTCGTATAATAATTTATGCGGCCTCCTTCCTTTCTTCTTTTATTTTGCTTGAGAGTTATTTTCAAAAGATTGATGGTTATTCAAGGCATGGGAAAGAGACCTATGCTCAATGGCTTAACCTCTACAGAGGTTCATCGTTAAGGTGTAGCCTCTCTTTTATGCCAAGAATCGCTTCTCATTTGACATTTCTTCTCATTTAGTGGACTTAACTATCACTTTGGACAAATTGACTAAAGAATGGAAAGACTAACAAAATTGGCTTAAAATCAATGAACCGACATAAAGAAAAGGGATTAGAATAATTGGATTCGGCCAGACGTTATGCCGAGTCCACCGTGTTAAGAATCGTGACATACCAATTCATGATGTGTTGACGAGTCTTGAGACGTGTCTACCTCCTTTTTTGAATTTCCATGATAGGAGAGAGGGGTGGTTGTATTCATTGCATTTATTAAATTTTTTGTCTAACTATGCCCGAAATCATAAAGCAATCAACTTGCTATCGTTGATGGTTTCAGACTCAAATTCGTTCTTCTCTTGAGTTCCCCACTACAGAGAAGGGCAGAAGGGACAAACAGGGTCTAGAAAGGCTCTGTCTGCACTGTTCTCACCTCAGAGCACAAAAATATTTTTGGCATAAAATTAGGGCATGGCCGGTTATTTTTGGACCCGACCGGGTCTTATTTGGGGCCGACCGGCCGGCCCCCAATGTTTGGTAAATAGTGAATTTTGGCAGGAACAAAAAGTAGTGGTTGAAGGTGAAACAGAGCAAGTCTGGGCAGACAAAGCAGTTTCTGGACACTGTGCATACGATCGTTGTGCCTCATTGTTGCTTGTATTAATGTTATAATTGTAATTATTGTTTTTGTAAATAAGTATTATTGCAATTTCATTGTTGTAATTAGTATTGTTATAATATCCTTGTTGTAATAAAATTAGATAGCTAGTTAATTTAAAATTCATTCAAATATGTAATAAGTAGTTTGTTCATTAAGCTAATTGGCCTTCATTTAAATTTGTAATAGTTAGCTTAATCCGGACATTTGGACACTTATTCGAACCCTCTTGCATGAGGGAAAATATGTAATAACGGTGTATGTCTTCCAACTCCCACTTCTATCTCCTTTTTATTTACCCGCTTATAATGGTAGCATAGAGCATCATATTTACTTAGCATTTTCCATGATTTGCATCCATTCGTCTTGCATGCATGAGGTTCAGCTCATGATACTAATCAAATGTCAATTTCAAGTTCATTACATGAATACGTGCTTTTATCGCATGCCTTGAATTGAATCATATACCATGCTAGTAGTCGAACCTATGTAATTGCATGGTTGCATGTGTCACATTAGTCATTTTGCATTAGTTAGGAGCTTGCATGTTTTCTGTGGGGAAGTGGTTTGGAAATACTCTTTTGATCCTGGGAGACGCTCGTGATCCTCAGCTAGCCACCTGAAAAGGAATGAACACTCCGGTCGGGGGTGCTGGAATTAGCACTCCGACGGATAACTCAGTGTACACTCTCTTGATTGCTTGTATCTTAAGTTAAGCATACTAGTTCACATATACCTCTTTCTGGCTGACATTCTTCGATTTATATCTTTTCTTTCCTGGGCCTCGGGATTGGGCCCACTTTCGATTCGCCATATAATTATTTATTCGGCTCCTTTTACTGTAAACCGTTTTCCACTCAGCCCCCTTAATCAACCGGCTACTTGGCCGACTAGGGCCGAATGTAATGTATACATTTTGACTCTTGGTCCCATTATTCGGCCTATTTACGTCTCTTATTATTCGGCCCCCACAATTGCCCCTCAAGCACTCCACTAACGACAATTAGCTGGAGTGTTTGGTTTCGAACTCAAAAAGTCAGAGCCGAAATTTGGTGGCCGACCTCATTCCAACACAAATGTCTGAGCACACGCCTCTCGGTAATCATTTCAACTTCCCGCCCCTTCGTACACTTCTATTTATTGTGATTTAAAATTTCGACGTCTTTTCAAATACATACACATTTTTAGATGCTCGTCGCTGGATTGCCTTCCGAATTACCTCTGCAACTTCCTTTCCTTCACTATCCCCTTCATCTCTTGTAGGTTCTCTCCCTCTCTGCTTTGAATCCTTTCTCCTGGTTTGTTTTTGGTTTAGCATACTCCTATACACTGAAGGAAATGGAAAAACATTTGAAAGATCTCCTCTCCTCGAATCGAATTTCTGGCTTTCGACGCCATTTTTCCATTCCTGATGACGTCCGTCTGTCACTTATGACAGACGACACCCTCAATATGGAGAGGGTTGATGAAACCACGATCGTCTTCCCTCTCTTATCAATCGCAAAGGGTGGAGTCTGTTTCCCCCTTCACCCATTCCTTAGGGATGTGCTTTGCCATTGGGGTCTAATCCCTTCCCAACCCAATGTCAAATTTTTAGAATCGTAATGGGGATTATAGAGCTAAACCGTCGCCTTAGGATTAACCTTAGTAGACCTGCTATTCAGCATTGTTATGCCTTGGTCAAGTCTTCTGGTCAGCATGGACGTTATTTCTTTAGGGCCAAGGACACCGACCATCAATTAGTGACGATGCTTTCTAGTTCTGGGAAACGAGTCGATGATGTTATGGTCGTTGTCCAAGGTAACTGGGAATTCGGCGAAGGCGAGGATCGCCTCGATCCTATTCCTAGACGGAGAGGCGAACCAGGTGGCCGCATAGCTTCTTGTGTTTATTTTTTATTATATTTATAAAGTTTTATTTTTGAGACCTCATGGTTTTGCTTGTGCAGGAAACGATTTGAAGAAAGTCTTGACTTCAATCGACGACGCCGTTCTTTCGGAAATCAAAGCCGCACTCAAATATTTCAGCCGTCTGAGTCTTCATAAACAAGAGAGGGCGGCCCACGTTCTGCTGCAATACAAGCCGACTTATACGACCTTCTCGGCAGCAAAAAACATTCCAATGCTGAAGGGTGAAGAGTTTCTTACGGCTCTTATTTTGACCGACTTCAAAAACATGCGGCAAGTTGGTTTGGAGGGGTCTGATTTAGAGCGGGCGAAAGTAGCTGAGGTCGTCAAGTCAAATCATTCCAAAGCCGAAGTAGACGAGGCTCCGAGGTTAGCCATTCAGGAAATCGGCCTCAATTCAGCTAACCCTCCGTCCACTTCGGGCTGTGGGGACCTTCTGTTTGACGACATTTTTACTGGTCTAGAGGACCTTCTCGGCACATATCCTGAATACATGGCTGGGTTAAGCCTCACACAGCTCGCCAAAAAGAGAAACGCGAAAGAATGGCCGCGCGGCGAAAAGCAGAGGCCATTCGATCTGACGTGCCACCTGCCGCTGAAAATCAGCCTTCCCTGCCTGTTATCGAGGAGGAAACGACTCAAACTCGAAGTGCTGAGTCTGAGGTGGTTCTGCAGACTGAGCCCGAGGCAATTGTGCAAACTAATGAAGAGGCTGAGCAGACGGAGAAGTGTCCTGCCGAGGTCGCAGCCGGGTCTGAAGAAAACCGTGCTGACAAACGGCCGCATTTAGAGGAGTTGGATGTGATTGTGCCCTTTGTCATTCAACCAAAAATAAAAAACACACCGATCTCCTCTACCGCGTCGACTATTAAAGACCTAGCCGTGGCGTTGAGCATGGCTACATCCGTCTCATTGCCGGCTGACAAGGCGGCTTTCCGGATAGAGCCGAATTTGCTGGCGATAGTGTTGGCCGCTCAATCGGCTCTTCTAGTATATACCTTGACCTTGTCTTTCCCTTTTATGCAAATATTGTGTTGGTTTTAATTTCCTGTTTTGCAGACGGTTAGGAGAATATCCGAGATAGGCCATCGCCAACATGACGCCGTCGAACGACTCGGATGTTTACAGTCGGAAGTAGAGGGCCAGAGGAGTAGGGCCGATTTCGAAGCGGCGAGGGCAAAAATGGAAGCCACGAGGGCCGAGGTCGAGATGGAGAGGGCGCGAAATACGGACTAGCTGAGATTGGATGCTGAGAAGAGGGCAGACGCGAGCGAAGACGCGCTCAAGTTAGCCCAAAAGGCGATATCCAAACTGGAAGCTGAATTGGAAGCATTGAAGGCGGCAAAGGAAGAAGCCGACTGCAAGGGTTCCAAAGCATATGAGGCCGAGCATAGTGCCGCTCTCGACGATTATGTGGAAGAAGTCCCCAAATTTGAAAATTGGGGATTCAAACATGGCTGGTTCAAAGCCCTTGCTGCTGCTGATGTGACATTGGCTATGCCGATTCCATACGAGCAAGTGGATGTTGAGTTGCTGGAGTTTGACTCTGAGAATTAATTAGGGTGACATTTTTTGTTATAGCTTTTTGTTTTAGTAGTTTTTATGTATTGCTACAGCTTAAGGTTTTTACTAGGCATTTTCATGCGAACTTGTAGCTTTTTGTTTAGTATTTTTCACATGTAAAATGGCTATAGTTGTGCCCAATTTACTAATGAAAATTTCCTTTCTTCTTTGCTATTATTTGTGCTTAATTTTGCTATTGATGAATGTACTTTGCTATTAAATCTCCTTTGTATAGTTTTCGCTTAATTTCCTTTGTATTTTGGATAACACATTTGCATACATTTGCCAATTAGATAGCTAAATCTGCCCTTGCCCCAGCCAGTGCACGAGCTCCAAAAGTCGAATACTGTTAGCTCATGGAGTGGCTGTGGCATAAATCGATCGGCATCGGGCTTAGATACTTGGAAGATCAGATAATGATGTTGCGATGTTGTTCGCTCTAAAAGCATGAGCTTTTCATTCATGGCTCATGGGGCCATAAACCGATCGGCATCGAGCTTAGATATTTGACCGATCAGATTAATAAATCTGCCCTTGCCCCAGCCAGTGCATGATTTCCAAAAGCCGAATACTGTTAGCTCATGGAGTGGCTGCGGCATAAATTAATCGGCATCGGGCTTAGATATTTAGCCGATCAGATTAAGCCCTTGCCCCAGCCAGTGCATGATTTTCAAAAGCCGAATACTGTTAGCTCATGGAGTGGCTGCGGTATAAATCGATTTGCATCGGGCTTAGATATTTGGCCAATCAGATTAATAAATCTGCCCTTGCCCCAGCCAGTGCATGATTTCCAAAAGCCGAATACTGTTAGCTCATGAAGTGGTTGCGGCATCAATCGATCGGCATCGGGCTTAGATATTAGGCCGATCAGATTGATAAATATGCCCAGCCAGTTTGTGAACTCCAAAGGCTGAATACCATGAGTTCATAGAGTGGTTGTGGAACCGATCGATCGGCACTTCGCCCAGGCGACTAATTTACCATTGACGGATAGCCGATCAGATTAATAAATCTGCCCTTGCCCAGCCAATTTATGAACTCCAAAACCCGAATACTATGAGTTCATGGAGTGGTTGCAGCTAGATCGATTGGCTCTGTTCAGCCGTCAGTAATTAATGAGACCGCCTCGAGGGCGCTGCATGTGTTTAAGGATAAATGGGGTGGGTTCTTTGTGCCCATAATTCTACTTATTGTGTTTATGCTCAGATTAACGCGGATGTCAAGTAGACTATTCTTCAACAGCAGAGGAGAAGGGCAAACATTGGCTAAGCTAGATACTGAAATGAATTGCAGCAGCGAGCGCACACGTACGGGAGGTAGGACGTCCAAGGAATGGGAAAAACGTCAGCCCCCAAGTCATCAAAACAGATCACCCTGAAAAGAAAAACAGCAATGGGGAAGCTCCCCACGACCGCGACCGAGAAATGAGCCTGACGCGACGCCACGACTATTGAGTTTTGCGGTTTTTGTGGGGAATAAACCAATGATGGAGGCGGACTCCATTGTTAACGACCTAGGTGTAGTAGTCGAGTTCACTCGACAGATTTTTCTGCCGGAAGTCCAACAGTTGATGGTTGGTCGACAGGATTTCGAAGTATTTCGAGAGGGCATCGATGGGGCGGTGAAAGGGCTGTATACCGCTTATGAAGTTGGCATGCGCCTGCGCACCACTCGACGAGAAATAGAGAAGAAAGACGAATGGATTCAAAGTTTGGAGGCTCGCGTGGAGAAGGCCAAACGTGAGCTCAAGGAGCTCAAGAAGACTCAGACCACCGAGCCACGTGCGGTAGGTCAATCTAACATGGTCGTGGAGGAGAGAGTGACTCAACAGCTATTAAGTCATGCGATTGCCAATCGAGATACGGCAAGCATGTTTGCCGTAGAAAATGCAAGGACCATGGGTTATGAAAAAGGCTTCCACGACAGCCGGAAAGTTGGGATAGAGAAGACCAAAGAGAAACTCGCGGAGGAGGTTTGCCGATGCGAGAACTGGGGTTTTAGGCACGGGTGGATTAAGGCTCTCCAAGCCTCAGAAGCACTCCGAGGAGTAGGAGTTGAGTCGGCGTCGCGATTATATCAACGTCAGCACTTTCCTTTTGACGCCTTCAAAATTGAGAAAAGCGATGACGATGGCGATGCCAAATAGAATTGAATATATACTATAAATGCGCCAACACAGATTGGGCGTCAGCTATGTACCTATTTTAAATGTTTGTGTTTCATTTTGAACGTTTACATGCCTAATTGGGAATCTCACTTTGAATTTTTGCATATTTTAATGTCTATGCGGTTGCGCTGGCCCAACTTAATTAAGCATTTCTCTTTCAAAGTTTGTATGCTTTAAAGTATAAACGGCTTTTACCGGCTCAGCTTAACGAAGCATTCCACCGAATATTTGTATGCTTTAGTGCAAATGGCTTTTGCCGGCTCAGCTTAACGAAGCATTCCACTGAATATTTGTATGCTTTAATGTAAACGGCTTTTGCTGGCTCAGCTTAACGAAGCATTCCATTGAATATTTGTACGCTTTAATGTAAACGGTTTTTTTCAGCTCAGCTTAATGAAACATTCCACTGAATATTTGTATACTTTAAAGTATAAACGGCTTTTTCCAACTTCGCTTAACCAAGCTTCACTTTCAATATTTGTATGCTTTAACCTTCGTCATGAAGGGCGCTCCGAATCCGGAGTTTTATTCGGCCCAAATGTGTTACGCATGGCTCTGGCTCCAAATTCGAACACTTAAATATTGGCCAATCATGACATCCATGAAGGGCGCTCCAAATCTGAGGCTTATCGCCAATCGTGACATCCACGAAGGGCGCTCCAAATCTGGAGGCTTAATCGGCCCAAAGGTGTCATGCACCGATGGGGCTCCGAATCCAGAGACTTTATTGGCCAATCGTGGTATCCACGAAGGGCACTCCGAATCCGGAGGCTTAATCGGCCCAAAAGTGTCTTGCACCAATGGGGCTCCGAATCCGGAGACTTTGGCCAATCGTGACATCCACGAAGGGCGCTCTGAATCCGGAGGCTTAATCGGCCCAAAGGTGTCATGCACTGATGGGGCTCCGAATCCGGAGACTTTATTGGCCAATCATGATATCCACGAAGGGCGCTCCGAATTCAGAGGCTTAATCGGCCGAAAGGTGTCTTGCACAGATGGGGCTCTGAATCTGAAGACTTGTATTGGCCAATCGTGATATCCATGAAGGGCGCTCTGAATCCGGAGGCTTAATCGGCCCAAAGGTGTCTTACATTGACGCGGCTCCGAATCCGGAGACTTTATTGGCCAATCGTGATATCCACGAAGGGCGCTCTGAATCCGGACGCTTAATCGGCCCAAAGGTGTCTTGCACCGATGGGGCTCTGAATCCAAAGACTTGTATTGGCCAATCATGATATCCACGAAGGGCGCTCCGAATCCGGAGGCTTAATCGGCCCAAAGGTGTCTTGCACCGATGGGGCTCCGAATCCGGAGACTTTATTGGCCAATCGTGATATCCACGAAGGGCGCTCCGAATCCGGAGGCTTAATCGGCCCAAAGGTGTCTTGCACCGATGGGCTCCAAATTCGGAGACTTGTATTGGCCAATCGTGATATCCACGAAGGGCACTCCGAATCCGGAGGCTTAATCGGCCCAAAGGTGTCTTGCACCGATGGGGCTCCAAATCCGAAGACTTGTGAACTAAATTACGAGATGAAGAAATAAGAAACTTTGCATTGCAAAAGCGAAATATGTATAAGTATCAAGCCCCACAAGTCAGGTCAATGATAGAATTTACGTAAATGCGTTGAATTCCAAGGCCATGGCAGACTCCTTCCAGATATGTCTTTGAGCCGATATGCCCCTACTGCCGAGATCGAATCGACCTGATAGGGGCCGTCCTAGTTAGGACCTAATTTTCCATTAGCTGGTTTCCTGGCAGCTGGGAGTACTTTCTTCAGGACCAACTCCCCTAGTGTGTAACGGCGCAGCTGGACACGTTGATTATATGATTTAGCAAGCTGCTGTTGATACCGCGCCATGGATGCAAGGGCACAGTCTCTTCGTTCTTCAATCAGAATCAAATCAAAGGCCAGCATCATGTCGTTTTGGCCCATATCAAAAACTTTCGATTTCAAGGTTGGGAGGCCGATCTCCAGGGGTATGATTACCTGTGTTCCAAAGCATAAGAGCAAACGACGTTTCCCCAGTAGATCGCCTCGGCGTAGTTCGATGAGCCCACAACACACTCGGCAATTCTTCGACCCATTTGGCTTTAGCTTTCTCCAGCCTCTTCTTGATGCTATCCAAGATGGATTTGTTAGAGGCTTCAGCTTGACCATTGCTTTGTGGATAAGCCAGTGTGGAAAAGTAAGGCCGGATACCATACTTGCTGCACAACTCTCGGTAAACGCCACAATCGAACTGGGTGCCGTTGTCTGAGATAAGTGCTCTTGGAATGCCAAATTGTGTTATGATATTTCTCCAAACAAAACACTTCACGTCGGTATCTCGGATGTGCATTAGTGCCTCCGCTTCTACCCATTTTGTAAAATAATCTGTCGCGACAATCAAAAATCGCTTGTTACTTGGGGCACGAGGCAGTGGTCCGATAATGTCAAGTCCCCATTGGGCGAACGGCCAAGGACTGGTTATGGAGCTTAGCTCTTCAGCAGGTAGGTGGGTCAAAGGAGAGAACTTCTAGCACTGTTCACACTTTTTCATGTAACATTCGGCATCGGCTCTCATTGTTGGCCAGTAATACCCCTGTGTCACGGCTCGATGAGCCAAAGAGCGCCTGCCAGAATGGGCGCCACAACTGCCTTCATGTGTTTCAGTCAGAAGCTTTTCGACTTTGTCCGGATGCACGCATTCCAAATATAGACCAGAAAGGGATTTTTCATAAAGCTTTCCTTGCGGATCCAAGTAATATCGCAGGGCTTTGTTTCGCAACTTGTGCGCTTCTTTCTTATCCTCTGGGAGCTGTTCGAAAGATAGGAATGCAGCAATGGGATCCATCCAACTCGGTCCAGATTCTATGACATTAACCTGGACTTCCTTCGAGGGGCCAATGCTCGGCTCCAGGATAAAACCTACTTCGATGGTCTGTTTAATCTCTGAGTTAATGGCAGAGGCTAGGCAAGCCAGGGCATCTGCATGTGTGTTCTGACCATGTGTTATCTGATTCAATTCATGATGGTCAAATTTTGCTAGCAAAGAGTTAGCCATTTTCATGTAAGCCGCCATACAGTCGTTTCTTGCCGTGTACTCCCCCTTTAGCTGATTGATCACCAATTTTGAATCGCAAAATACAAGCAAACGCCGAGCACCCAGAAGATGTGCATTCCGCAAACCAGTTAGAAGGGCTTCGTATTCGGCTTCGTTATTTGATGCTTTAAATCCGAGCTTGACAACCTGCTCAATTATTGCGCTGTCGGGAGCCATGATTACTACTCTGGCTCCACTGCCCCGCTGATTGGATGATCCATCACAGTACAACTGCCAAATGTCCCCAACATAAATTCTCCAGTTCGGCTTCGGTCGAATTTCATCAGACTTGAAGTCGGCAAGACCCCTAGTGAATTCAGCAACAAAGTCGGCAAGCACCTGTCCTTTGATTGAGGTTCTAGGTAGAAACTGAATATCGTACTGGCCGAGTTCAAGAGCCCACTTTGAAACACGTCCTGATGCTTCTGCACTATGTAGTACTGATCGGAGGGGATAATCTGTTAGCACCCCGATGCTATGCCCCTGGAAGTAATGCATTAGTTTTCTTACCGCCATGACTAGGGCTAGGATGAGTTTTTCCAGCGGAAGGTAGCGTGTTTCGGCATCAACCATTGCCTTGCTCACATAATACACTGGCCGCTGCTCCCCCAGCTCTTCCTTTATCAGTACGGTGCTGACAGCCTGGTCAGAAACTGCCAGATACAAAATGAGCGGGTCACCTGCCGAAGGTGTTATCAAGAGTGGTACTGATCGGAGGTAGGTGTTAAGGCCGTTAAAAGCAGTTTTGCACTCGGCGGACCATTCGAAAGCCTTGCCCTGCCGTAGTGTATGAAAGAATTGTCAGCAGCAGTCTATGGAACGACTAATGAACCTGTTGAGTGCGGCGGCCATCCCCATTAACTTCTAAACCTCCTTGACCAATCCAGGGGAGCCAAGTTCCAGGATTGCTGTGATTTTCCTTGGGTTGGCTTCGATTCCTCGGTGGTTGACAATGTAACCCAAGAATTTGCCAGAGCCGATCCCAAATGCACATTTGGAAGCGTTCAGCTTCATTCCATATTGCGTAGAATGCAGAATGTCTCTTCCAGATCGGCTATATGATTCTGCTCTTCCTTGGACTTGACCACCATATCGTCAATGTACATTTCCATAGTGTGGCCGAGTTGCTCCTTGAACATGGTGGTGACTAGTCTCTGGTAAGTTGCCCCTGCATTCTTTAGCCCACAAGGCATAACCTTATAGCAATAGGTTCCTCTTGGGGTGAGGAATGCTGTTTTGGCCTGGTCCTCCGGATGCATGGCAATTTGATGGTAGCCTCTGTAGGCATCGAGGAAGCTCATACGCTGATGACGTGTCGTAGCATCTACAAGTTGGTCTATCCTGGGGAGAGGAAAACAATCTTCGGGGCAGGCTTTGTTTAGGTCCGTGAAATAAACGCAGACTCACCAAGTCTCATTTTTTTTCTTCACAACCATAGTGTTAGAGAGCCATGTAGGGTAGGTCACTTCCCTGATTGCCTCGGCGTCAAGCAACCAGTCAACCTCTACAACAACGGCGGCAGTGTGCTCTGCGGCTGATCGCCGGCTTTTCTGAATGATCGGCTTGCATTTAGGGTCAACATTTAAACGGTGTTACGAAACAGACGGATCTACACCGGACATCTCATATGGAGTCCACGTAAATACATCAAGGTTGCCGAGCAGGAAGGAAATTAGCTGCTATCTATCAGCTTGATTTAGAGAGGCGCCGACCATGAAGAACCTATCTGGATTTCCTTTGATTTCAACTCGATCTAGGGCTTACGTGGCCTTTTCATTTGGGAGCCGCCCAACATCGTCGAGGCTTTCCCGATCCGTTACCTCAATAGAGTTCACTTGCAACTCCTTTAGCGTTTTTTTAGCAAGGAGATAACATGCTTGTGCTGATTTCTGGAAGCCACGGATTTGCTCAATGCCGCGTTCTGTCGGCAAGCGTAGCAGCTGATGATAGGTGATTGGCACGGCCTACATAGTATGCAACCAAGATAGCCCTATGATGAGATTATGCGGCGACGGTAGCTTGACGACCAAGAACTCCACATCCACTGTTCGGGAGCCCGCTCGAACGGGTAGTGTGATTTTCCCCAATGGGTATTCTGGATTGGCGTTGAAGCCGAATAGTGGATAAGGAGTTGGAGAAAGATCCGATTCAGAGAAGTTGAGTTTGGTGAATTTCTTGTAATACATAACTTCCGATGTGCTCCCTAGGTCAATGACTATGTGCTCAACGGTGAATCGGTTTATGCGTAACTCGATTACCAAGGGATCAATGTGGGGAAGTGTCACTCCGGCCAAATCTGAATCATCAAAAGCAATGCTAGCAGCTTCATGGGGCCGTTTAGCCAGAGTGAGTTGATTTTGAGGGTCGGGATTCGACTGAATCGTATGCACCGCGGATGACATTGGCAGGCTGTATATCATGTGGATCACGTCGAGTGGAGGTGAATCCTGTCTGAAGGCTATTGCTTTGGTTGAGTTACTTTTTCGAACGTACTATTGTAGCCGACCATCTTGTACCAATTCCTCCAAGTGATCCTTCAATGCATAACAACTCTTAGTATCATGGCCATGATCCTTGTTATAATCACACCGCCTATCCCGCCTTCGCATGTCGAGAGGTCCCACCATTTTCGACGGCCATTTGAAGAACGGAAGGTGTTGGATTTTGGACATAACCGTGCTGATCGGCTCTATCAACTCCGTATATTTCTTGTCGGCGCACTTTGTGCGCCTGCTATCGACTTGCAGTTGTTCATTTGCTCGGTGGGAACATTGGTCGCTTGATCGGCGAGAATCCTATCTCTTGTCTCGTTTAGCCCGATGTCGTGGTTCAGGGCTCTAAGGTGGCACAGAATTTAATGGCTGAGCAATTTGAGATGGAGCCATTTGTAGACGTCCCCGAACGTCCCAGGAGGGAATCCCGTTTTGTTCATTTGGGCTCACTACAGTTCAGGACTCAATGTCACAGTCCTGTATCTAATCTCGCAGAGTGCAATGCAAGACCGATGAATCATCAAAGAGTCCAAATCCGACAAATCGTTTTTGAAAATAGATTTTTTTGAAAGAAGTGCCAAACATGGACTACTTTGCCAGATACAAAGTCGCCACCAAAATATTTTATTTTGGGGGATTTAGGGAACCCTGACTCGTTACTTAAGGCCACGTGTCCATCATCACCAAAGTTACCTCGGCTCGGGAACTTGGGTACAATTGGGGAAGGTCACTTCATGAGCACCCCTGCTCGCCCAATCAAAGATCAGCCTCTACTAACCATGATATCAAGTTTTGAAAACATTATGTGCTCTTATTCTGGTTTATTAGCCTAGAATTACTATGTGATGCGCGCAGCATACAAGTATAGACCGGATCGCCTGAATTGGAACAAAACATCTCATGTTTGTTTTTTAAAGCGGTTTGCTACTCGTAAGTAGGCCTAAAATGTGGATTTGCCACCCTCAGGTGGGCTTAGAAAACATGATGTTGCCACTCTCAAGTGGGCTTAAAACTCGCAGTCGATGAATTGTTCCAATCCAAATAACCCAACATTCACCCACAGGCATTTAGGCAATTATATCATATAAACACATAGCCTCATGGTAAGCATGCTATCATGGCAGTCACTCACACACATGCAAGGATGCTAAAGCATAAGAGCTTACCGAGTACTCCGAGCCAAAACAGAAGTTATGTTAGAAATCCATGCATGATCCTAACTATGCTGAAATGCCTAATGCAACACAAGAAGGAATGTAACTACAATAGGCTCGGCTATTCTAAACATGGCATGTGAAATGCTACAACTAACAAGTATTCAACTCGGAATTGAAATACAATGCAGCTAGTATGATGCACCGAGCCCGGTGCATGCAAGAAAGATGAATGGATGCAAACATGCGAGCATAAGTATGTTAATTGAAACATGCCCTAAACTAACCATCATAAGCTGATAAATAAAAGGGAGAAAGACGTGGGGTTGGAAGCCATACATCACACACACGCACACTTATTACACAATTGCCCTCGCTCGGAGGGTCCGAATAAATAATACAATCCGAATAAATAATTAACTACTCTAGCTAATTAAATGTTACAAAACCCTAATTAATTAACAAATTAACTAGGAAAGCGAATAAACTAGCATGCAAGCTATAAAATGGACTACCTCAACTCTTGTTCCGAATGATGAAAGATGCATGTGTGCTCGGATCACTTTGTCAGGAAATTCCTTGCGATGCCCCGATTTGCCTCTGTTTTGCTATTGGTCCTAGAACACTGTATAAAACTTCCGAAGGCTGCTGACTAGTTTTTGCTACTGGATTCTGATTTGCTGCAACAGAGAGCAAGAAACGGGCATGGCAAAGTATTTTCAACACATGTGTGCATGACCACTCTCCCCGTCATTGCACAAGCTCTAGGGAGTGTAGACCTCGATCCTCGTACCACCAATCACGCATCTTGATGCATGATGGCCGAGGAGTTGATTTGCACGACTCTATGTGAAATGAATGCACATATAAGCATAACAAGGCCTAAACTCCATCATGGGTAATCCGGAGTGTCGGCGACTGGGAATTGAGACATGTTTCGTCACTTAGAGTACGAAATGTCCCTCGTTTCCTGTGTTTGGACTAACCCTACTCCAAACACAAAGCAATGAGACGGCATACACAATGCGACTAACATGCAACCTAGCATACGCAATGCTATGGGCTAAAATGGCATACACAATGCACGTGACATAACATGACATACACAATGCACTTACGAAGACTATCATGCGCACATGAACTAAATGGCATATACAAATGCAAGATGGACTTACACCAATATGAGTGGACCTCAGCCACATTCACATCAGTGGCCATATGATGGAAATGAGACAACCGAAATACATGCAAACATGCACGGATGCAAAGGACCGATCCTAAGGCACAACATGCAACTCTAACAAAGCATGGAAAAGGATGAAATATGGCATAGAATGGCACATGATCCAGCTTTGAAATATGATACACAATGGTCCCGAATCATGCAAACACTTCACACGATGCACGCTAAAAGGCCCGAATACCGAAACTAGTGAACTGCGTTACACTAGAGGTACACAAAGCAATGCACGAGTAGCAAAACCAACCCCAAACAGACCCTAGGCAGGGCTGAAATAGTGGGAAAATTGCCCAAAATGAAGGTTCAAAGTGCATGGAAATGAAGCTCATTCAATGGTCCGAAAACAAGGCATTCATGCACAACTCTCAAGCACACTTAAAGAGGAGAAAACATGAGGATATGGCATTCACATAGGCTCTAAAATATGATGCAAAATGACCCCAAAGCATGAAAACACCTCAGTGTATGCGTGTAATAGACCTCAAAACTCAAAGCTAAGCATGGACATTGTACTACAAGCATGCAAAACAAGCATCATTCGACCATGAGACCCAAACAAAGAGCTAGGGCAGTCCAAAATATGCACAAAATCAGTTTAAGGCAAGACCAAAAAGTGCTAGAATTAAGGGCCAAAAGATCATGCAATACAAGCTAGTGAACCATGATTTGCACTACAACTATATGAAGCACATGAGAGCTCACCAAACCAACCAAAAACATAAGTATTCCATGCTAAATAATGCCCAAAAACCCATGGAAACATGGCCAATGCATGCAAGAATGATATGTTCCTTTGAAAGGCCAATAAGAGGGTTATTCAACACATGCATGATGGACATACAAAATGGCAAAACCACCTCTATACAGAGGTTATGATGACCCTAAAACTCATTGAAAAGGGCCTAAAATGAGCCTAGGAAGCATACAAGTAAAGGCCCCTTTGAAAGGCCTTGAAGAGGATTACTCTACACATGCACAATAGACATCAAAAATGGCAAAAAGGGCTTTGGACAGAGCCTATGCTGGTCAAAAAAAACTCACAAAAAGTGGCCTGAAACATGGCTTGAAAACATGCAAATAAGGGATCCTTTGAAAGGCCAAGAAAGCTAGTAAACAAAACAAGGGGTGAGAGGATCACCCCTCTCTGATTTTGATGTTCAAAAACACATAATAACCACTGAAAATCCATTGGATTTCAGTGGTCAAAAGGGCCAACAAAGCTCACAACAAAGGCCCTAATGCATGGCCTAAAACAAGAGGAAATGAAGCATGCAAGGGGGTAGATGACCCCCAACAGAAAAATGGCCTTAAACAAACATGTTTAGAAGCTCAAAACAAGACTTTTTTCAGTTTATGACAAAGCCTAAATATTCTTGTAAATAGAGCTAAACTATGAAGCAAAATAAGGCTACAAAGAGGGAAATGGAGACTTACCCTTGTAGAGAAGAAGGCCAACAGCTTCTAGACCAAAATAGGAACTCTTCAACCTCTGAAAATGAGCTCCTAGGTGCTTAGGTTGACCATGGAGGTGTTGTGCTTGGAGGTGTAGTGCAATGGGGCCAAGAACTTCAACCTTTGAAGCTAAATGGGAGAGATACAAAGAGAGAGTGTATGCATGAGCTTTAGCAATTTTCTCAACCCTTGCAATGGAAGAGGACCTCTTCCTTTATAGAGGAGAGGGGCTAAAGCTTCCTTGAGAAGCTTAAAACCAAGCTCAAAGATCCTTCATACACGTGTATGGAGGATCACTTCTGAGACTTCCAGCTGGCACAGCTGGCTAACATTCAATGATACAAAAAAGCAGGAAGCTGGCCGACTAGTTCCGGTGGTCGGCCGGCCACTCCCCATGGTCGGCCGACCAAGGGTCAAAAGGTTCAAGTTGAAAAGGTGGTTGGCCTACCCATATTGGTGGTCTCCTAGGTGAATGCAGCTCAGTGGTGGTATGGGAGACCAGAAATTGGGGCTCAAAAGTGAAGGAGACCACCTACCTGACAAGAAAACCGGCCAGCGCGAGAAGAGGTGGTCTCCAAGAGAATTGCTGGTCTCCCACCCCCATACCACCTTCCTAACAATGAAACAAGGGTCCATGCCAAAAATGAACCCACAACGATGCAAAACGAAGGTTCGGGGTGCCAAAACGCGCAGCTAGGGGCCCCAAAATCTGACTATTAAGCACCGGAGGTGGCGTATGACCAAAAGGTGGTCTCCCGGGCCACAGTGTCCCTCTAGGGAGAGGGAACAAGGTGTGTGCCAAAAACCAAAGCAAACGGAGAAAGTTAAGCGGTCCCAAACCGAGGCGCACGACCAACGGCTCCGAAAATCAGAAACTGGTCTCTGTAGACGTCCCCGAACGTCCTGGGAGGATGATCCCCCATTCTATTCGTTCTGCGGGTCTACTACAGTTCGAACTCAAATTGTCACGGTTCTTAATCTGAATCAAAGAGTCCAACTCTGGCAAATCGTTTTGAGAAAAAAAACAGATTTTGAAAAGAAGTGCCAAACATGGACTGCTTTGCCAGATATAGAGTCGCCACCTAAATATTTTTTACAATGGGAAATTTAGAAAACCCTGACTCGGTGCCGAAGGCCACGTGTCCGTCATCACCAAAGTTGTCTTCGCTCGGGAGCTAGGGTACGATCGGGGAAGGTCAGCTATGAGCACCCCCTTTCGCCCGGTCCGAAGACCGGCCTCAACTAACCGTGATATCCGATTTTGAAAACGTTACGTGTTCTTATTCCATTTATTAGCCTAGAATTACTATGTTATGTGCACAGCAAACAAGTATAGACTAGATTGCCTAATTTGGAAATAAGCATTGCATATCCGTTCGTTTTGAAAGTGCTTTGGAATTTGCTACTCGCAAGTAGGCTAAAACACGGATTTCAACGAGTTTTTCCAACTCAAGCAATTCAACCTCCACCCACAGGCATTCAAACAGTTATATCACATAAGCAACTAGCCGCATGGTAAGCCTACTATCATGTTAACATTCACACGCATGTGAGATGCTAAAGCATAAAAACTCACCTAGTACTCCGTGCCAAAATAGTAAACTAGTTAGCAAACATGCATGCCCTAGTTCATGTTGGAGTGACTAATGCATCGCATGCAAAGGTGTAATCTAGATAGGCTCGGCTATCCTAAGCATGGCATGTGAAATGCTACAAGTAACAAGTATTCAATTTGGAAATCGAAATACAATGCAGTTAGCGTGATATATCGAGCCCGGTGTGTGTAAGACAGATGTATGGATGCACACATGCTATCATACTGTTATGCTAATTTAAATATGCCCTAAACTAACCATCGTAAGCAAGTAAATAAAAGGGAAGAAAGAAATGGGGGTTGGAAGACAGACACGCCACTCACACACACTTATTACAGATTTGCCCTCACACGGAGAGACCAAAAGAATATACAGTCCCAAAATAATACAGTCCAAATACATAATAAATTATTACAAAAAAAAATCTAATTTAAATTAAATTCAACGTAAAAATAAAGGGGCCTCAGCCCTGCCTCGGGATGTGAGAATGATGCATGCTCGATCCATCTTGCCCGGAAAACCCGTGTCATGCCACTGTTGCTTCTGTTTTTACTACCCTGTCTCTCCAAAATTTGCCAAAGTCCCAGAATACCTTCCTTGCATGCTGCTGAAGACCACCGGCTGGAGGGCATGCCCACCGGCCATCTAAAATTTCCATCGGCTGCTGGGAAGATTATCGGCCATCCATATAGTGCCGGTCAGCACTCTAAACTGCCGGTTGGCATAAAATTCCTGTAGAGAACAGTTTTGACAGCAACAGCAGACAGACAGTGCATGACATGGAGTTTTGAGCATATGTAAGCATAGCCAATGCTTCCTATCATGCATGGGACTCAAAGAAGCATGACTCTTGGTTCTTGGGCCATCAATTATGCATCTTGGTGCATGATGGCCTAAGGAACCAAGATTGCATTTCAATGTCAATATGCATGCAACACACAAATGAGACCAAGACCCCATTATGTATAGATCAAGGACCTTAGTGACCAAGAGTTTAGACAAGTTGCACCACTTGTAGTGTGAACTTCTCTCAACCTTTACACTTGGTTTGACACCCCAAACCAAGACATGGAATGCATGTATGCAACATGGTTCGAATGATGCAATATGACGTGAAGTGCAAGACATACCAAATGCAATGTAACATGTTATAGCAAGTGTGCAATACTAGGCATGCAAGATGCAAAGTATGATGCAAACATGGAGGATTCTTGTAAAAGAACTAGCATATAACAAGGCTTTGCTAATCAAGCATGCAACAAACATGATTCAAGCAAGCAATAGTAGACCTAAACCATAATGGGACAGACCTCAAACCTCCCCAAAACAGTGGCAAAAGTCCCCAAAATGATGGACCAATTCTCATGCAAACATGCAAGCAAGTGGGCCCAAAACCAAGGCATAAACAAGGGGCTTTTCACTACCACCAACATGACCATTCATAGCATGTATTAGGCCACCAAAAACAGATCCTTAGCATGCAAAAATACACACACACATCTTGATATGGCAGCCCCAAAATACCCTAAACATACAAGCATGCATAAGGCATATTCCTAGGCATAAAGGAGCACATCCTTAAAGCATGAAATAGGACACATATGTAAACATATAAACATGATTTATGGACTGAAATATAATCCTAAATGATGCCAAATCATGAGGATGGTCCAAGCTAAGCATATTAGAGGCTAATATGCTTAAGGATTACAAGCCAAAACACAAAGCAACCACATCAAGCACGCCAAACATGGCAAAATCAGTGGCTCACAGCCCTTAAACATGACAAATCATGACCAAAGACTTCAATAAGCTAAGCCAAAACATGAAGATATGCAAGGCTAAACATATGACATATTTCTAGGGAAAATGGAGGATTACAAAGCAAGTATAAAAAGCATGCTAAGGACCACAAAATCACTTTTGGACAGAGATGAAATATGATCCAAAACACCCAAAAAAAACTCTGAAATGGTGCCAAAAACAAGCAAGCATGCATGTTTCCTTTTAAGCCAAAGACAAAGGAAAAAGAGGGACAAAGGGGAGAGGGGTGTCCCTCCCCTATACAAGACTTCAAACCACCTTATTTGCCACTAAAAACCCATTGGTTTTCAGTGGTGAAAGGACCCAAAACAACAAGGAAAAGAAGGCTCAAAGTAAAGACACCAAATAGGCCAAAATAAGGCCTAAAGGGTGAGATTGCACTCAAACCACAAAATGACCTTAATGAAAGTTCAAAAGCAAGAAAATCTAAGACTTTTTTCAGTTATACACAAAGCTCAAACCACAAAGCAAGATAGGTAAAAACTTGTTGCAAAAATGGGGAATCTAAAGTAAAGTGCTCACCCTTGAAGAACACTTGAAGAACAGGTGGCGCAGCCATCCTCTATTGATCAAAACCAGTCCAAAAACTCAACAAACAACCCTCCAAGTCCCTCAATCTCGAACTAAGGTGTAATGGTGTGTGTATTGGTGCAAAAGTAAGGTAAAACCACACTTTTAGGCCTAAGAACACACACACAAGAGGAGAGAGAGGGAAAATGTAGAGAGAGATATATGGCAGATATATGGATATAGGAGCTCTGGTTTTTTGATCAAAATGGCCAACCTCTCTCAAAGGGAGAGAGGTGGTGTTTATATAGGCCAAGACCAAGCCAAATGACTTAATGGCTAAGCAAAGGAAAAGGGGCAAGAGGTGCAAAGGGGTCTTGGCTTCTTGGAGAAGCTAAGATTTTGCCAAGCTTCTCCAAGAAGCTTGGCCAAAAGGATCAACCTTCTAGAAGGTTTAGGGGTGCAAAGGTGCAAAGGGGTCACTCCTGTGCACGGGGATGAGTGATAGTGCATTCCAGCTGGCACAGCTGGCATGCACCATGCCTCAGAGGTGTACAGGGTTCATGCCGGCCACAAAAAGGGTCATCGGCACAAAGAAGTGCCGGTCGGCCACAAATAGTGCCGACCGGCCAAAACTATTAACAAAACAGTGCCGGCGGTACACATACGCGGCCGGTGATGGTAGGGAAGGGCCGGTGGTGTGTGGGGATGGCCAACAAGCCATTCCCTGCCCTTCAAGACAAAAACACAGGTGTTTGGTGCAAAACCAGACACAAAATGGTCGAGTTCAGGGATCCTGAGGCGGGGCGCGTAGCCGAGACCTCCGGGAACTCCAAACAAACACAAACATGGATAATCACCGAGTGTTCAAACGGTGACGTCCAAGTCTTGAGGACTGTCAAAAATGGGGTGTCTATAGTTGCCCCTCTTTGACAGAACTCGAAAGTCATAACAATGACGGAAGTGAATGTCAAAGCCCAAAGACGACCCATTTTTGACAAGGCCGAAGACTTGGACAAGCATGCAAGACAAACAAGGTATGCGCCCAAAGGCAGGGGCAAAATGCAAGAAAATGCAAGAAGCCGAGCATAACTTATGATCATGCAAAGAAAGCTGTAATGAAGCACGCATGCAACAGTTATAAGCTAGCATACACCAGACTACACTACAATGCAGAAAGGATGTAAGAGAATTATGTAATTCTCAATACGTCTCACTCGGAGGATACAATACCTGTGCGGCTTGTCCAGTTGCACCGGCCTCAAATGAACCGTACATACAATATCGTGCCTGCAAAGAAAGCAAACTCAACAGGTACAATGTCACTAACAATATGCATGACAATGCAATCGAAAGTGCGTGATAACGCATGCCATGTGTATGACAAGATAGTCGGATTGAACACATGTGAGTAAAGCAATGCACGTATGCAAGCAATGTGTATGAAAAGAGAACTTGAACACATGTGAGTAAAGCAATGCACGTGTGCAAGCAATGTATATGAAAAGGGACTTGAACACATATCCGTAAAGCAATGCACGTATGCACGCAATGTGTATGGAAAGAGAACTTGAACACATATCAGTAAAGCAATGCACGCATGCACGCAATGTGTATAAAAAGGAACTTGAACACATATTAGTAAAGCAACGCACGCATGCACGCAATGTGTATAAAAAGGAACTTGAACACATATCAGTAAAGCAACGCACGCATGCACGCAATGTGTATAAAAAGGAACTTGAACACATATCAGTAAAGCAATGCACGCAATGTGTATAAAAAGGAACTTGAACACATATCAGTAAAGCAATGCACGCATGCACGCAATGTGTGTAAAAAGGAACTTGAACACATATCAGTAAAGCAATGCACGCATGCACGCAATGTGTATAAAAAGGAACTTGAACACATATCAGTAAAGCAATGCACGCATGCACGCAATATGTATAAAAAGGAACTTGAAATTGAACATGGTAAAACATGATGCGGAAATGCAACGTACTGCAACACAGTATGATTAATATGATTTATGGAATTCACAAGATATAAAAGGATACGGGAAGGAGCGTCCTTCGCATGTACCGAACATCGCTTACAAAAGTCATGGCCTGAGGTCAATTCGAAGGTCCACTTATATTCTGACAGTGCATTTTCTCGTATTGCCTTGGGTGATGAAGGTGCCAAACCACACAATTGACCCGAACAAGGGCGCGAGAGGTACAATGATTGCGAGGGGAGATTACTGGTACCCGTTCCGGTACCCTGCTACCCTGTTATTTTCCTGCTTTACTTTCCTTTTATTAGGAGTTTAAGCATATTGCATTGCCTCAGGCAGATTCTATTTTTTTGAAATCGCATATTTTTCTTCTTCTTTTTTTTTTAGAAATACATGACAGAAATGAAATAGCTATTTGTTCAAAAGGTGTTGCATTTGTACGTTCTATGCGTCGCATCGCAAGGTATCACATAACAATGTGAGTCAGATTGACACTGTATTTTGAAAACGAAGCATTGCATCGTAATAATCAGGTAGTGAACCAATTATAACTCGATAAACAAAACAGAGGGACTCGTTATGACCAAGCAGGTGCGAGTACAATTCGATATATAGTACAAAGACTTAAAGAGAACGACATACAACTCGATAAGCAAATATACAACAACTCGATAAGCAAATAGGTGCGCCCTCGTGAGAATTGATCACTAGAGGGCATTGGAGGGTGGTGGGATTCCCCAACACCTAGCAACTTAGCATGGAAAGCTCAGGGGACAAGGGGGGAGAACCATCGGCCCAACAGAAAGACCACCGGCCGTGTGCAAAGGCCATCGGCCGAAACAATGATCCATTGGCCAAAACAAATGGCCGGTCGGCAATATATTTGGCCGGTCGGCCAAGAATGGGAGGAACCAGCAGAATGCTGACACCTGTCCTCCATTCAACCTTATCTCCTACAAAAGACTCTAGCTTCGTAGTTTTCTTCATTTCCACTCTGATTCACCCAAAATGGAAGAATTCCTTGCCCAAAATCTTGCAATTTGGATTAACAACTTGGATGGCTCGGAAAAGCTGAATTTCTGGGCCTTTGGCATAAACGCACTATTCACTTTGCGTCGTACCCCGCTGCATTTTCCATTTCTTCGTGCCGCGGCAAGGTTCTGGAATCCGGTGACTCACGTCTTCAGCTTTAGCGGGCAAGAGGTGTGTCCTACCTTCGAAGGTTTCCAAGCTTTAATGGAAACTGAGCGTAACGAAGAAATTTTGCCCCAACTTCGTTTTGGCCATGCCCAAGCCTTAGGGCAAATGTGTGGGCTTTCAATACCCGATGCTCGTTCTCTGATTTGTGATGGGATGCTGGATGTTCTGAGCTTGGTTTGCCGTTTTTCTGACACTGGTGATCGCGGCGACCATCACTGGCAAGGCTTCCGGCGACACGTCCTTTGTTTGTGCATCCTGTCTCATTTTCTATTTGTCTCAGGTTCCGGAGGGTCTAGTGTCCGGTTGATTAAGGTTGCCCACGGCTTGAAGGAGGGCAAAAGCTGCATCGCCATGATTCTGGCTGAGACGTTGCTGGGCTTAGACGCCTTTTATCGTCGAGAGACGACCAAATTAGCAGCGAGTCCACTATTACTGCAGGTAATGTTTTCCACCCAATCTCACATATATCTTTGCTCACATCACTCGGCCCTCAGGCTCCATTTTTCTCACAAAAACCATTTTCTTACTTTTTCTCTCATCGTACATCTCTCTATTCTTTATTCTCTCATTTTTCATCCCTCCCCAGGTATGGTTGATGGATAAACTGCAGGTTGTGGACTCTTGCCCAACAGATTCAAAATTCGCGGTTACTTTTTTCGCAACGCTTAGTTGACGCCTTGACGAGGGTTGGTGGTTCGAATGGATGTGCTTTGTCCGCAGATCAGATACTTGGCGGTGCCCTTGGCTCAATCTCCTGATGAGTTACAAGATGACCGTCAACCCGATCCAATTGATTGGCTTGACTCACTGTGTCTTCTACTTTCCATTCTGTATCCTGCGCTAGTTTGGTCATGATCAGACTTGCCCGCCGGAAGGGATAGAGTACCCTGCTACATTTCTCATTCGAGGCGCACAGCTGGCCCGGTATGCCACAGCATGGAGGACGAGAGAACTCTTGGCTCCTGCTCCCACTTTCAGTTGCACTTTGTCTGATGAGTGCTTGGATTGGCTTAATGAAGAGGCGCAGGAAGGGCCTACTTTGGCATCAGAGGCTTCGACCAGCTCTGGGAGGGGGCGCAAGGACATTTGACTTGACCATGCCCCGGATTTATTGCTTTATTAGTACTTTCAAGTTTTCTTTATGAATGTAATAAAAAGCAACTTCAATCGTATGCAAGAGCAAGAGAACTCTGTATTGAAATCAATGAATTGAATGTTGTGGTACTGAAAATTTTCCGTTTTGGTCCAGAAATGGTCTTAGTTGTAAAAAGATTTATTTGACCAGAGTCATCTTTATTAAAACTGTTCAAAACTATTTTCGATATGGATCAGAACTGGACACACCTGAGATCTGTCACCGAGATGCACAACCCCGGATCCTAGCAACTGGAAAGTTGCCCCTTGTTTGAATGGTACCACGTCACTGTACAGCAACGGAAAGTTGCCCCTAGTCTGAATGGCACTGTACCGGAGATTGCGATAAACGCTGATGAACAAAGATGACCGAGATGATCAAATGGACAAAGTTGATCGGGGAAAAGTTTTATGGATGAACTTCAGGATGAAGCTGCCTACGTATCCCAATGATGGGAATCAAGCCTTACGTAGTTCAAGCTGGGTTCACTCGAGTATTTTCACTCTCCTTTTGCGCTCTAACTTTTGCCAAGGACGCCCTTTGCGGGGTTTCAACCTTGCGAGCTCAATTTTTATATTTTCTAATTTTTTTGTGCTCTGAATTTTGCCTAGGTCGCCCTTTCGGGTTTTCGGCCTAGCGAGCCTCTCAGGGGTAATATTTCTCCAACTTGTCCATGTTGATTGGTTGGGAGAACTCTAGGCCATCTAGGTGCATCAGAACCACGGCTCCACCTGACCAGATAGACTTGATGATATAGGGACCAGTCCAATTGGGCCTGAACTTGCCCCTTGGGTCGTGGATGGGAGCTCAGTTGTCTTTGAGTACCAAATCTCCTTCCTTCAAATTCCTGGACTTAACCTTCTTGTTGAAAGCCCGGGCAATTCTGCGTTGATATCCTTGGACATGGTATAATGCTTTTAATCTCCTCTCATCGAAGAGCATGAGTTCCTCGACCGCTTTGTGTCGCCTCGGCTATTTGACACTCAGCCAATACTCGTAAAGATAGGACCTCAATCTCTATAGGTAGAATAGCCTCCATCCCATAAACCAAGGAATACGCGTCGCCTAGAGAAGTTCTAATTGAAGTTCGTAGCCCCACGAGCAAACGGCAACTTATCCGCCAATCCTAGGTTTCTACCAAACCGTAATATGTGTTTGATGTTCTTGTTGGCGCTTCAATCGCCTCCGCTGGTCTCATGGCCGATATGTGGACGACTTATGAAAAGCCACATTGTATTTCTCCAACAAATCAATCACCTCTTTCTTGAAGTGGGAACCATTGTCTAAAATGATCTCGTTCGAGACTCCATAACGGCAGATAATGTTGTTTCTGATAAACTTTACAACATGCGAAGCCTTCAGCACTGCATAAGATTGGGCCTCGACCCACTTCGTAAAGTAATCTATTGCCACCAAGATAAACTCATGCCCATTCGACCCCTTCGGGGTAACGGCCCCAATCACATCAATTCCCCAAACTGAAAATGGCCATGGCGATGTCATGCTGTATAGCTTTGATGGCGGGATGTTCATACGGTTCGCATGGATCTGGCACTTGTGGCATCGCCGAACAAAGCCGATACAATCTTCCTCCATGGTAGACCAGTAGTAACCCTGTCTGAGGATCTTCCGTGCCAGCATCACCCCATTCATATGTGCCCCACATTTTCCTCCATGGATGGCCTCCATCAGGCGCTTCGACTCTTCAGCTTCTACACACAGCTTGTGCATTCCCAGGTGACCTCTTTTGTACAATTTATCCCCGCAGATGATAAACTGAACGGCCATTCTTCTTATTGCCCTTTTGTCCTTGGCATTTGCCCCTGGTGGGTACGCCTCCTTTTCCAAGAAGTTCCATATGTCGTAATACCAGGGGTTGTTGTCCTGCACTTCACCTATGGCAGAGATTGACTCGTAGGCAGGTGCAAATTTCTGGCCAATAATGACTGGACGCATCCGGACTCCTGATGGGATGTCTATCATAGAAGATAGAGTTGCTAACGAATCTGCGAACCTGTTGTTCTCTCTTACTAGGTGGGTGAAATTTAACTTCTCAAACCGAGGAATTAACAAATCCAAGGTCTGGTGGTAAATTACCATCTTTTCCTCCTTGACTTTCCAGTCTCCTTTCGCTTGGGACACAACAAGGTTCGAATCCCCAACTATGTCCAATCGTCTTGCCCCTAGTTCTAGGGCAGCTTCTAGACCGGCAATACATGCCTCATACTCTGCCTCATTGTTCGAGACTTTGAACCAAAGCTTGAATGCTAAAGGGATACGGGAATCGTCAGGCGCTATCAACAACACCCCTATCCCATACCCATACTGATTTGACGCTCCGTCAAAGTACATCGTCCAAGTTTCATCTTCGATGTGCAAAATGGCTTCATCTGGGAATAGGTACTCAACCGCTTCATCCCCTTCAACCGGGTGGTCGGCAAGGAACTCTGCTACCGCTCTCCCTTTTACCGACTTGCGCGTCACATACTTGAGATCAAATTCGGAGAGTAACAGCAGCCAACGAGCTAGCCTACCCGTAAGTGCTGGTTTCTCGAAAAGATATTTGATGGGATCAAGTCGTGAAACCAACATTACAGAGTGAGCTAACAGGAAGTGCCGCAGCTTCCTGGTAGCCCATACTAAGGCCAAACAAGCCTTCTCCAGCGGAGTGTAGCGGGTCTCGTAATCCAGCATCTTCTTGCTCAGATAGTAGATGGCCCTTTCCACTTTATCTTCCGACTCTTGTGCGAGCATGCAGCCCATCGTAGTCTCAGTTACTGACAGATACAATATCAACGGCTTTCCCGGCTCTAGTGGTGACAACACGGGCGGATTCTGTAGATACTCTTTAATCTATTCAAATGCAGCTTGGCATCGGCCGTCCCATTGGAACTTCTTTCCTTTCTTTAGAAGACCAAAAAGTGGTTCACAAGTTAAGGTTAGTTTTGAGATAAACCGCATATGAATTGTACTTTACCCAGAAAGCCTCGCACCTCCTTTTCAGTCATTGGTGGTGGCATTTCTAAGATGGCCTTGATTTTGGAAGGGTCGACTTTGATGCCCCTTTCTGTAATCAGAAATCCCAGCATTTTTCCCGCTGTAACACCAAACGTACACTTCTGAGGATTCAACTGCAGTCGAAATTCTCTAATCCTTTGAAAAAACTTTTGCAAGGCGGTGTAGTGGCCCTCTCTTTCTTTGGACTTGACAATCATGTCGTCCACATACACCTCGACCTCTTTATGGATCATGTCATGTAATATTGTGGTTGCAGCTCGTTGATATGTAGCCCCAGCGTTCTTCAACCCAAATGGCATCACTTTGTAGCAATATGTACCCCACGGGGTGGTAAAAGCAGTCTTCTCCGGGTCTTCGGGTGCCATTACTATCTGATTATAACCTGAGAAGCCATCCATAAACGAAAGCAAAGCATGCCCCGCTGTGAAATCTACCAACTCGTCGATATACGGCAAGGGAAAGTCATCCTTCGGACTGGCTCTATTCAAATCCCTGAAATCCACACATACCCGGATTCTGCCATCCTTCTTCGGCACTGGAACAATGTTAGCCAACCAAGTTGGGTATTTGGATAATAGCAGGAAGCCTGCGTCAATCTGCTTGGTGACCTCTTCCTTGATCTTAATGGCCCAATCAGGGCGGATCCTTCGAAGTTTCGCTGATGTCGGGCCTCGGGTCAAGAGGATCCGGTGTCAGATAATCTCAGATCGATTCGGGCATGTCTTCGTAGGACCACGCGAAAACATCTTTGAAATCTTTTAATAAAGCGACTAAGCGCTCGCGTTCCTCCGAAGACAACGTGGACCCAATATGGACCAACCGCGGGTCCTTCTCAGTACCAATGTTCACGGTAGTGATTTCATCAATTAAGGGTTTAACAAACCTCTCCTGCTCTTGTTCAATTAGTCGTTGCAAAACCGGAGGAATTTCGTCCTCGTCGTTTTCATCAAAATTTTGAAAGTCCTGATTTCAGCAATAAATCAAAGGCACAGAAAAGTACTTGGAAACCACATTCACCTCGTTCTCATTAGATACTTCCGAACCGTCCAATTCTTCTGTTACAACAGACTCAAAAGAGAAAGAAAAAGACGACTTGGACAGGACTGTGGCATCCGGGTTATCACCCCCAGGAATACCGGACTCAGACTCAGACGAGCTGGAACCTGATTCCGACTCACAAGACTCGGTGGAATCAGATTCCGGCTCACTACCTGACCCGGTGCTGCTCGACAAAAATCTCTCCTCGTATTGCCAGGTGAGGGAGGGTGCGATGGATGCATCCCAAATAGCTGCTGGTAGGCCCGCAGCCGTTTCATCTCCAATCATGGACACCGAGGAGTTAACCCCCAAGCACAACTGGTCAATCGAAGGATCTGAAAGTAGACATGCCAGTGCTACCCCCATTTCAAACTCTGTGTCCGCAGACTCCAATTCTTTGCTATGCTCAACCTCAACTGTTGGGTCTGTCTGCTCTTCAGCAACATCATCCCCAAGCAACTGCAGGTCAAAGAAAATTTCAAACCCTGGCAAGGGCTTCTTCTCTGCGTTCAGCCATGGCTCCGAAAAACCACAGAATGGAAAATCCTCCCCCTCCCGGACGAAGCGTCCGTTTAGGGTACCCCAAATGGGCCGATGCATCAATTCAAAAGGTTTCCCCATCTGTTTCGCTTTGGCTCTTCCAGCCATCTCTTTTCCTTTCCTTACCCAATCTTCCTTGGGCAATAACCCAAGCCAAGGTATGGGGTTGTCGCACTTCACCATCTTGCAATGCCCTTACGGCCGCTCTTTCCTAGTCCCATCCTGGGGATGTATTGGAGCTTGTTCATGAGATACACTGTTTGGGCGCTGACATATATCCCTTCATTAGCAGCCATGATATTCTGTATGACCTGAGCCTCGGCCAAGGTAAAACCTGATATGAATACATCCTCCATGCCATGCTTGATTTCTAGAACATGCGTAGATACCTTCGGTGGCGGGTGGATTGATGAATTCCCAAAGACAATGGCTACTCCCTTCCCGTAGGGGTATTTCACCATTTGATGTAAAGTAGATGACACTGCCTTCACTTGATGCAGCCACGGCCGCCCCAAAAGCAAATTAAAAGTTGCGGGAACTTCTAGAACATGGAAATCTATCTCCTGTCGTCCCGGCCCGACCTTTGTCTGGACTTTAACCGTCCCCATTACTTCTCTACTTATATTGTCGTACGCCCGAATGACTTGGGCTGTTGGTACGAAATCTGTAATTTTCAAGCCAATCGCGTATGCTGTCCTTGCTGGGTAGACGTTGATGGCAGACCCGGTATCAACAAGTACTACCGGTATCCACTTATCTCTACATTCCACGGAGATGTAGAGGGGTTTATTGTGATTTATGCCCTCGGGCGGAAGCTCTTTGTCTGAAAAAGTTACTGCCGGGGAACCTCCTTCCGGGAAAACCAGCCCAACCAGTTGCTCTGGCGTAGTCTCTATGAAGAGTTTGGCCTTATCCATGGCCGTCAAGACAGCCTGCCTATGTATACGTGAGGCCATGAGCAGTCCCCAGATGGAGATGTCTGCCTGTATCTTTTTTAGCTGTTTGAGTACAACTTCCTCTTCAAGCTGCTTCTCCTTTTGCTTCTCGGCTTCTCTATCCTTCCCCGAGGCTTCCAGTTGATCTAGGTGTGGGGGTTTGAAGTACCGCCCACTCCGTGTCATGTGGTCGACCTTTCCAAGGTACCAGGTGTCATCAGGTTCGTTATTCCCCCAATCTTCGTCGGTGTGAGCAAGACATAAGTCCTCATCTTCCCACCACATTCCATCAGCGACCGATGACACCGTCCGGCTCTGTATGATCGTTTTGCGCCGCATGACATCTTCCATCCACATGCCTGCAGTATTCTTGGTTCCTGTGCACACAGCAGTTTCAACTCCCACATGGGCCTTCGCCTTCCTCATTCTCTCAGAATCTTCAAAACTTACTTGATCCGACATAACTGACTGTTCAATAATCCCTGTACTCAAAATATTCCAATCTCGGGCAAAATTCTTGACACCGGTGCCCTCCGGCGATGTACTCTGCTCTTCGACCCTTCCGGCCGCTGCTGATATTCTCAATCCTGCTGAGTCCTGTTCTGACTGAAACTCTCCTATCACATCAGGTTGATCGTCTAACCACCCAGTAACTTCTGCTGAATTCTCATAATCGAACCATGCGACTGTCGCATCCTCTGGGTCTTGGTCACTGTAAAATTGGAGATCGGCAAGGTCCTCCCCCACAGCTGTTACACCATCTGTTTCCTGTCCCAGACTATCTCCTTGGATTACACACAGTTCTCCTCCGGCTGGAAGTTCCACTGCTGGCACATCCTGGCCTAACGATAAAATGTAGTCACCCGGACTATACGTTTTCTCAATACAAATTCCAAATCCCGCAGACTCTGGCTCAACAACTCATTTTTCCTTCGGGATCTCCTCTCTCCTGTTCTCGGCGGTCACCACCGCTGGCTTAGGTTGGGTCATGGAGATGTCCATCATGCACAAGTTGGTGCAATCGGGAAGAAACACCCCCGGTTTAGGCAGGTGGGTAGGTGTGATGTAGATACTAGGGTCGTAGGACACGCCCCCAGTATGGATGAAATTGAGTCTTTTGGGTGGTGGAGCTTGGTTATGTGTGGGGAGGGGATTTGTAGTAACATTAGGCTTCTCGGGAGGCAAAATTACCCCGTTATCGATGAGATCTTGAATTTCATGGCGTAACCGATAACACTGTCGTGACTGCGTGTTTGTTAGAAATGCACAAAACTTGACTGAGTTATGGGTAGGGGGAAGTTTTTCCGTAGGGTCATGTCTGTGGGCTTCAAGTGCCCTTTTTTGATTAGCACCCCCAAAGCCTTGGACAGGGACATGTAAAGTGGGGCGAAGGTTCTGGTGTTCTTGGGTGGGTATCTAGCTGTTGGTGGGTTACTTCCGGACGTACCGGAGAATGGTGCAGCTGTTGTATTTCTTGGAGAGGGGTTAGTGGTTACCATGCTTACTTCGGAGGCTCTCGTAGTTGTAGTGCCGCTCGGGCCTGCATTGCTACCACGATTGAAAGTCCGTCGGGGTTGCTCTCGGTCGTTATCAATTAAGCCTTGCTTCAAGGCATCCTCAATCTGTACCCCCATTTCATGTAGGTCAGAAAAGGTAGGAAAGGGGAGAACTATCATCTTTTGCATCAACTTTGGCTGAAGATTGCGCACAATCATCCGAATCTGGTCTTTGTCCGTAGGCCTCAAGGTCATCATCGAAGCCTTGGCCCTCCATCTGATTACGAACTCTGAAAAACTCTCCTTAGGCTCTTGCCTAGTTGTCTCGAGATCATGGGTTGTAACCTCAATCTGTGTATTGTACGAGTACTGCACGATGAAGGCCTCAGCCATTTCGTCCCAATTTCTCTTAACGTCATCTTCTAGCTTGGCATACCATATGGCCGCCACACCTGACAAGGTCCGGCCAAATAAAGACAACTTCGGCTCATCGAGGCCCATTGGCCTTAGGACATCTGAAAACAGTCTTAAGTGCACCATGGGGTCCCCGGACCCGTCAAATCGATCAATATGAGGCATTTTGAATCTGTCGGGTAGCGTCACAGCTGCGTCGGTATATCCATCTTCAATATCGGGGATAGTCTTGACCCCTTGGGATCTCTTGAACAACTTTTCAAGCTTGCTCAACCTTAGTGCCGTGGGATCGATCTCAAACTCAAAGGAGAGTCCGTAGGTTGGTGGGTGTTTTGATAGCCGAGGTTGGATTTGAGGTAGGGT
Organism: Camellia lanceoleosa; assembly: GCA_025200525.1. NCBI lineage: Eukaryota > Viridiplantae > Streptophyta > Magnoliopsida > Ericales > Theaceae > Camellia > Camellia lanceoleosa. The sequence continues at coordinate 45,229,083 of CM045765.1, forward strand.
TGGAGGTGGGGTGGTCTGTGGGAAGTTCTCAGATCGATCTGAACGTTATCGTCTCCCCGATGTTTGGGACTCCTGGTGGGGGAGGAACTTGATACGAAGCGGATGCTCCGGTTTGCTGCTCTAGCCTGGCAATTGTCTCTGCCTGTTCCTTTACAACTATAGCCTATTGCCTGGCGAATTCTGCCTGACGGACGGCATCCTGCTGCATTGTTTTCATGCTCTCTTGGAGGTGGTGCACCATCTCCTCTAAACTAGCCATACTATCCTGCTCTGGTTGAATTACCGGTATATATTCTCTCTCTGTTGGTGACACGGAACCCTGTTCCCTACTAAACACGGGTGGGGTAGATAAGTCCCTCTGAACTGACTGTTGTACTGATGTCCTCTGTCTGACTGACCTCCGTCTAGTAACCGGGGGTAGTGAGCAGTACACTGGTTGTCCGTCTACCAGATCCTCAGATCGATGGAGTCGACGACCTCTAGTCCAGAGTGCTTGGGGAGTATCTACTGGGTCAGAAGCAATCGTGCTCAACTACCCTAGTAAAAAGATAAATAAAGCGTATAAATAAACAGACAATTGGACAGCACAACGGCACAAAATAAACATACAACATTCGGTTGGATATCATAACAGACTGCTCGTGAATCGGATATACTGTTCCTCAAATATTGATCAATGTTTCTGAATCATTGTCCCCATGTCTGAATCTGGTACCCACAGATAACTGATTCCCCAAAATACTGTTACTAGTGCCCTCAGGCCAGATACCAAAACTTGCAAATTGATAGGCGCATTCCTTGTAGAGATACACTCTAAACGCACATAACATGTAAGAGAGAGCCAATACACCCCTATGTTGGGGTAGGGTTTCCCTGTCCTATTTTGTCAGGAGCTAGGGTTTCACTACGCACGCAACGATTTCAAACAACCTATATCGGGTAAGCAACCTGTCCTAGTTTGGGATGGTCACTATGGATCCGAATATGCACTAGGTTGAATGGTCAAAAAGGGTGCCCCGGTAAAACCAAGGTTTGTGTTCGCATACTGGCAGAGCCCGCAACCGGTCAGCCTTATGGTCATGCCTTGACAAGACAAGCCTCCAGCAAACCGCTCAGGAATAGTAGATGGCCAACACGGTGTCCTAGGTGCACCAATGCACATGCAATGCAAAGAAACACATAAGTGTAGTCAAAACAGGATATCACGAGTTCGAGTCAAGCTCTCTAAAATCCCCAGCAGAGTCGCCAGAAACTGTAGATGTCCCTGAACGTCCCGGGCGGATGATCCCCCGTTCTGTTCGTTTTGCGGGTCTACTACAGTTCGGACTCAAATTGTCACGGTTCTTAATCTGAATCAAAGAGTCCAACTCTGGCAAATCGTTTTGAGAAAAAAAAAAACAGATTTTGAAAAGAAGTGCCAAACATGGACTGCTTTGCCAGATATAGAGTCGCCACCTAAATATTTTTTAAAATGGGAAATTTAGGAAACCCTGACTCGGTGCCGAAGGCCACGTGTCTGTCATCACCAAAGTTGTCTTGGCTCGGGAGCTTGGGTACGATCGGGGAAGGTCAGCTATGAGCACCCCCTTTCGCCCAGTCCGAAGACCGGCCTCTACTAACCGTGATATCCGATTTTGAAAACGTTACGTGTTCTTATTCCGATTATTAGCCTAGAATTACTATGTTATGCGCACAGCAAACAAGTATAGACTAGATTGCCTAATTTGGAAATAAGCATTGCATATCCGTTCGTTTTGAAAGTGCTTTGGAATTTGCTACTCGCAAGTAGGCTAAAACACGGATTTCAACGAGTTTTTCCAACTCAAGCAATCCAACCTCCACCCACAGGCATTCAAACAGTTATATCACATAAGCAACTAGCCGCATGGTAAGCCTACTATCATGTTAACATTCACACGCATGTGAGATGCTAAAGCATAAAAACTCACCTAGTACTCCGTGCCAAAACAGTAAACTAGTTAGCAAACATGCATGCCCTAGTTCATGTTAGAGTGACTAATGCATCGCGTGCAAAGGTGTAATCTAGATAGGCTCGGCTATCCTACACATGGCATGTGAAATGCTACAAGTAACAAGTATTCAATTTGGAAATCGAAATACAATGTAGTTAGCGTGATATACTGAGCCCGGTGCATGTAAGACAAATGTATGGATGCACGCAGGCTATCATACTGTTATGCTAATTTAAATATGTCCTAAACTAACCATCGTAAGCAAGTAAATAAAAGGGAAGAAAGAAATGGGGGTTGGAAGACATACACGCCACTCACACACACTTATTATAGATTTGCCCTCACACGGAAAGACCAAAAGAATATACAGTCCCAAAATAATACAGTCCAAATACATAATAAATTATTACAAAAAAAATCTAATTTAAATTAAATTCAACGTAAAAAGAAAGTGGCCTCAGCCCTGCCTCGGGATGTGCGAATGATGCATGCTCGATCCATCTTGCCCGGAAAACCCGTGTCATGCCACTGTTGCTTCTGTTTTTACTGCCCTCTCTCCAAAATTTGCCAAAGTCCCAGAATACCTTTCTTGCATGCTGCTGAAGACCACCGGCTGGAGGGCATGCCCACCGGCCATCTAAAATTTTCATCGGCTGCTGGAAAGATTATCGGCCATCCATATAGTGCCGGTCAGCACTCTAAACTGCTGGTCGGCATAAAATTCCTGTAGAGAACAGTTTTGACAGCAACAACAGACAGACAGTGCATGACATGGAGTTTTGAGCATATGTAAGCATAGCCAATGCTTCCTATCATGCATGGGACTCAAGGAAGCATGACTCTTGGTTCTTGGGCCATCAATTATGCATCTTGGTGCATGATGGCCTAAGGAACCAAGATTGCATTTCAATGTCAATATGCATGCAACACACAAATGAGACCAAGACCCCATCATGTATAGATCAAGGGCCTTAGTGACCAAGAGTTTAGACAAGTTGCACCACTTGTAGCGTGAACTTCTCTCAACCTTTACACTTGGTTTGACACCACAAACCAAGACATGGAATGCATGTATGCAACATGGTTCGAATGATGCAATATGACGTGAAGTGCAAGACATACCAAATGCAATGTAACATGTTATAGCAAGTGTGCAATACTAGGCATGCAAGATGCAAAGTATGATGCAAACATGGAGGATTCTTGTAAAAGAACTAGCATATAACAAGGCTTTGCTAATCAAGCATGCAACAAACATGATTCAAGCAAGCAATAGTAGACCTAAACCATAATGGGACAGACCTCAAACCTCCCCAAAACAAAGGGCAAAGTCCCCAAAATAATGGACCAATTCTCATGCAAACATGCAAGCAAGTGGGCCCAAAACCAAGGCATAAACAAGGGGCTTTTCACTACCACCAACATGACCATTCATAGCATGTATTAGGCCACCAAAAACAGATCCTTAGCATGCAAAAATACACACACACATCTTGATATGGCAGCCCCAAAATACCCTAAACATACAAGCATGCATAAGTCATATTCCTAGGCATAAAGGAGCACATCCTTAAAGCATGAAATAGGACACATATGTAAACTTATAAACATGATTTATGGACTGAAATATAATCCTAAATGATGCCAAATCATGAGGATGGTCCAAGCTAAGCATATTAGAGGCTAATATGCTTAAGGCTTACAAGCCAAAACACAAAGCAACCACATCAAGCACGCCAAACATGGCAAAATCAGTGGCTCACAGCCCTTAAACATGACAAATCATGACCAAAGACTTCAATAAGCTAAGCCAAAACATGAAGATATGCAAGGCTAAACATATGACATATTTCTAAGGAAAATGGAGGATTACAAAGCAAGTATAAAAAGCATGCTAAGGACCACAAAATCACTTTTGGACAGAGATGAAATATGATCCAAAACACCCAAAAAAAACTCTGAAATGGTGCCAAAAACAAGCAAGCATGCATGTTTCCTTTTAAGCCAAAGACAAAGGCAAAAGAGGGACAAAGGGGAGAGGGGTGTCCCTCCCCTATACAAGACTTCAAACCACCTTATTTACCACTAAAAATCCACTGGTTTTCAGTGGTGAAAGGACCCAAAACAACAAGGAAAATAAGGCTCAAAGTAAAGACACCAAATAGGCCAAAATAAGGCCTAAAGGGTGAGATTGCACTCAAACCACAAAATGACCTTAATGAAAGTTCAAAAGCAAGAAAATCTAAGACTTTTTTCAGTTATACACAAAGCTCAAAACACAAAGCAAGATAGGTAAAAACTTGTTGCAAAAATGGGGAATCTAAAGTAAAGTGCTCACCCTTGAAGAACACTTGAAGAACAGGTGGCGCAGCCATCCTCTATTGATCAAAACCAGTCCAAAAACTCAACAAACAACCCTCCAAGTCCCTCAATCTCGAACTAAGGTGTAATGGTGTGTGTATTGGTGCAAAAGTAAGGTAAAACCACACTTTTAGGCCTAAGAACACACACACAAGAGGAGAGAGAGGGAAAATGTAGAGAGAGAGAGAGATATATGGCAGATATATGGATATAGAAGCTCTGGTTTTTTGATCAAAATGGCCAACCTCTCTCAAAGGGAGAGAGGTGGTGTTTATATAGGCCAAGACCAAGCCAAATGACTTAATGGCTAAGCAAAGGAAAAGGGGAAAGAGGTGCAAAGGGGTCTTGGCTTCTTGGAGAAGCTAAGACAGCTGGCCAAGCTTCTCCAAGAAGCTTGGCCAAAAGGATCAACCTTCTAGAAGGTTTAGGGGTGCAAAGGTGCAAAGGGGTCACTCCTGTGCATGGGGATGAGTGATAGTGCATTCCAGCTGGCACAGCTAGCATGCACCATACCTCAGAGGTGTACAGGGTTCATGCCGGCCACAAAAAGGGTCATCGGCACAAAGAAGTGCTGGTCGGCCACAAATAGTGCCGACCGGCCAAAACTATTAACAAAACAGTACCAGCGGTACACATACGCGGCCGGTGATGGTAGGGAAGGGCCGGTGGTGTGTGGGGATGGCCAACAAGCCATTCCCTGCCCTTCAAGACAAAAACACAGGTGTTTGGTGCAAAACCAGACACAAAACGGTCGAGTTCGGGGATCTTGAGGCGGGGCGCGTAGCCGAGACCTCCGGGAACTCCAAACAAACACAAACATGGATAATCACCGAGTGTTCAAACGGTGACGTCCAAGTCTTGAGGACTGTCAAAAATGGGGTGTCTACAGTCTTCAAATGGGAATAGTGGCCTACGACCACGAAATGTAGCCTACGGCCACTGAGAGATGGTCTACGAGACCTCTCCCTCCCTTCAGGAAGAGAAAACAGAGAAAACAGGACGTGGTTTGCAAACTGAGGCAAGACACGAAAAGGTTCCGAAGCCTAGAGACAAGGCTCTCAGCCGAGACTTTGCAACCTCAGAACGAGCACAACATGCAACATCACCGAGCGCTCAGTTGGTGACGTCTGAGTCTTAAGGTCGGTCAAAAATGGGGTGTCCACACCGTTTTGTTGGCCACATTTCCGGCTTTAACCCGCAAGGTGTCATCTTCTACTTTACAGTACTCCTCAACTTTCTTCATCAACGATCAAACTATTTTAGGGGGCCATCTAGTCAAAGAGCTGTGGTGGGTACTGTCGAGATGTAACCCCATCTTGAAGGTGGTAATGGCCATGGAGTCATTGCAAGCATCATCTACCAGATTAAAACATTCTCAATACCGCGCCGAATATGCACAAAGGGTTTCCCCCGGTTGAATCTGCATTGCCCAGAGGGAATCGGCTTGCTTTGGCTGGACCTCATTAGTGATAAACCTTGCCATGAAGGATTTTTGGAGTTGGTGGAAGCTCTTGATCGAAGCCGGCTCCAGTTTATAATATCACTTGACAGCTAGTGGTCCCAAACTGCTCGGAAATATTCTGCACATGAGAGCCTCGTTGTCTGCATGTAGCGTCATGGCTTGCTTGTAATGGCAGATGTGATCAGTGGGGTCTGATTTGCCATCGTACAAAGTGAATGACGGTGCTTTGAATTTCTTGGGTAGCACTGCCCTTGCAATCCGTCATACAAAGGGATCATGCTGGTCTTCTTCGTCTGAACTGTTTCTTCTTTGCTTATGCCTTATACGTGGACTCTCTTCAGAGGAACTGGTAGTTTCGGGCTCCGGGGATAATGAGTTGGAGTCGCTATCAATGTCTTGTTGTCGGGCTCGAGGTCGTCAACCTCCTACCCTCAAAGGTCATCCCGGATCTTGGCGTACACCTTGTTTAGACGTCGCCACTTCCAAGGCCAAATCCTGATAGAGACATTCGTTTTCAACGATCATGTTCTCCAACCTCTGTTCATTTTGCTTTGCTTTGCTTGTTCCATGATCTCTTGCATTGTCTCAGGCACTGAAGTCGAGGGTGAGGCGAAGTTGAAGGCACGTCTTGCAGCGATAGTCTCTGGTCCAAGCATGTTTGTTAGAGTGAGGTTGTCTCTCTGTGTGGTTTCATCAGTGACTATCGGAGGGTCTTCCGTTACGCCCGCCATGGATGTATTTGAGTATTCCCACAGACGGCGCCAATTATGGGGAAGTGGTTTGGAAATACTCTTCCGATCCTAGGGGACGCTCGCGATCCTCAGCTAGCCACCTGAAAAGGAATGAACACTCCGGTCAGGGGTGCCGGAATTAGCACTCCGATGGATAAGTCAGTGTATACTCTCTTGATTGCTTGTATCTTAAGTTAAGCATACTAGTTCACATATACCTCTTTCTAGCTGACGTTCTTCTATTTATATCTTTTCTTTCCTGGGCCTCGGGGTTAGGCCCACTTTCGATTTGTCGTATAACTATTTATTCGACTCCTTTTGCTGCAAACCGCTTTCCACTCGGCCCCCTTAATCAACTGGCTACTTGGCCGACTAGGGTCGAATGCAATGTATACATTTCGACTCCTGGTCCAATTATTCGGCCTATTTACGTCTCTTATTATTCGGCCCCCACATTTTCTAATCATTTTGCTTTGTTTGGCTTACCTCGGAGTACTTGGTGATTATTTTGTGTTTTAGCATGTCGCATCACATGTTTGTGTTGCCGTATCGAGCATGTTTTCCATGAAGCTAAGTGCTTAAATGATATATCTCTTGAATGCCAGTGGATGAAGGTTAATTTGCTCAAATTGAAAAGCATTGATTAATGTATATACAAACTCACATTTTCAAGTGACGCGTATTTAAAACAATTTTTCAAACAAACATAAAATCAAAGTGTTCGAACTTTTGCAAATTGGTCTATACTTATGTGTAACACATAGTAATGTTAGCATAATAATTGGAACAAGAGTATATAATGTAAATAAAAATCACATCATGATTTGTAGAGGCCAATCTTTGATCAAGTGAGTGAGGTGCTCAATTCATGACCTTCCCCTCTCATACGTAAATTCCCGAGCCGAGATACTTTGGTGATGATGGACTAATGGCCTTTTGTCATGAGTCACGGGTTCCCTAAATTTCCCTAAAATATTTAGGTGGCGACTCTGAAATCTGGCAAAGCAGTCCATTTTTGGCATTTGGTTCAAACATTGATTTTCAAAACGAATTGCCGAATTTGGACTCATTTGTGTGTTTTTTTTTTTTTTTTTTTCTACTTCACATTGCATTTATGAAATTAGATTCAAAACCATGGGAGTCCAAACTGTAGGCCTAGTCATATCCAAAAGGAGCATAAAAAGTAAGCTACAGTTTCTGGCAACTCTGCTGGGGATTTAGAGAATTTGACTCGAAATTCATGATGTGAAATTTTATTTACATTTATATGTTCTTTGCATTGCATTTGCATTTGTTACTTCGTGTCACTGTGTTTTCCATCTGCTATTCCTGGACGGCTTGTCGAAAGCTTGCCTAAAAAGATTGCCAAAAGGCTGGCCGGTCATAGGCTTTGCCATGTTGGAAACACAACCCTTGAATCTGGATTATCGCTGTACGGCTTGATTCTCCAATCACTTCTCGGTGTTAGGTGTGAGAGGTATATTAGGTAATCTTGTCGAGGTACCCCTTCGGACCAATTGGCCTAGCTGCATATAGTAAAACCGTAGTGACTATTCCAAATTAGGACAGGATGCCACCCGTATAAAGGATGTCATGAAGCTACTTGCTTGAGTAGTGCAGCCTAGATCATGTAAAAAATCTAGGGTAGGATAACCCTACCCCATCATAGGGGTGTTTTGGCTCTCTTTTACCTTATATGTGCTTTTATAGTGAAAATGTACCGGGATGTTCATATCAATGGTACAAATGTTGGTATCAAGTTGGAATAGAGATCAGTAGAGTTTTCAGTCCTTTAGCTGTGTGTTTTTTACTATTGAGGATTGGGTCGAACTGCTGTCCATTTTTTATTGTTTTTCTTTTCTTTCTTTTGCTAGGTAGTTTACCATCATAGCTTCAGAAAGACCCAATATTCCACAAGTTGTGTGGACTCATTCTGGTCGGCTTTGCAAAACTCAAGATCTTGTTAACAATCAGCTAGTGTTAGTCTCACTTCCATCGGTTATTCGAAGAAGAATGAATAGACAGCCAGTAACACCAACACAAAGCATTCAACAAACACCTATTTATTCCCACCCAATCAGTTCATCAGCATCTAGCTCACCCCCGACCAGTAATGGCACATAATACAGCTCGAAACATAGAAGAATTTGTTGCCATGATGGCAGCATTCCAAAGAACCATAGATATTGTAAATCACAGGATGGCTGCACAGAATGAGATTATCGCTGATCTGCGATGCCCATCTAGGGCATCAGCATCAACCGTCCACCCAATCCTAACTACTCATCCAAATCCTGTTCCACCTCCGCTAATTGAAAGCCCTCCGGCCTCAGATCATCAAGTGATGTTCCCACAAGTTCCAGCTTCTAGGCCTCTAGCACAGCCTCACGGGGAACTCCCTCCCTTTGACATCAATGATATCTACCCAACTCTGATCAAGATTACCAAGCTAAAGAAAGCGCTGAAAATGTCCTAGGGCTTCAATTCCATTCAGAATATTGAAGATGGGTACACTGAGGCTTCAGTCAGGTTACTGGAGAAGTTCAAGATGTCCCACATTAACAGATTCGATGGGAATGAGGATCCAATTGTACACTTCCGCCTATTTTCTGATGTGCTAAGACCGATGGGCCTCTATTAGGCTCAAAAATTGTCATTGTTTGAAAGAACTCTATCTAACGTAGCGGCTATTTGGTATGCTAAACTGGAGCATTCTACGAAGCGGAACTGGGGGGAGTTGTATGAGGGGTTCCTTAACCAATATTCATATAACACTCAAATAGAGGCAACCATCAGTGAATTAGAAGTAATTACCCATAACCTGAAAGATCCTTTTATCGACTTTGTCGCCAGATGGAGAGCAAAGGCAGCTAGGATGACCAATAGACCCTCTGAAAGAGAGCAAGTCCAACTGGTGGTCCAGAGCCTTGAGCCAGATATGCGGCAGAGAATGATAGTTGCACCGTTATCCACATTTGCTTCCCTACTCGAGTTGGGGGACCAGATCGAGAGTGCATTCAAGAAAGGCATCATCCAAAGAACTAGTGAACCTGCAATAAGGCCATTCTCCAAGAATACCAATGCTAGTAATAGCACTATTCCACAGCCTATAGACATTAGTACCGTTGTCACAACGGCCAAAATAACCGATCCCTTTGCCGTAACAACTTCACAACCCTCACAAAACACCGGTCCAACCCGAAACTGAAGAATATTTACCTCTCCATATGAGCCCAACCCTCACAAAACAGACTCGTACTCTCTTCTAAGGCCAGCCTCCCTTCTACTACAACTATTACCACCACAGGTTTAGGTTGAAGTGCAGACATGTCCATCATGCACAAATCTGTGCTTTCAGGAATGGACACCATCGGTCTAGGTAGGTGGGAACGGGTAATATATACGCTAAGGTCGTAAGGGATGGCCAGTGTATGGATTAGGTTTAGATTTTGAGGTAGAGGAACTTGGTTATGGGCCAGGAGAGGGTTGGTAGTTATATTTGGTTCATGGGGAGGTGCAATCACCTTGTTGTCGATGAGGTCTTGAATCTCATGACGCAGTCTAAAGCATTGGTCGGTATCGTGACCGTGCTGCTGGTGAAATGCACAGTACTTGGCTGGGTTGTGTTTGGGTGGAAAAGGATCAGGTAGTGGACGAGGCTCTAATGGTTTGAGATGCCCCTTTTTTACCAAAACCTTCATGGCTTGAAATAAGGTCATGTAAAGTTAGGTAAAGGTCCTCTGAGATCGGGCAAGGTTTTTTGAAGTTTGTGGTGCTGCATTGGCAAAGGGATTGGTGGTCTTGGTTGTAATGGTGCCAAAGCTCACATCCGACGGTCCCGCAGCTATGCTACCACTGGTGGTTACATTGGAACTGCGCACAAAAGGCCTCTTGGCCTGCTCTTTCTCATCAGTAATTAGTCCTTGTTTTATGGTGCCTTCAATCTGAACCCCCATCTCATGGAGCTCGGTGAATGTGAACAGGGGTAGGACGATCATTTTCTGCAGCAACTTCCCGTGCAGATTGCGGACTACCATCCTTATCTAGACTTTCTCGAAAGGTCGTGTGGTCACCATTGAAGCCTTAGCCCTCCACTTCGTCACAAATTCTGAGAAACCCTCCTTCGGCTCCTGGTACGTTGCCTCAAGATCACGAGTTGTGACCTCGATTTGTGTGTTGTACGAATACTGTGCAACAAAGGCCTCGGTCATTTCCTCCTAACTCTGCTTCACAGAATCCTCCAATTTCGCATACCATATTGCGGCTATACCAGACATGGTACGGCCAAAGAGTGAGAGGTTCTACAATTTGGTTAGGCCCATCAACCGCAGAATGTCTGGAAACAGCTGAAGATGAACCATGGGATCTCCAGAGCCATCAAATCGATCGATGTGTGGCATTTTGAACCGATGTAGCAATGTCACTACAGAGTCGGTATACCTGTCTTCTATGTCAGGGATAGAATTAACAGCTTGTGCTTATTTGAATAGCTTGTTCAACTTGTTGACCTTAAGCACAGTTGGGTCAACGTCAAACTCAAATGGAGCCTCAGTTAGACACACAGGTGCTTTGGAAGCTTGTGGTGGGATCAGCTCTGCCAGATTGCCCTAATTCTCAATATGGGCATCAACAGTATGGGTAGTGGCTCCGAGTGCTGGAATACCCATAGGAGGTGCATGAGATATAGAAGCCGCTGATGGTTGCGTTTGTTGTTGTTGCAGCCTGTTTATTACCTCAGCCTGACGGGTTGTGACCTCGGCCTGACAAGCAGCATCTTGTTGTAGGGTTTCGACTGTTTGCTGAAGATGATGGATTAATTCCTCCATGCTGACTAGGGGATATTGTGCCATCGGGATTGGCGAGTGATCTCGTACTGGACTAGATGTAGAAGACTGAGCCTGACTAGATCCAGGTGAAGTGAGGGGTGACTGCTGTAGAAATTGGATCGGTGAACTCTATCTGACTCTCCTCCGTCTCGTAACCGGCAGGAGTAAAGTAAACACGAGTTGTCCCCTAACAAGATCTCTAGCTTTGCAAAGCCTTCTGACTCAGGTCCAGAATGCTTGGGGGATATCCGAACTGTCTAAAGCTATGGTGTTATGCTACCTAGCAAAAAGAAATAAAGCAGAAAGAAAGCAGTAATCAGAAACCGCACAGCACCTCAGCTCAGATGTTAACAACACACAGATGTAATCAAATCAGAGGATCACTCAACACCGAATTCTCGCCCAAACGGATACAAAACTTGCAATCGACACAAGACATTCCTATACAGTTTCACTGTAAAGCACATACCAGTTAAGTGAGTGCCAAAAACACCCTTATGAGGGGGTAGGGATACCCTGTCCTAGTTTCATCAGGAACTAGGGTTCTCTATTCAAACAAAGCAGTTTCACGCAATCCTGTATTCGGGTGAGCATCCTATCCTAGTTTGGAACAGTCTCTATGGGTTTTCGATATGTAACTAGGCTAAATGGTCAGAAGGGTGCCTCAGCAAGACTACCTAATATTTCTCTCCACCTAACACTGAGAAGTGAAAGAAGGATCAAATGGTACAGTGGTAGTCCAGATCCAAGGGTTGTGTTCCCATCATGGTAGAGCCCATGACCGGTCAGCCTTTTGGCAAGCTTTTGCGCAAGCCTCCGAGAAACCATCCCGGAATAGCATATGGCAAACACAGTGACTTAAACGCACCAATGCAAATGCAATGCAAAGAAACATATAAGTGTAGATAAAATTTCATATCATGAATTTCGAGTCAAGTTCTCTAATTCCCCAACAAAGTCGCTAGAAACTGTAGCTCGACTTTTTTCGCGCCTCCTTTCGGAAGACAAATAAGTTCTACAGTATCGGCCTCCCGCGATTCTGAATCTGATTCCACATGTGCAATGTGAAATAGATAAACACCAAAGAGTCTCAATCCAACAAATCTTTTGGAAAATCAATTTTGAATCAAATTGTCAAAAATGAACTGCTTTGCCAAATACAGAGTCGTCACCTAAATATTTTGGGGAAATTTAAGAAACCCAAGACTCGTACTAAAGGCCACTTGTCCGTCATCATCAAGATTGTCTCATCTCGGGAATTTAGGTACGAGAGGGGAAGGTCATGAATTGAGTACCCCCACTCGCCCGATCAAAGATCGACCTCTACTAATCATAATATGAATCTTATCTACATTATATGTTCTTGTTCTGGTTTATTAGGCTAGCATTATTATGTGATGCGCACACACACAAGTGTAGACTAACTTTCAAGAATTGGAACACCTGATTCATGTTTGTTTTGAAAATTGTTTTGAATATGTACCACTTGAAAAAGTGATCGTATATGAACATTATTCAAATTATTCCAATTCAAGCAATCAGCCTCCATCCACAGAAATTCAAGCAGTTTATCATTTAAGCATTTAGCCTCATGGCAAGCATATTAGACATGGCAACAATCACATACATGCAATATGCTAAAGTGAGTAAATGCTCACCTAGTACTCCAAGCCAAAAAAAAACAAAAAATGAATAAGTTAGAAAAATGCGTGATCCTAACTTATGTGATATGACTAATGCAACACATACGATATGCAATCTAAATAGGCTTGGCTACTTAACATGGCATATGGATCAATTTGATAGCATGCGGTCTAAGCACGTATTCAAAGAAGAAATTATCTAACAATGCAAGTTAGAATGATGCGCCGAGCCTTAGTGCATGCAATACTAATGGAAGCAAGCATGAAGTATGATAAACAAAACATGATGTCCCTAAACTAACCATCATAAGCTAGTAAATAAAACGGAAAAAGACATGGGGTTGGAAGACATACACATTATTTCAACATTGCGCCCTCACGAAAAAGGATACGAATGAACTAACTAGCTAACTAATTAAAGCTACACTAATTATTTCAAACCGAAGTAATTAACTATTCTAACTAATTAAAATACTTACAAGACGAAATCAAACAACTAGTTCACTGACTAATTTAATTATAACACTTTACAAAATTAACTAGCTACAACTAATTAATTATAACAAAAATCTAAGTTAAATATTTAAACTAAAACATGCTCGATACACAAGAAATGCTCATGCACATGCTCGGTTTCCACCCGAAAAGCCAATGTTTTGCTTCCAAAAGATCTCTCACTTACACCTTTGTCCACTTCCAGAATAGCTTTGCTCTGCTAAAAAAAACACACTGCTGAATTTTGCATTAGTGGCCGGTCGGCCAGGAGTGATAGCTCACGAAAGATGGATGTACCACGGCCATCAAAGGTGGCTCAGAACCACTACAAAGACAGTTTATCGTGCTGCAATAGAGAATAAATAGAGCATACACAAGGTATTATCAAGGGTTTGTTTACACAATTCATCCCTCCTTATCATGAACAGATCAAAGAAAAGACAAAACTTGGTCCACAAACCATCAACTCAAGCAATTTCATTGCATGATGGATTATGAATCAAAATGTGCAAGTTCAATAAATGCAACAAAATAAGACTCTAACCTCTTCCCTTTCATGAATTGATCAAGGGAAGTGACGACCTTGAAGACTTGAATCATTTCATCACTAGTAAGTATGAAATGGCCCAAGTTTTCCATGTGTTCAATTAACGTCCAATTGAACACAATTGTAGACACCCCATTTTTGACCGTCTTCAAGACTTGGACGTCATCATTTGAACACTCAATGATCATCCATGCTCGTGTTTATTTTGAGTTCCTGAAGGTCTCGGCTGTGCGCCTTGCCTTGGAGCCCTCAACTTGTCTGTTTTGTGCTTGGTTGTGGACCAAGAGCTTGTGGCTTTGCTTCTGAGGGAAGGGGGTGGCCTGCTGGCCATCCTTATAACCCATCGGCCAGGCCCCATGCCCTCTTTCCATCGGCCATAAGTGGTGGCCAGTCGGCCTCACTGATGGCTGGTCAACCCCTTTAATGGCTGGTCGGCCATTTTTTTTAGCTGAGGCCCTTTTCTTTGCTTTTGCAGATATTTTGTTGCCAGTTGTGCCAGCTAGTGAGCACAGAATGCATCCTTCATACACGTGTATGGAGGGATCACACCAAGCTTCTAGCTTGTCCAACAAGCTTGAGACTTGGATTTCTATAAGAGGGGAGGCTCCTCTCCCCTTTCAGAGGTTGAGATTTTTTGGATTAGGGCTAAACATATCCCTCTCTCTCTATAAATATTTCTCTCTCTATATATATTTGTACTAGTTTGTGCCTTAAACTATATTTTCTCTTCACTTTTGCACTACAACACCTAGTAAAGCACCATCACTTTGTTGTTGAGGTGCTTAAGGATCTTCTTTGGAGCCTAAAAGTTGTTTTTTTACCTCAGAGTTGCTGGTTTTGAAGTTGTTCTTCAAGGGTGAGTAGTTACCCTCTTTAAGCTTTGTTTTTCTTAGGTGTTTAGCCATCTTTGAATGCTTCTTTTGGCTTAGCTTTCAACTAAAAAAACCTTTGTTTTTAAGTTCTTAAAATGGTTGTTTGAGGCCTATTTGGTGTTGAGGGTGTTCTACCCTCTTGTGTGCCTTATTGGCTTGAGCTTGGTGCCATCTTTTAAGGCCTTTGAGGCAATCTTTATTTGGCCTTTTAACCACTGAAATCTAGTGGATTTTCAGTGGTAGAAATGTGGTTTTGAGGTCCAAAATGAGAGGGGGTGGTCCCCTCTCCTCTTGTCTTGTTTGCTTGCCTTGTTGGCCTAATTATTGAGCATGTGTTGGCTTGTTCTCAGCCTATTCTTGACCTTATTTCAACACAGTATAACTCTATTTTGGCTTGGTTGAGTCACTTCATGCATGCTTTTTACACTTGTAGTGTAATCTTGATATTTAGCCTTGTGTGCTCAATACTTTGATCCATCATGCTAGCCTATTTTGGTTCTATCTCAGCATGTTTTGGGTGTTATTTTGACATGTTGTAACTCTGATTTTGGTTGGTAGAGCCACCTCTTGCATGCTTCTTACACTTGTAGTGTAAACCTTGCTCACTAGCCTAGTATACTTGGTGTTTTAGCCCATTATTCTAGCATGTTTTGGCTCCACTCCAGCAAGTTTTTACTCATGTTTTAACATGCTTTAGATCTGTTTTGAGGCTTCTTGGTCGTATGATGCTTGTTATGCATGCTTGTAGTGCAATAGCCTTGAATAGCTTTGAGTTTTAAGGTATCTTGCATGCTTGGCATGAGGTATTTGCATGTTTTGGCATCATTTGGCATGTTATTTCAGAGCATATAGTGTTGCCACACTTCCATGTTTTTCACTCTTTAGGTGCTCTTGAGAGTTCCACCTTTATGCCTTGTTTGTGAGCCAATGCATGAGCATCGTCTTTTTGCCATTCATGCTATCATTTCAGATCATTTTGGCCACTGTTTTGGCATGCATGAGGTCTATTTGGTGTTGGTTTAGTCCATTGAGCATTGTGTTGCGTGATCCTAGTGTTGTATCCTCCACTAGTGTTTAATGCTTAAGTGTTCTAGTATGTTGTGCATGAGTGTTTATGTGTTAGAGTCTTGTGCATACCACCTTAACATGTGAAGATTAGCATGTTGTTTGCATAACATGTTGTTTGCATTTGTGTTGCATTACATTGTGTTTGGATCGGATGTTGATCCAAACACGAGAAACGAGGGGCGTTTTATACTTGAAGTGATGAAACACGCCTTATTTCTTTGTCGCCGTCCCCCTTGATTATGCATGATAGGGTGGAGGCCTCTTGAGTCCTATGTGTTATCTGTACATTCATCGACATTGTGCAAGGTTGACTCTTTGGCCGTCATGCATCGAAATGCACGATTGGTGGCTTGAGAGCCAAGCACTATACTCCTTTCAGCTTGAGACATGATAAGGAGTGTGGTTGCATACACATTCCCTTGCAAATACACTGCCATGCCTCTGTTTGTGCTCTGTTGCAACAAAATAAGAAATTGCAGGAAGCAGTGGCCGACCGGCCATCAAAGCTGCCGACCGACCACCAAGGCTGGCGATCGGTTATCAGAAGTGGCCAATGGCCATCAACTCTGGCCAATGGCCACCATCTCTAGCTGATCATTCCTCAACATGTTCCTGAGATGTGTCAAAAGCAATCTGGAAGTTGGTACAATTTTTAGAAGCCCAAAGAGTGCAAATAGAGGCATCTTGAGGCATGGCAGTGGATTTCCGGGAGGACACGACCGAGCATGCATGCCTCCATTGCCCGCGAGGCCATTTTATCGCTTTACTAGCTAGTTATAGTTAATTGCATGTTTTGTAATTAATTAGTTTAATTTGTGTTGTAATAATTAATTAGTTAAGTTAGTTAATTAGTTGTGGTTTGTAATAGTTAGCTTAATTAGCGTAGCTAGTTAGCTTTCGTTTCATTCAGACCCTCCGTCGAGAGGGCAAATGTTGTAATAAGTGTGCGTGTATGTGTGAATGTCTTCCAACCCCACGTCTTTCTCCCTTTTATTTACCCGCTTTCGGTGGTCAAATTAGGGCATATTTCGATTAGCATACCTTATGTTGCATGCGTGCATCATTCATTTTGTCTTGCATGCACCAGGCTCGGCGCATCATTCAAACTGTATTGTATTTCAATACACTTTCCTGAATACGTGTTTCAAAGCATGTTATCAAGTGTTGCATTCATATGCCATCTTAGATAGCTGAGCCTACTTAGTTGCATTTGCATGTGTTGCATTAGGCATTGTTGACATAGCTAGGATCATGCATTGATTACTAACTAGTTTCTGTTTTAGCTTGGAGTACACTGTGAGTGTTTATGCTTTAGCATCTTTGCATGCGTGTAAGTGATTGCCATGATAGCATGCTTGCCATGAGGCTATGTGCTTAAATGATTAACTGCATGAATGCCTGTGGATGAAGGCTGTATTGCTTGAATTGGGATAATTCATCAAATGTGCGTTTTAAACCCACTTGAAGTGGCAAATCATCATGTTTTAAGCCCACTTGAGGGTGGCAAATTCACGTTTTAGCCTACTTGCGAGTAGCAAGTTCAAACCATTTTCGAAAAATAAACATGAGATGTTTTGTTCCTACTTAAGCGATTTGGTCTATACTTGTATGTTGTGTGCATCACATAGCAATTCTAGATTAATAACTGGAATAAGAACACATGTGTTTTCAAAAACAACATATCATGTTAGTAGAGGCCGATCCTTTGATCAGGCAAACAGGAGTGCTCATTTCATGACCTTCCCCCCTCGTACCCAAGTTCCTGAGCCGAGGCAACTTTGGTGATGACGGACACGTGGCCTTAGGCATGAGTCAGGGTTTCCTAAATTTTCCAAAAACAAAACATTTGGGTGGCGACTCTGAAATCTGGTAAAGCAGTCCATGTTTGGCACTTTTGATTCAAAATCGATTTTTTTTCAAAACCAATTGCCGGATTTGGACTCTTTGGTGATTTATCAGTCTTGCATTGCACTTTGTGAGATTAGATTCAGAACCGTGACAGAAGTCTGAATTATAATAGCTATGAACCCAATTCGTGCCCTCGCGCGCGGAGCCGAGTTTGGGCAGTCTACAACAACACTTTTTATTATCTTGCACCTTTTTAGCCTCAATTTTATTACACCGTTTTAGATTACCATCCATTCTTTAATAAATTGAGTCCAAAGGTGAATTTAAGTCGTCTAATGGAAAGAGGGCTCAAACCAAAAGTTGTTTTAGGCATGAAAGAGACATCATACCGTTGGTAATGAACCCCCTAAGGGATTAAGCCATTAAGCATGACATCTCAATCCCATGCTTAAACAAACAAGTTGTTTGAAACCACTTTCAAAGAAAAACAAAACCCATGAGAGGATGGAGGTTGCAGAGGTGATTAAGAGTGATCACAAGTATGGAAAGCCGTAAATAAATGCAATCAACTCAAAGAAGATGGTGTCTAAGGCCTAAAACATCAAACTCATGAGGATAATTACACTATAAGCATGCAATACAAAGCTCAAATGTAACTATCAACCAAAAACAATGCTAAAATAGTCCAAAAATAGTCCTAAAACATGCTAGAATTAAGACAAAAAAAAGCTAGATTAATAAGCTAGAACATGGCACAAGCTAGGCTAGTAAGCAAGACACAGGAGGGGAGGCTAACCCCTCCAAATTTGGACTTCAAAACATGATTTTAGCCACTGAAATAACTCTGAAAAACAGTGTTTAAAAGCTCAAAAACATATAGTAAAAGGATGGGAAACACAAGGGAAAAGGCCTTTAAAACAAGGTGCAAAGAAAGGTGAACCACCCCTCAACCTTTAATGACCTTAAAACACAAGCTTCAGCCCAAAAATACAGAGTTTTGACAGCCCAAAAATAGTTGGAAAATAGCAACACAAAGAGTAGTTAAAGCAAGTAAAGAGGCAAAGCCTTATACCTCTTGAACAGAAGATTCAATTCCAAGCAATAAAACAAAGCACACACACCCTCAAGAGCTCAAACAAGACTCAAAGACACCTTAACTTGAAGATAGAGAGGTTTGGTTAAGAGTGTATAGGCAAAGGTGAAGAGTGTCTAGGCAAAGACTAAGGAATTTGCTAGAGAGAGAGAATCGTAAAGAGAGCCAAAATTTTTCTAACTCCATGGAAAAAGGGGAGGCTCTCTATATATAGAAAACATGAATTTCCCTCAAAAACATCCATCCCTAGACGTGGGAGCAGATGCAAGCATTTATCCAAACAGCTGGCACAGTTGTCACAAAATATCTGCAAAAGACAATGGTGGCCACTCGGCCATCATTGGTGGCCGGCAGGCCACATCGGTGGCTGGTAACCAAAAGTGATGGCCAGCAGCCCAAAAAGGTGGTCGGCAGGCCACCAAGGGTTGCAGGCTTGAAGAACTCAAGGTTTGGTCCAAAAACAAAGGCAACAGGGGTGCAGAGTTTGAAAGGCTCAAAGTTATGGCATTCTGCTAAGGACTTCGAGCACCTGACAAGAATATAGACTCATCATCAAGTGTCCAAGTGATGACATCCAAGTCGTAAGGGCCGTCAAAAATGGGGTGTCTACATAGGTGCTATTGGAAACCATGAACAGAAGAAAGTTAGCCATCGACACTACCATTGACCAACTGGTGTCATTAGTCACCTTAGGAGATGTTATGCCAATGATATCCTTTACAGATAAAGAGTTTCCATCAAAGGGTGCCAGCTATAACCGACCCTTGTATGTAACCTTGGAGAACCGAAAAAAGTGGATTCCAATGGTGTTAGTCGATACTGCATCAGCAATCAATGTATGTCTGGCACGGACTGCCTATGCCATAGGTTTGAGGCTGGCTAACTTCAAGCCCACAACCCAAGCTGTCCGAGCTTATGACAACACTAGTTGAGTTGTTATGGGAACGTTCAAGAGTTACATACTCATCGGCCTGTTTGAGCATGAGGTGGAATTCCATGTCATGGACATACCAGCAACTTTCAATCTACTCCTGGATAGGCCTTGGCTACACCAGATGAAGGATGTATCATCAACGGTCCACCAGCTGGTAAAATACCCCTTCAATGGTGGGATCGCTACTGTATATGGAAATTCCGCAATTCACCCTCCCCAGGGGACTATCACACCCTTGTTGGAAATCATACATAGGGAAGATGATGTATTCCTCTCCGATTTCTCCTTAGTGGAGGCCCGGTTAATCCAATCAATCATGGCAGAAGATGATGGAAACTACGTAAGCGCCCAGTCCATCTACATGATGAACAAGCAAGGGCATATTACTGGATCAGGACTGGGTAAGAGTGGTAGGCAGGGGGGTACAATTGCCAAAGAGATGAGTCATAACCCCTATGCTTTTAGGCTGAGGTACAAACCTACCACTAAAGATTGGAAATGGAAAGGGACTGCGTTAAGAGGAGGAATTATAGCAAAGAGGATGCTTTGTCTGCCAAGGGGAAGTTCTCCCATTTTGTGGATTTCCAGAGCCTTAGTTTGACCAAGAAACGAAGATTAGGTACCCGGGATTCGAGATCTTCTTCGGGCACCAGTTACCATAAGATGAGGATGAGCAGACGGACTTGAGCACCCATACAAATCAAAGCATGACTGCAAGCCTGGATATTGATGAAGAGGAGCTGTTGGGGAAAGCATTGACTAATTTACTAACAAGTTCTTATGCTAGGACTAAGCCTATCGACTTGGGGGATAGTTTTACTATCTCAATGATTGGGGATACACTGGCAACAAATTTTACTGGTCTCATTGTGGATGCATCTGAGGCCCCACGCCTGGTCTGGAAGTTTGAGGAGGGCCCCATCAGCAGTTCTAAATTGGATAGAGAGTCCAAATCTGATTCCACTGAGTTTGTAGAGTCGGAGTCAGATTCTAGTTCCTCTGAGTCCGGTACTTCCAGGAGTGGTAACCCAGATGCCAAAGTCCTATCCAGGTCATCTTTCAGCTTTTCTTTTGAGTCCACTATAACCACAGATGCGGACTTTTTGAATGAGAATGTTGTAGATTTCACTTACTTCTCTGTGCCTTTAGTTTGTTGCACTGATCTTGATTTTCAAAATTTTGACTTAAATGAAGAGGAAGAAATTCCTTGGGTTTTGAAAATTTTGGTTGATCATGAGGAGGAGAGGCGTGTTAAGCCTGGTACAGATGAAATCGTATCAATTAATGTGGGTATTAAGGAAGAACCTTGCTTAGTCCAGATCGGGTCCACGTTGTATTCAGAGGAACGTAAGCATTTAATCGCTTTGTTAAAGATTTTAAAGATGTTTTCGCGTGGTCCTACAAAGATATGCCTGGAATCGACCTTGAGATTGTACAGCACTGAATCCCTCTTGACCCAGAGGCCCAACTAGTTAAACAGAAGCTGCGCAGAGTTCACCCAAATTGGGCTTTAAAGATCAAAGAGGAGATCACCAAACAGATTGAGGCAGGGTTCTTGATTGTATTTGAGTACCTGACGTAGTTGGCCAATATTGTTCTGATTCTGAAGAAAGATGGCAGAATTAGAGTTTGTGTCGACTTCAGGGATCTGAATAAGGCTAGTCCAAAGGATGACTTCCCCTTGCCACATATTGATGAGTTGGTAGACTTCACCATGAGCCATGCATTGCGTTCATTTATGGATGGGTTTTTTCGGGTATAATCAAATTTTCATGGCACCAGAAGACAGAGAAAAGACTACTTTCACCACACCATGGGGTACATACTGCTTCCGAGTTATGCCTTTTAGGCTGAAAAATGCTGGGGCTACCTATCAGAGGACTGCGACCACGATTCTGTACGACATGATCCATAAAGAAGTTGAGGTGTATGTGGATGACATGATTGTTACATCCAAGGAGCAAGAAGACCACTACACCACACTAGAAAAATTCTTTCAACAGATCAGGGAGTACAGACTGAGGTTAAACCCGCAGAAGTGCACCTTTGGGGTAATGACAAGGAAAATACTGGGATTTCTGATCACCTGGAGGGGAATTGAAGTGGATCCGTCCAAAATCAAGGCCATCCTAGAAATGCCACCACCAAGGACTGAGAAGAAGGTGTGTGGCTTTCTGGGCAAAGTGCAATTCATAAGATGGTTTATCTCAAAATTAACCTTGACTTGTGAACCACTATTTGGTCTCCTTAAGAAAGGAAAGAGGTTTCAATGGGACGATCGCTGTCAGTTTGCTTTTGAACAGGTCAAGTGATATCTGTAGAATCCACCTCTGTTATCGCCACTAGAACCAAGGAAGCTACTAATTTTGTACCTGTCAATGACAAATTTGACCATGGGGTGTATGCTAGCTCGGGAGTCAGAATCCAAAGTGAAGAAGGCCATCTACTACTTGAGCAAGAAGATGCTGGACTATGAGACCCGCTACACTCCCCTTGAGAAAGTTTGCTTAGCCTTGGTATGGGCTACCAGGAAGTTAAGGCACTACTTGTTAGCTCACTCGTAATTCTGGTTTTGAGATTAGATCCTGTCAAATATCTCTTTGAGAAACCAACACTTACGGGTAGGCTAGCTCATTGGTTGCTTCCTCTCTCTAAATTTGATCTCAAATATGTCACGCGCAAATCTGTTAAAGGGAGAGTTGTAGTGGAATTCTTGGCATACCACCTAGTAAAAGGAGATCAGGCGGTGGAATACTTGTTCCCAGATGAAAATATTCTACAAATAGAAGAGGAAACTTGGACAATGTATTTTGACGTAGCGTCCTATCATTATGATTATAGGATAGGTGTGTTGCTGATAGCACCCGATGATTCCCATATACCTTTAGCCTTCAAACTCCGGTTCAAAGTGTCCAACAATGAAGCGGAATATGAGGCGTGTATTGCTGGTTTGGAAGCTGCCCTAGAACTAGGGGCAATAAGGTTAGATGTCATAGGGGATTTGAATTTGGTTGTCTCTCAAGCTAATGGAGATTGGTCGGTTAAAGAAGAAAAAATGAAGGATTACCATCAAACCCTGGATATTTTGATTCTGAGGTTTGAAAAGCTGACATTTACACATCTGCTAAGGAAGAACAACAGGTTCGCTGATACTTTGGTAACTCTATCTTCTATGGTGGACATCCCACTGGGAGTGAAGATGCGTCCAATCATCATGGAACAAAAATACGCGCCGACCTATGAGACCATTGCCGCAATAGATGAAGTACAAGAAAAAAAACCCCTAGTATTACGATATTTGGAACTTTTTGGAAAATGAGACGTATCCACCAGGGGCAAATGCCAAGGACAAACAGGGAATATAGCGTATGGCCATCGAATTTATCATCTGTAGAAATAAGCTATATAAAAGAGGTCATCTAGGAATGCACAAGTTGTGTGTGGAGGAAGAGGAATCAAAGCTTCTCATGGAGGCTATTCACAAAGGAGAGTGTGGGGCACACATGAATGGTGTGATGCCAACCCGGAAGATCCTCAAACAAGGTTATTACTATTCAACCATGGAAGAAGATTGCATTAGTTTTTTACAGCAATGCCACAAATGCCAAATTCATGTCAATCGCAAGAACATATTGTCGTCTAAGCTTTACAATATGACTTCACCATGGCCTTTCTCAGTCTGGGGAATCGACGTCATCGGTGCCATCTCGCCGAAGGAATCAAATGGACACGAGTTCATCCTAGTGCCAATTGATTACTTCACGAAATGGGTGGAAGCTCAATCCTATGCGGTGTTGAAAGCGTCGCATGTAGCCAAATTCATCAGAAATAACATCATCTGTCGGTATGGTGTTCCGAACAAGATTATATCAGACAACGGCTCATACTTCAAGAAAGAGGTAGTGGATCTGCTTAAGAGATATAACATGGCTTTCCACAAGTCATCAACATATAGACCACAGACCAATGGAGCAGTTGAGGCCACCAACAAGAACGTTAAGAACATCCTATGGAAGATGGTTGAGACCTATAAGGACTAGCCAGATAAAATGCCTTTTGCTCTCTGGGGCTATAGAACATCAATTCGGACATCCACAGGAGCTACCCGCTATTCTCTGGTATACGGGGATGGAAGTCATTCTGCCAATTGAAACTGAAGTACCGTCACTGTGGATTATGGCCGAGTGTCAGATAGTGGAGGCGGACTAGCAATATAGCAGATTTGAGGAGTTGATATTGTTCGATGAGAGGAGGTTGAAGGCATTGTATTACATCTAGGGCTACCAACGCTGAATCGCTAGGGCTTTTAATAAGAAAGTTAAGTCCAGGAATCTTAAAGAAGGGATATGGTACTGAAAGACAATCGAACTCCCATCCATGAACCTAAGGGCAAGTTCAGACCCAATTGGACTGGTCCTTATATCATCAAGTCAATCTGGTCAGGAGGGGCGATTATTCTCATGGATTTAGATGGCCTAGAGTTTTCACAACCGATCAATATGGACAAGTTGAAGAAAAATTATCCTTGAGAGGCTCGCTAGGCCAAAAACACGAAAGGGTGATCTAGACAAAAGTTAGAGCATGAAAAAAATTAGAATTAAAGAAAAATTGAGCTCGCAAGGTTGAAAACCCGAAAGGGCGGCTTTAGCAAAAGTTAGAGCGTAAAAGGAGAGATTTAATACTCAAGTGAACTAGAACCGAACTACGTAAGGCCTAATTTCCATCTTTGGGATATGTAGGCAACTTCATCCTGAAGTTCAACCATAACCATCTCTAACTTAACTGTCCTATTCGTTTATTTTGATCAAGCTATCTTTCTCTATTATTAGTTAGCTCAGTTGTGTGATCTTCATTTTGGCAGAAGGGCTGGTATGGTGAATGTAGTTATGGGCAGTTGCGATCTGTGGGTTTGGGCCTGTACATCTTGAGGGCTAATTTCGCGCATGTCAGGCAGTGATCATTCCCGAAAATTGTTTTGAAAATTTTTAATGAATTGATTTTTCTCAAACTTTACCTTTGACATCTTAGACCATTTTGGGACCAAAAAGGAAAAGTTTTAGTGCTCACAACTTTAATTTTATTGATTTCAACACAAGTACATTTTCCAACTCTCTGATTAAATCAAAGTTGTTTTTACATCATAAAAAACTTGAAAAGAAAGATCAAACCAGTAAAACTAGGGGCACAGCTAAGTCAGATAGTTCTATGTCTTCTGTCTGCACTCATGGAAGCTTTTGTAGCTAAAGATGGCCCAACTTGTTTTTCATCCTCGAGCCAAGCCAAGCACTCGCCAGAAAGGGCGTAATTAAAGCTAGAGGTAGGGGCCAGAAGCTCTCTTGTCCTCCAAGCAAAAAGGTATCGAGTCAAGTGTGAAACATGAATGGGAAATGAAGCCAGGTATTTCACCCCTTCTTCTAGACAAGTCTAATCATGTCCAAATTGGCGTCTAAATCAAAAAGGAAAATAGAACACACAATGCATAAGGCCAATTAGCTGTATACCCGACTGTTGGGACACGTTGTAGCTCATCTTCGTCAAGTTAAGCCAGGGGTAACGCCAAGCTATGTCAGCCACAAATATGCTGCACATCCAATCACACCACCATCCCTCTGAAGGAAAGTCCACTAGCCTTTGGTGAAAAAAGTAAGCTCTTGCTGAATACTTGGGGCAAGGGTCCACCACTTTCAGCTTATCCATAAGCCATACCTAGGAAGAGATGAAAAATAAGAGAGCTTAAAGAATAGAGAGATGTACATTGAAAGAAAAGTAAGAAAAGGGGTTTTGAGATAAAAATAGGGAGTGAGTGTCGAGTGATATAAGGTTCGTAAATAAGAAAGGATGGGAAACAATACCTAAAGAAGCAGTGGACTCCCTGCAAACCGGGTGGTCTCTCGTCGATGAAAAGCATCTAAACCCATCAGGGTCTCGGCCAATGCCAAACCAATGCAGATCTTGCCCTCTTTCAGGCATTGAGCCTCCTCAATCAACCTCATATTGGCTCCGCCGCAACTAGGGGCAAGACGGAAGTGTGCGAGTAAGCATAAGTAGAGGACATGTTACCGATAACCTCGCCAAAGGAGGTTGCCTCTATCTCCAATGGTGGAAAACCGACGAATTAAAATTAGGATGTCCAACTCCCCATCATAAGCCAAGAATCGAGCCTCGTGCAAAGTAAGCCCACACATCTGTCCCAAAGCCTAGGCATGGCCAAAACGGGGCTGAGGCATAATTTCTTCGTCTTGCCAGGATTCCATCAATGCTCGAAATTCTTCGAGTGTCAGACACATTTCTTGTGATCTAAAGTGAAATACATGTGTAATCGAGTTCCAGCATCGAACAGCGGCATAGAGGAATGGAAAACAAAGCAAAGTGCGACTCAAAGGAAAAAGAGTGTTTAGGCCAAAACCACGAAAGTTCACCTTTTCCGAGCCGTCCAAAGTGGCTATCTAGTCTCAGAGCCTATCGTTGAGCAAAGTCTCCATCTTGAGAGGAAAATGTCAAAGATTTGTTATTCTGCCAGAAAAACAGAATGGGAGCACCATTTATAGAGTTTGAGAAGAGGCAATGCATGACAGTTGGACTACATTGACTAACATCACCTTTAGGCCTAGCCGTGCCTATTTGGACCCAGCCTGGTCTAAATGATGGACCATATTAGAGCAGTTGCAAAAAAGGCTAGCTTTTGTCTTGGTATGCTACGGCTATGTTTTGAGTCTTCTTTTGTTTGTATCAAGTGTTTTTTTAGTATTTTCGAGTTGTGTTCATTGTGCTTTCCTGTTATCAAGTTGTATTTTACATTTTGTCTGGTTATAGGTTGTTATACGATTCAAGAATGAATTCAAGGACAAGTATTCACAGTTAAAAATCTTGCATAGGATTATCATGCAGAGGTTATGCCATCCATCACATGTCACAACATACAAGAGGAATCATCAAAAAAATATATTCTTTTCATAAACTGGTGGGTCTAACCTCGATCATCGTTTTACAAAACAATAAAATCAAAAGAAAAGTCTTCAAAAGTAAAACAAAAGGGTCTATCTGAAGCTAGTTCCTAACTACAAAAGAAAAGAAAAGAAAAGAAAAGAAAAATCAACCCATCATCGCCCTCTTCCTCCTCAACTTCGGAGAAGGTGCGTCACTGTCATCGCTGGGATTACTGGACTGGATGTCAACCTCATCCCCCTTATCCTCGGGGGTCGTGTACTCATCAAAAGACTCCTCGGAAGGTGAGCACTGTCTCACTCTGCCTCTCCCCCGGTCAGCCTATCCTTTGCCCTTCACTAGGCCCCGTTTCTGTCTCCTAGCTAAAGGAGGTCTTGCAGGTGCAACTGGTGCTAGCTTACGCTGGAAAGAGTGTAGATATTAGAAACAGATATCAGAATATGAAGTAGCTATTAGAAAAGACCAACAGAATTATGAGCAAGATTGCAAGGACAGTAAACTAGGGGCAAAGTGTACCTCGACCCCATGGGTGACTAGAGCAATCTGCCTCCTTTGTACCATCAGAAGCAGTCTGTCAACTGTCTAGAGGAGATCATCCACGTACCCCACAGACATCTACAAAATATGAAACAAAGTAATAGAGCACAATGGGCAGAAAGTAATAAAGCACAGTGGGTAAAATGAAGTACAGTGGGTAGAAATAAAGCAAAGTGTGTACCTGCTCAATGCCGAGAGCAAGCACCAACATGTGGTCCCTCCCTTCAATCTACTCAAGGGGGACCTGCTCGATCACCTTGTCTGGTCGCATGTATACAACCTCAGTGGGAGGAAGCCCCGGAATGGGAGCGGCAGCAGGACCATCTCCGGCAGCAACAGCAACAACAGCAGCAGCAACCTCAGGAACTGCACGGACCACACCTCTAGTAAGAGGGGCCATCACCCGAGTCTGTAAGAAGGCAATGAAGTCGCCGGGCTCGTAGTGCCGATCTGTGTCCTCCCCCAACATAAGAAAGTCAATCTGGGGCCCGTCATGGAAATCATCAACTACCCTCATGCCTGGAGGGGGAGGATGTGGAATGTTAGGGTCAGCTATGCCTCGCATCTGACGGATGAACCCCTCTCCCAAGTAATAGGCCTTGCTGAAAGGACCCTCAAACAGAATCTGCATGGGAGAGGCATGCCATGTAGCAATGTAGGTTGTCCTTGACGCTTAAGGGATGCCCACCCAAGGATGCCAGTCAACCTGTGAGTAGAAAGTGCAAGGCAGTTATCAGATATTAAGGGTTGAGTAGTATGGAAACAATAGTATGGGAGTCGCAGTATGGACATAAGGAAAATAGTATTAGAGATTTTGTTACCCTATTTGCGGTGACAATATCAAAGAAGTGGCAGCAGTAAGGGAAGTCTCGGTCTACGCGTTGGCACCACTCGAATTGGGAGTTATAGTACTAGGAAAGTGAAATACGTGCAAGTCCGTGTAAATCCACAGCTGCAGGAATAAGAAATACAAGTGAATGAGTAAAGTAGATAAACAAAAAATGCAAAGTAGGTATAAACAGAGAATGCAAAGCTGAATAGAAAAGTAAGTGTGACGTGTACCTCTCAAACTCTCCAGTAGCCGCCAAGATAATCCGTCATGCGGCGGGATATGGTGCTCATATAGCAATACAGAATGGCCAGGCCAGCACCACCCCAATCATACTCCACCACCTATGGTAGATGCATGAGCGTGCCCAAGAGGTATAGCCCCACAGTATTTTCCCTATTCGCAAATAGGGTAGTGCCGATGAGATACATAAGAAACCCCTGGGTGTACTGTGCAACCTCCTCCGGAGTGACTGGCTGAAGGTCGGTGAAGTGATCCAAAAGCCAGCTACATCGCACTATCTTGTGGCCGGTAGTGTCTAGGATCGCACTGAGAAGCTGACATTTTGCAGTCCTTCACTGCGTCATATCAGGATCGAATGGGATCGGGCCAATAACCTTTACCTGCAGGCCGGTAAGCATTGAGAAATCATACGGGGTCAGAGTCAACTCCCCGATAGATGAAAAATGAAACGAGACTGTGGTGTCCCACCACCTCTCCACTAGGGCCCCGTAGAGCAATAGCTCAGCCCTCATCTGTATGAGCCCTGAACAGAAAGGCTTGAAGCCGGCAGCATCGACCAATGCGCGAACCTCCACGAGAAACCTCTCATACCAATACCGAGGGCTGGATATGGATCCATAGCCGCCAATCCTTCTGGCTATCACCTGTAGGTGGGATTAGTGTTTGCATGGAATTAAAGGATAATTTGCATATGAGATTCAAAATATGTGCAAAACAAAGGAAAGATTGCTTACCGTGGAGGCGTCGGCGGACAAGTGGTCAGTGGGCTCTCGCAGTAGGATGTCCTCATCTCTCCCTGGGATAAGGCTGTCAAATCTCAAAATACCGCCAGAGGTCGAAGCATGTGTGCGAGGCCGGTAGGTGGCCGCATCAAAAGGCCTATCGGCAAGAGGTGACAACTCAAGCTCAAGAACAAGAGGGAGAACATCCTTAGCCTCTATGTCCTCACTAAGGATGGCACCAATATCCATAATAGTGTCAAGGATGGGAACCTTGCCACTAGCCATAGAGAGAAAATGAGAAAATATGATGAAAAAGTGAGTGGGTAAGTGAGATTGAGTGAAAACCCCAAAATTCCCAAACCCTAGGAGAGAGAAAATAAAGAGAAGAAGAAGAAAAAACAAGAGAGGATGTGTAAAACCCAAACAAGTATGTGAGAATGACCAGAAAAACTAAGGGAAACTGCAAAACCCAACCAAATCAAATTTTGTTTGGTTCAAAGCGTAGAGGAGTGAGTGGGTTTTATGAAAAAATTTGTGAAGGTTTTGAGGGTTTTTGTGAAAATACGAAAAATCTAAAGGGAGAGCAAGCTTTGAGAGAGAGGAGAGAGATTTTCGACCTAGGGTGTGAACAAAATAATGGTTGGGTTTGATTTAAACCAACCACGAGCGTGGCTTTTACCGAATGTGCCCCTGCCGTTGTCATGACCCGACCGGCTCTATTAGACCCCAACAGTGCTTCATTGAGGCCTAGCCGGCCCCAAATGCAACCCAGTTTTTCTTACTTTTTTTATTATCATATTGGGCCTCGATCTGAATTTGCAGAAAGTGAAAAAAAAAAAAACAGAAAGCAGAAGAGAAAAACACTGAGGGAAAAAAATGAAAAAAAAAAAGGAAAAGAGAAGAGGAAAAAAAAAAGGGAAAAGAGAAGAGGAAAAAAAACAGTGAGGAGGAAAAAGATAACAATATCAAAGGGAAAAGAGCAAAGGAAAATAATAAAGAAGAAAAATAAAAGAAGAGGAGAAAACAAGAAAGAGAAGGAAGGAGTTTGTTCTTGGTTTGTTTTGTTGTGTTAGTTTGGTAATTTGTTCTATTAATTCATAATATGTTCCATTATTTCGTTATTTGCTCCGTTAATTATAATTTGTTACTTTCTTTGTTTCATTGAGTCATGGTTTGTTTCATTATGTCATAAGTTGTTTCAGTTATTTCGTTATTATATAATTTGTTTCAAATTTATATTTGTTCCATTAATGCATCCCGTTATTACCGCGGAATGATGGTCCAAATTACATGCTTTTCTTTCAGGGATTGAGTATTAGGCCTGTGTTCAAAACTTTTTTTTTTTGAAAAAAATTGTTTCGTTTGTTTTGAAGCTTTGTCTAGTTTGTTAGAATTCACATTCAAATCTTCGTCAAAATTCATGTTTACACGTTTTACCTTGATTTGAGTTATCTCTGTGGGCTTCATTCTCCGTCTCCGAGACCTTCCCGAGATGGAATAATTTCACTTTACCACGTGTTGAATTTTTATTTGCTCTTTCGTTGATCCAATTTTCTTCTCTCTTGTGCAACGCATTTGGACTTGTTTACTACTTCTCGCATGAGACACGTTAGGATTGTTTCATTGGTAAAAAACAGCAGGTGCACCTATTGTTCACACCATCTTTCCTCTTCTCGCATAAGACGCATCAGAATTGTTTTCTCAGTTAAAAACAGCAGGTGTGCCTTTTGTTCACACCACCTTTCCTTCTCTTGTATAAGACGCATTAGGATTGTTTCCTCCATTAAAAACAACAAATGCGCCTGTTGTTCACACCACCTATCATTCTCTTGCGTGTGATGTGTTAGGATTGTTTCCTCGGTTAAAAACAACAAGTGCGCCTATTGTTCACACCACCTTTCCTCTTCTCGCGTGAGACGCGTTAGGGTTGTTTCCTCGCTTAAAAATAGCAAGTGCGCCTATTGTTCACACCACATTTTCCTCCTCTTGCATGAGACGCGTTAGGATTGTTTTACTCGGTTAAAAATAGCAGGTGCGCCTGTTGTTCACACCACATTTCCTCCTCTCATGTGAGACACGTTAGGATTGTTTTCCTCAATTAAAAACACCAGGTGTGCCTGCTGTTCACACCACCTTTCCTCCTCTTGTGTGAGACGCGTTGGGATTGTTGTTTTCCTCGGTTAAAAACATCAGGTGCACCTGGTGTTCACACTATTCTCCAGCCTTTCTGCGTGAGACGCAGTTTGGCATGGAGCTTTACATCCTTTCTATGTGAGACGTAGTTTGGTTTGTACTTTCCTTGTTCCTTCCATCTGAGACGTGTTTATTTACTCACTTCTTTTCGTGTGAGAAACGACTGGATTTGTTCTACTTTGATTTATGCTTTCGTTCAACATTGCATTCTTGTTTTGGTTGTAGCATTGTTTCATTGCTTGTTATTTTCATTCAAATGTTTCATTGCATGATCATAAGTTATTTTCTGCATATCATTTTGCACCTTGCCCTCGAACTACACAGCTTTGATTCCTTGCTAAGGGATATGTAGGCAGCTTTCTAGTTCAACCATTGTCTTGATTTCCTTTCCCAAGTCTTATGGCCTCGTCAAATGGGTTATCTTTGGGCTTTGACATTCACTCACGTCGTTTCATGACTTTGAGCTCTATCAAAGATGGGCAACTATAGACACCCCATTTTTGACCACCCGTAAGACTTGGGCACTTTGTCCTGTGCACTTGATGATGAAAGTTACATTGCGTATGATTCGGATTCTCAACGAAGGAATCCAAGGTCGAGCTCTAAAACAATCCTAACACCTTCATATTTATACTATTCTTACCTCAGAGGCCCCCTTTTGAACATTGTGCCACCCTATACTAAGCCTGAAGCAGAGAAATAGGGGAGCACATTGGGGCCCGGCCGTGCCTCATTGGGAGTTGACCATGGCCATTTGGGGCCGGCCATGCCTTGTTGGCGATAAACACTTTTCTAGGAAAGAGCCCGCCAGCTGTCTACTTTTGAAGATATTTTCGACCTATTTTGCTCAAATTCTATAAATTCAAGGTCATATCTCTGTTTTGAAGGTTGAAAATTTTCCAAAGAGCCTATACACTCACTTGAGAGCCCCTTCTTCCTTGCCAAGTCATCTTGGAGCAAGCTTGCCATCCTTGAGCTATATCTATACACCATACCCACCCTCAAACATAAACCTTGGAGCCTTGGTTGAACCTTGAGAATCATAATTCAACCTTGAGAGTGTGCTAGGATTGAGTTTGATTTACAAAGTTTGTTCTCTTCAAGAGGTATAAGCTCATCACCTTTGCTTTTGCCTTCATTTCAATCTATCTCTATCTATTTCTTGTGTTCTTGTGCTGTTTTGAATCATTTTCAAGTGTTGAAACTTGGGTTTGAATAGCTACCAAAGGTAGAAAGGATTAACACTCTTTCTTGCACCTTACTTCATAGCTCACACCCCTATTTTTGCACTCTTTTCTTTGACTTTTAAACTTTTTTTCAGAGTTTAAAAAGGGCTGAAAAAACATGGTTTAAAGTCTCAAAAGTGAAGGGGTTAGCCACCTCTCCTTGTTCTTGTTTACTAGTTTAGTGTCTTCTTGCTATTATCTATCTTTTTGTGCTCTTTAACATAATTTTTGGCCACTGTTTTTGTATGTTTTGGGGCTGTTTAGGGCTGTCCTAATGTATCTAATTAGTTTATGCTTTGAATATTTTACTTCTTGTGTTGTAAGTCCTCATGGTTTCGGTTATTTAGGCCTTAGACACCAAGCCATTTGAGTTGATAGCTTTTCTTTACTAGTTGTTTTATACAAAGAGTATCATTTTAATAATCAATCTCGCATAATAATTTATGCACCCTCCTTCCTTTCTTCTTTTATTTTGCTTGAGAGTTATTTCAAAAGATTGATGGTTATTCAAGGCATGGGAAAGAGACCTATGCTCAATGGCTTAACCTCTACAGAGGTTCATCGTCAAGGTGTAGTCTCTCTTTTATGCCAAGAATCGCTTCTCATTTGACATTTCTTCTCATTTAGTGGACTTAACTATCACTATGGACAAATTGACTAAAGAATGGAAAGACTAACAAAATTGGCTTAAAATCAATGAACCGACATAAAGAAAAGGGATTAGAATAGTTGGATTCGGCCGACCGTTATGTCGAGCCCATCGTGTCAAGAATCATCACATATCCATTCATAATGTGTTGATGAGTCTTGAGACGTGTCTACCTCCCTTTTTGAATTTCCATGATAGGAGGGAGGGTTGTATTCATTGCATTTATTAATTTTTTTGTCCAAACATGCCAGAAATCATCAAGAAATCAACTTGCTATCGTTGATGGTTTCAGACTCGAATTCGTTCTTCTCTTGAGTTCCCCACGACAGAGAAGAGAAGAAGAGACAAACATGGCCTAGAAAGGCTCTATCTACACTGTTCTCACTTCAGAGCACAAAAATATTTTTAGCATGAAATTGGGGCACAACTGGCTATTTTTTGAGCCAGCTGGGTCTCATTTGGAGCCGGCCAGCCCCAAATGTTTAGTAAACAGTGAATTTTGGCAGAAACAAAAGGCAGTGGCTGAGGGTGAAATAGAGCAAGTCTGGGCAGATAGAGTAGTTTTTGGACACTGTGCATACGATCGTTGTGCCTCATTGTTGCTTGTATTAATGTTATAATTGTAATTATTGTTGTTGTAAAGAAGTATTGTTG
The DNA here is from genome assembly GCA_025200525.1 of Camellia lanceoleosa. Taxonomy (NCBI): domain Eukaryota; kingdom Viridiplantae; phylum Streptophyta; class Magnoliopsida; order Ericales; family Theaceae; genus Camellia; species Camellia lanceoleosa. Next base: position 45,262,934 of record CM045765.1, read on the forward strand.
CAATTTCAATGTTGTAATTAGTATTGTTATAATATCCTTGTTGTAATAAAATTAGATTGCTAGTTAATTTAGAATTCATTCGAATATGTAATAAGCAGTTAGTTCATTAAACTAATTAGCCTCCATTTAAATTTGTAATAGTTAGCTTAATCGAAACATTTGGACACTCATTCGGACCCTCTTACATGAGGGCAAATATGTAATAATGGTGTATGTTTTCTAACCCCCACTTCTCTCTCCCTTTCATTTACCTACTTCTAATGGTAGCATAGAGCATCATATTTACTTAGCATTTTCCATGATTTGCATCCATTCGTCTTGCATGCATAAGGTTCGGCTCATCATACTAATCAAATGTCAATTTCAAGTTCATTACTCGAATATGTGCTTTTATCGTATCTCTTGAATTGAATCATATACCATTCTAGTAGCTGAACCTATGTAATTGCATGGTTGCATGTGTCATATTAGTCATTTTGCATTAGTTAGGAGCATGTATATTTTCTAATTATTTTGCTTTGTTTGGCTTACCTTAGAGCACTAGGTGAATATTTTGTGTTTTAGCATGTCGCATCGCATGTTTTCCATGAGGCTAAGTGCTTAAGTGATATATCTCTTGAATGCCAGTGGATGAAGGTTAATTTGCTCAAATTGGGAAGCATTGATTAATGTATATACAAACTCACCTTTTTAAGTGACGCGTATTTAAAACAATTTTTCAAACAAACATAAAATCAAAGTGTTCCAACTTTTGCAAATTAGTCTATACTTGTGTGCAACACATAGTAATGTTAGCATAATAATCGGAACAAGAGCATATGATGTAAATAAGAATCACATCATGATTAGTAGAGGCTGATCTTTGATAGGGTGAGTGGGGTGCTCAATTCATGACCTTCTCCTTTCATACCTAAGCTCCCGAGCCGAGATACTTTGGTGATGACAGACTAATGGCCTTTTGGCACGAGTCACGGGTTCCCTAAATTTTCCAAAAATATTTAGGTGGCGACTCTGAAATCTAGCAAAGTAGTCTATTTTTGGCATTTGGTTCAAACATTGATTTTCAAAACGAATTGCCGAATTTAGGCTCATTTTTTTTTTTTTTTTTTTTTTTTTGCTTCACATTGCACTTGTGAAATTAGATTCAGAACCACAGGAGTCCAAACTGTAGGGCTAGTCGTATCTGAAAGGAGCATGAAAAACAAGCTACACTCTCCTCCCTTAGGATGTTTGGTCCTCCAAACTTAAATTCCTTCTTTCGTAAAGAATGTAGGGTCTAATGGAAAGAGATTCGGGTATCTTCTTTTCATATTGTTTTCTCTTTCCCATGTTGTATATATGCCACAGTGATTTTGTCAATCCACTTTTACTAACGGTATTTCCTTATTTCTCAATTTCTTGATCCAACGGTTAACAATTTGAATGGGTCGTTCTTTATATGTATAATCATCAGTCAACACGACGTGAGTCGGCTCAATCACATGGAAAGGATCTCGAAGATAATCCCATAACATGGACACATGAAACATGTTATGCATGTGCTCAATATTTGGAGGAAGTGCCACTTGATACGCTATCGGATTAATCTTTTCAATGATTTCATAAGGCCCAACGAACCGGGGTGCTAACTTGCCCTTAGCTCCAAAATGAGTTTTCCCCTTTATCGGTGTGACTTTTATGAAAACATGATCGCTCACTTCATATTCTCTATCCCGCCTATGCACATCCGCATAGCTTTTCTGTCGGCTTTGTGCTGTCTTTAACCGTTGATGAATGAACTTCACTTTTTCCATTGTTTCTTGCACAATTTCGGGCCCCAACAAAGGTCTATCTCCAACTTCTGCCCAGCAAATTGGTGACCAACATGTTCTGCCATACAATGCCTCGTAGGGTGCCATGCCAATACTTGAGTGAAAACTGTTGTTACAAGAAAATTTGTCTAGGGGCAAATGAGTCTCCTAATTTCCTTGGAAGTCTAGAACACACATACGTAACATATCATCTAATGTTTGTATTGTCCTTTTAGATTGCCCATCGGTCTGCGGATGATATGCACTGCTCAATAGCAATTCGGTCCCCAATGCCTTTTGCAAGCTTTGCCAAAGTCTCGAAGTAAACTTCAGATCCCTATCAGAGACAATAGACACAGGAACTTCGTGCAATCTCACAATTTCATTAATATAAATTGTAGCCAACTTATCCGCATTATAAAATGTCTTCACAGGTAAGAAATGAGCAAATTTTGTTAAACGATCAACAATAACCTAAATTGAATCCATACCTCTAATGGAGCGAGGTAGTCCAACGATAAAATCAATAGTGATGTGCTCCCATTTCCACTCCAGAATTGGTAAGGGTTAGAGCAATCCTACGGGTTGTTGGTGCTCGGCTTTAACCTGTTGGCATTATAAGCATTCAGACACAAACTCGGCAATATCCTTTTTCATTCACGATCACCAAAAATTGAGCTTTAAGTCTTGATACATTTTTGTATTCCCCAGATGAACAGAAAATTTTGAACTGTGGGCTTCTTAATACATTTTTATAACACCTGCCTCCTTAATTAATTGTTAAATTACGTGATTTGCCTTAATTATGCGTTTATATGCAAAATTAGGTGCCATGTGTTTTATGTGTCATGTGTTCATTGTATTGGAGTAATGGAAACAGATAGATAGAAATGGGAAGTAAACTTGTCTGAATCAGTAAACCATAAGATTAAAATTAAATATTTGAAATAGGTAATTAAAGCCTGATTCACAGTAGTACGTTTCAATTTAGGCCTCGTTTGGGAGCAAGCTTTTTTAGCAACTTTTTGGTTTTTTTGGCTAAAATATGATGTAAAAAAAACTAGTATGTTTTGGATGACTTTTTAGCTTTTATTGAAAAGATGTGCAAAAAGTAGAGAGCAAATGGAATCATTGACTTTTTGGTATAGGTTGTTGGTTTTTTTGGCTTTTTTAGCAACTTTTTGGCTTTTTGGCTAAAAAAGCCACTTACCAAATGAGGCGTGTTAATTGAAGTGGCTTGTGATGAGAATTGAGTTGGAAAGAAATTAAACTTAGAATTAGGAAGACCCAAACAAGACCTAACTTTACTCATCAAATAAGAGCTAGATAGAGATAGATATTTTTGTAGAGACTTGAGAGAATTCTAGAGACAAAAGAGAAAGAGAAAAACCTAGGGTTCAAGAAGAAGAAAGGGGAATTGACCAATCTTCATCAAATCATCAACTTAAAGTAAGAAATTTCCCTTAATCTCATGAATTAAAGTTGTTCTCATCATGAAATTATGAAGCAAGTTGGTGTAAGTTATTGTTTAGGACCCTAAAGAGGAAAATTCTTGGAAATAACTCAAGGTGTTAGCATCCATGGCATTATTCTTGTTTATTCATTTGTTTCTAGCATGAGTTGTGAGATTTGAGGAGAAATCTTTATGGACTTTGATTTGGGAACTCACAACATGCCTAGTTTTGTTTTTCTTCTTAACTTCAAGCTTTTGGATCTTGTGAATGGCCAAATGGGTTTTGTTTTAAAACTATGTTTTTGTTTGAAGTTAGAGTTATAGAATTAAGGATGTTTTTCTGAGTTTTGGGCCTTGTATGTATGAAATTGAAGTTGGTTTTGGAAAAAGGAAAAAGTTCCATTTTTAATAGAATTTGTTTTCACCTAGGCGCTTTAGATCGCCGACACAGACGAAAGTCGGGCCTCCTCTGGCCAAAATTGCATTCTGCTTAACCACTGCTTGTGTGGCCAAGGCCACCACACGTGTGGCCAAAAGGGCAGGTTTAGTCTATTTTTTCGTCTATGTTTCTGACTTTTGGGCCTCCGTTTACATGGTTTTCACGTGGTTTTCATGTGCATTAGCATCTTATAAACATGATGGGAATTAAGGAACAAAAAGGAGATATTTAGGAATGAAGTAATGAGTAAACCGAACCATTGAGGCTATATGTTGAACCATTGTGCTTGTATGTGTTTATATAGGTCAGACGCTGCATCCTATCCACGTGTTACAAGGAGACAACTGTGAGTAATAATGTTGTAAAGATTTGTTTGAGCCATATTCCTTTCTGACTATTCTTGTTAAGGACTGTTTCTAAAGCGATATGATTTATTGAGTAAATAAGTATTCCACCTCATGCAATATCTTTACATGGCCCTTACCCGAGGGTAACAATACCGTGGTTATATTCACGTGGCCCTTACCCGGGGGTAACAATACCGTGGCTATGTTCACGTGGCCCTCACCCAGGGGTAACAATACCGTGGCCTATATTCATGTGGCCCTCATCCGAGGGCAACAATACCGTGGCCTATATTCGTGTGGCCCTCACCTGGGGGTAATAATACCATGGCCAAGTGTGTACAAGAGATTGAGTTATATGATCTTATCGACTATGATGTTAAAGACCGCTACATGTGCACGTGCATCCTTATGGTTGCTATGCTTTTATTTAACAAACATGATATTGCTATGTGAATTGACCTTGATGTTTAAACGAGCATTATTCCTAACCTCTTTACACATTTGTTATTCACTGGGTTTTAGCTCACAGTTTATATTTGTTATGTAGGTGATCAAACTCAAGAAAGGACCTAAGGGCATCAACCTACCTTTTGTTTTGTAAAGCCAACCGTTGTACCTCACTTTCAGGTTTCGTTTGAACTAACTCCAAGGCTTTTGGGTGATTATGAGTTCACCCCTTTGTAAAGTAATCAAGTGATCTTTTGATTTATAAAGTTTTCATTAAGGGATTAATTCCCTAAGTGTTGTATATGTGTTGTATATGATTTTGGCATACATGTATGATATCGTAATAGGTGCTTATACAGTGATGCATGTTAACATTTGTATATTCATTTTAGTTTCACAGCTCATTGGACGATGTAATGTTACATCATTAGCTTTCGCTAGCCCCTATTAATTTTTACTGTTAAGTAGGCCTTTGTTAGTCTTGGATTACTAGCCGGTTACATCTCTAATCCCGTGAGGCGGGGGTTGGGTCGTGACAATCGTGTTCTAATGCCATATTCTAACGGTTTGAGTAAATGATGACCATTAGAATATGACATATTGTCCTCATCATAATATTGCTTCTAGTTTCTATCATTGAAGAGCTATCAGGGGACACTTGTGCTAGAAAAATGTAATTTCAAGTTTTCAAAATATTAACAAGTTTAGAACTATATGGAAGATATGTTATGAAGTGTTGATGAGTACCTAGTCAATTAGGTTTTTGAAATTTACTATTAAGCGAGTCTAAAATAATCACAGTGTATGTATAAATAGGTGTCATGAGTTGAGAAGAGAAGAAAAAAAGCCTCTAAGAGTGAGGAAGAAAACATATTATTTGGTAATTCACACTTTCTATGTTGTTTATGTAGTTAATGTCAAATTTATCTATCAATTTTTGTTAGTTTCATTAATGAAAAATCAAAATGGTAACTTGACTTAAAGTATAATTAAATCAACTATCGCAATTAAAAATAATGTAACTAAAATGAAATTTCGATAAAAGTTTAACTCTTTTAAGTATAATTAATCTAAATACCTCCTATGTTGTCTATCTTATTTTAGCTTCATTTTGTGATAAAGCTAAACAAAATTTGTAAAATGCTCTAAATGTGCCTGTCTTGATGAAGATGCTCTTATTATTTTATTTAAAATAATCTCTTTTTTTAGGCAAATAATAGAATATTAGTAGGTTAGTTAATTAGATTACAATGAAAGGGTCACAATTGCTCCTTCACCTCAAATGATAAACCCTTGATCTTCTTATTATCCCAAGGGATAATTATAAGAACTATTAGGTCAATTGTCTTCTCCATTAATTTGAAATAATCTAAAAGGCAGGAAAAAAATTAAGAAAATTAGAGGGCCATCTATTCTCATCCATAGATAAGTAGGTGCATGTATGAGACTATCCATGGAGTTTATGGTTCCATTAATTAAGATTGGTACATTTTATTTATGGAGTGTACATGTGAAGAAATGTGTATAAGAGAGAGGAAAGGTAGTTGGTTGGAGAGGGAAAAAGTTGCACCAATGTTTTGTAAGAGGTAGTTGGATGGAATGACTTAGAGATGGGAGAAGAAATCTCATTTAAAATTTGTGTATAAGTGAAAGAGAGAAGAGAGAGAGAGATGGAAAGTTGCCTAAAGTGTAACATTGCTTGCAAGTCTCAAGCCATAAGATATGCTTCCAGGATTAGAGGCTTTTACATTAGACTTACTTGATAACTCATTTTAAATTTTTATTTTTATTCTTATAAACAAAGGTGGGTCTCTTCATATATGCATGAAGGAGTTATGAGTGTACAACTTTTTGAGTATTTCTGCATATTGTATATCTTTTGTTATAGGTCGAACTGTATGTGTGGAACTTTCATTAGCAACTGAATAGATACAAAGATAAGGGATATGAAAATGAAACACTTTTCTTGCCCTTTTTGTAGGGCCGTAAAACCAGTCTACAAAACCACCAAAACACAAGTGGTTGTCACCTACAAACATTAACATTATAATCTCAGCCTTATATTTTGTAGTTTGTAACACTTTCTCTAATATTTTGTTGATGAATAATGTTATAGTTGTCTTTAACCTTTCAGATGGCCCCAATTGACAAAAGTTGGATGACAATAAAAAAATAGATTAAGCAGTAGGGAGTATCAAGAAGGGGTTAATTATTTATTGAATTTGCAATGAGAAATGCAGGCCTGGAGGATAAGATTCAATGTCCATGTATCGATTGCTTGAATGACAAAATACATGCGAACCACGTTGTCAGGATTTATTTGATTCGAAGAGAGATATCTCTTTCTTACAAGAGTTGGGTGCTCCATGAGGAACTAGTCCCCGTGGCTAAACCTCTCATATCGAATGAAGGTCACCATGACATATGTAGTCAAATTGTAGGGGAAGATTAGGATGATGAGAATGAGTTGCCTACTATGTTGGAAGAGGTTTGCAGGGGTTTTACAATGGATGATGAAGGGAATGAATTATCTGCTAGTTTTGAGAGTGTGGATAGGCGAAACTTTGATAAGTTATTTGAAGATGGTCAACATAAACTGTACCTAGACTGCACAAGGTTTACTGCACAAGGTTTGCATGTGTTATTAAGATGCTTCATATTGAGGTCTACAACAAGTGGAGCAACAACTCGTTTGATATGGTTATGAAAGTTTTCAATGCCACTCTACCCAAGTGTGATGAGACTGTTCCATGGACCATATATGTTGCCCAAAAATTCTTGCATGACTTGGGTTTGGGCTACATTCCCATTCAAGCGTGTAGGTATGACTGTGCACTGTTTTGGAAGGAGAATGCAAATCTTGATAATTGCCCCAAGTGTAAAGAGCCTAGGTACTAGTTGGACGACGGGAAGTGTACGAATATCCCTCATAAGATATTGAGGTACTTTTTGTTGATTGAAGAGATTGTATATGTCCAAGAAAACCACTACATAGATAAGATGGCACAAGGAGAAACATGTGGATGATGTGTAAAGACTTTAATTGCTAACATCCTATGTTCGCCATGGATCCACGAAATCTAAGGCTAGGTCTCGCCACCGATGGCTTCAATGCATTTGGAAATATGAGCACATCGTGCAATATATGGCCTATTATCCTAATTCCTTACAATCTTCTACCATAGAAGTGTATAAAAGAGCCTTTTTCCATGATGTCATTGCTTATCCCTAGATGATCAACACCTGGAAGAGATATTGATGTTTACTTATGGCCATTAATTGATAAGTTAAAGGAGTTATAGGGAAATGGGGTGCAAACTTACGATGCCAAAAACAAACAATCTTTTAGAATGCATGTTGCAGTGATGTGGACCATCAATGACTTCCTTACATATGGTAACATGTCAGGGTGGACTACCAAAGGTTATTTATCTTGTCCCATTTGCAATGAGGACACATCATCATAAAGGTTAACAAGTAAGATAGGGTACATGGGTGCTCGTCGTTACTTGTCCAAGAATCACAGATAGCATAGGAGCAAGTTGTTTAACGGATAAAGTGAGTTTAGGTGCAAACCTTTGGAGTTATCAGGGGAGCAAATATTAGAGCAAATTGAGATTGGGACATACAAACCATTTGGAAAACATCCAAATAACAGGAAAAGACAAAGGGGCCAAAAACTAGTGCTGAATTTGACAAAGAGAAGCATTATGTTTGAGTTGCCTTACTAGAAGACACTCAAGCTTCGACACAACCTTGATGTCATGCACATAGAGAAGAACATATGTGACGATTTGGTGGGGACATTATTAAATGTGGATGGGAAGAATAAGGACGCGGAAAAAGTACGGATTGATTTAGCAAATTTAAAAATCCGAAAGGTTACACCTACAGAGGCGTGGAGATGGGTCATTTATGAAGCCTCCAACTGTGTACACATTATCCAAGAAAGAAAGATAAGGCTTTTTGTGATTTTTTGAAGTCAATCAAGTATCCTGATGGGTACGCAGCAAACATTGCCAAATGCATGAATACTCACAGTAGCAAAATCTCAGGGCTCAAAAGTCTTGATTGTCATGTGCTTCTACAATGACTACTTCCTGTTGGGATGCACGGGTATCTTAACAATGAAATTAGTACCACATTTTTTGATTTAGGAAATTTCTTCCGACAATTGTGTTCAAAGACGTTAAAGGTGACAGATTTACATAAGCTAGAAAATCAAATCATACTTGCACTTTGCAAGCTTGAAAAGATTTTTCAACCAGTTTTCTTTGATGTCATGGTTTACTTGGCTGTTCATTTGCCGCACGAGGCTATACTTGGAGGGCCAGTGCAATATCGATGGATGTACCCAATTGAATGGTAATTATTTACGCTCTTACCATACGATTGTCATCAACCTTTAATGGTAGTCCATATTGTTGTATAGTCTTGATATAATAAATTTGTTTCCTCTTATAGGCTACTTGGAATTCTAAAAGGATTTGTTGCCAATAAAGTGCATCCTAAAGGTTCAATAGCGGAGGCGTACATTTCCAAAGAGTGTACAACGTTCTGCTCGATGTATCGTGATAGAATTGAAACAATGTTTAATCGAGAAGAAAGGAATGATGACGATGGTGACCACAGCTCAGGGTTAGCCATCTTCTCTCAAAATGTTCGTCCATTTGGTATAATCAGTAAGGTACCAGATGTGTGTCTACGAACAAGAGATGGCTTACTGGTTTGTCTTATACAATAGATTTGAAGTGGAACAATATCTAGAGTGCGTTTTCACACTAGAAAAAATTTATTGAGCAAATTTATGTTTGTCCATTGAAGTTAATTATATCTCTTACTTATGACCTCTTGTTATTAAATAGGGAACACAAGAACAATTTGCAACACGGAATTACATGTGACACCACAAAGAGGCAACGCCAAGAATTTCCTAAATGGTTTAAAGAGCGTGTAAGACCTATATATATATCCAACATTTGAGCACCTTATGATATAACATACAAAAAGTAACATAACATGTATTGCTTATGTAAATGAATCACCTGCAGAATGAAGGGTCGCCAGAATCAACCATTGAATTATGGTCGTTGGCCAACAGTCCTAGTGCAATAGTTAACACATATTCGGGATGCATTTCTAATGGTGTTCGATTTCATACCATCGACCATGATAACCATCATAAAACTCAAAATAGTGGGTTGGTTATAGTAAGGGAGCACGAGGGTCATCCAATGCATTTTTATGGTTACTTGAGCAAAGTGTAGGAAATGACATAGTTGTTTAGACATCGAGTTATTTTGTACCAATGTGAATGGCTTAACACCGGTAGCAAGAAGACTTTTCTCACAGATTCACATGTCATAAGTGTTGATGTAAAAAGTCGATGGTATGAACATGACCCCTTTGTATTCCCAGCTCAAGTAGAATAAGTATTCTACATTAATGATACCAATTTAGATGGGAATTAGACAGTTGCAGAACGATTCCACCATCGAGGAATCTAGAATGTGCCAGAGATGGATGGTTTACCCAATGATGCTCTCAATAGTGTGTTCCAACAAGACAAAACCACTAAGGTTGTACCAATTATGGACGGAACCGGTATGCAAATTGAAGGAATTGTCGATGAAGGGGTTTTGTGCAGAGATGATATTGAAGGTGAAATTATTCTAAATACGGTGGTTTTACAATCTTATAGTCAAACACAAGTTGAAACTTTTGATGATGCTTTCATTTGTGATACCGACGAAGATGACTTCATTGTGAGCGATGATGAGCAAGAAGAAGATGAATTGGACATTGATTCAGATATAAATCATGACATAGAACCTTGATGTATTTATGTAATAAATAGTGATTAAGGAGATACTACCACAGTTTTTGTTATATCTGTCTTTTCTATCACTTGCAAATTGACATAGATGGATTAATATATATGTGGAAATAATATTTGGATGGATTAACTTTATTACTTATATACTTTGTTAATTTTAACTTTTCATATATACATTTGTACACATTTAAAATTTGTGCTTAACCATGTGCTCATTGTGCTCTTTGCCTTTGATTATTTTACAATTTCACAGAATGACTCCTGCAAAGAAGATGCCTCTGCGTGGGCCTCACGCTACAATTCAAACTCGATTTGTATCGGTTCTTAATCTGATCTCGCAATGTGCAATGCAAGACTGATAAATCACCAAAGAGTCCAAATCCGGCAAATCGTTTTGGAAAATAGATTTTTTTTGAAAGAAGTGCCAAACATGGACTACTTTGCCAGATACAGAGTCGCCACCTAAATATTTTTTATGGGGGAATTTAGGAAACCCTGACTCGTTTGCCTAAGGCCACGTGTCCGTCATCACCAAAGTTACCTCGGCTCGGGAACTTGGGTACGATTGGGAAAGGTCAGCTATGAGCACCCCCGCTCGCACGATCAAATATCGGCCTCTACTAACAATGATATCTAGTTTTGAAAACATTATGCGTTTTTATTCGGGTTATTAGTCTAGATTTACTATGTGATACGCACAACACAAAAGTATAGACTAGATTGCCTAATTTGGAACAAAGCATTGCATATCCGTTTGATTGGAAAATGGTTTGAAATTTGCTACTCGCGAGTAGGCTAAAACACGGATTTCAATGAGTTGTTCCAACTCAAAAATCCAACCTTCACCCACAGGCATTCAGGCAGTTTATATCACATAAGCATATAGCCATATGGTAAGTATGCTGTCATGTTAACATTCACACACATGTGAGATGCTAAAGCATAAAAAGCTTACCAAGTACTCTGAGCCAAAACAAAGAACTTGTTAGTAATCAATGTATGATCCAAGTCCATGTTAAGTGGCTAATGCATCGCATACAAAATGCAACTAGAATAGGCTTAGCTAATCCTAGTATGGCATGTGTAATGCAACAAATAACACGTATTCAAGTTAGATTTGAAATACTATCCGGTTAGCATGATGCGCCGAGCCCGGTGCATGTAATACAAATGAATAGATGCACGCATGCATAGCATAAGGTATGCTAAATTAAAACATGCCCTAATACTAACCATCAAAAGCAGGTAAGTAAAAGGGAGAAAGAAGTGGGGGTTGGAAGACATGCACGCACGCACCCACACTTATTACACATTCGCCCTCGCTCGGAGGGACCAAAAGAATATACAAATTAATTCACCTACAAGCTAATTAATTAAATTATACAACACTTAACTAATTAACGAATCAATTAAGCTACTGAAAGTAGTAAAGGGCCTCGGGAAGAGGGGTGCACGCATGCTCGGATTGGCTTCGCCCGGAAATCCAATGCCATGCACAAGCTGCCTCTATTTACCCTACTCTGCTCCTCTGAAAATTTCAAAATTCCCAAGGAACACTCTCTGAACACTGTGCAGGGTCACCGGCCAAGGGGGAACACCACCGGCCATATGGGAGTTGTCATCGACCAATTGTATAGCTCTCGACCAAAAATGTTTGGTCGGTCTGCAGTAGAGATGGTCGACCGACGATGTATGCCTGCAAAAACCTATTTTGACAGCAACATAGGGCAAAACATGGCATGGCAATACATTTCAAGCAATGTTTGCACCAACCACACTCCTTATCACATTCATGACTCAAAGGAGTTTGGTACTCGGCCCTCGAACCACCAATCGCGCATTCCAATGCGTGATGGCCAAAGAGGCCAAGTTGTGCATTTTGATTTCAAATGTAATGCAAACCGAACAAACACATAAAGATCCAACCTCTATCATGGCGATTCAAGAGGCAAGGCACGCGTGCAAGATGCAATGCAACCTAGGCATGCGAGCTAAGTATGCACTATGAACATGAGGGCAAGCAATGCAAACATGCAACATGGACAACACACAAACATGTAACAGCATGTTAAGTGGCTAAAAAGAGGGAATACATGCCAAATGTATTACAAGCTAATCATGCAACAACATGTCATGTAGCTCAAGCAATGCAACAAGATGCAATCACACATGGCATGCAACATAAGGTAAAATGGATCAAGCGTGTGACAATATGCAAGGCATGCATGCAATAACATGGTGGGATGGACTTACACTAACATGGGTAGCTCTCAAGCATGCCAAAATCAGTGGCCAAATGCCAAGGAAATGAGGGCCAAAACACATACAAACATGCATGCAAACATGGTCCAACACTTAGGCATAAAGAAGCAACTTTTAAGCACACTTAAAAGGGATAAACAAGGGCAAATAGCATGCATGTAACACTCTGAAAATCATGTTAGAAAAGGGTGCCAAACCAACTTAACAAGACTAGCATAGCATGCGATAATGTCCAAAACTCAAGGCAAGCCAAGGGGCTTAAACTATGGCCATGCCAACCAAGCCTTAAAGGGCCAAGGGGACTCAAAACCACCCCAAGGCAGACCGAAACAAGGTCAAGGGCACACCTAGATGGCATCTAAATGGCCTACATCTAAAGGCATGCAAAATGAACCAATCATGGAGCATAACACACAAACATTTTGAAACATCAAAGGAGCCATAAATGCAAGTATACAAGCATGCTATATGGACTGAAATGACATGGCAAGTGGTTCCAAACCACTGAAACAAAGCAAGTAAAGCATGCTAGAGGGGTCAACACTCAAGGCTCACAAGGGAGATTACATGGTAGCTATACAAAGTAAAGCATGGATGACCCAAACAATCAAAAAAAGACCTCAAGCATACTAAAACATGCATAAAAGCTTCACAAAGCTAAGCCAAAACAAGCAAGCATAATGGTCTAGATGCTAAGTAGATGTTAAGGCAATTCATGGCATTACAAGACAAGTATGCAAGGCAAGCATGGTATGTCTAAACCAAGTAAAAACAGTGCTATATCATGGCAAAATAAACACAAATAACACTTAAGACATGGCCAACATGAACTCAAGAATGGTGCTCACACATGAGGCAAAAATGACACATTTTGAAGACAACAAGGAGAGGGGATGGCCCTCTCCTTCTTAGGACCTTAAACCACCATCCTCACCACTGAAATCCCTCAAGATTTCAGTGGTGAGGAGACCCAAACAAGGTGGTCCCGAAGCTCACCAAAATAGCACAAAATGGGGGCCAAACAAGGCCTATGAGGGGTCAAACAACCCCAAACACCAAAACAACCTTAAACAACTATTTTAAGCAAGTAAAAACAGAACTTTTATATGTTATATACTAAGCTTAAAACAGCAAGAAAAGATGGCTAAAAGCCTATGCAAGAATGAGGAATAAAGAGCAAGGTTCTTACCCTTGAAGACTTTCTTCAAGAACAATGCTCCAGCTGCTTCCTCAAACTTGAATCCACCCAAGAACTCCAAGAACAACCCTCTAATGCCTCAGCAACTAAAAGTGTAACACTAGGTGTTTGTGTGCAAAACTATGAACAAACACACACTTAGACACAAAGAGAGGAAGATATAGAGATAGATAGATATAAGACTCAAACCCTAATCTCAGACCTCTCTCTTGAACTTCTGGAACCCTGGAGGAGGGAGGAGAGGCCCTCCCTTTATAGAGGATCACTCTTGCAAAGCTTACAAAACAAGCTAAGCAAGAGTGAAATCCCTCCATACACGTGTATGGAGGGGGTGAAGTGCCCAGCACAGCTGGCATAAAAATATCTGCAAAAGCAGATGCACAGTGGTCGGCTAGCCAAAAATGCCAAATTGGTCAAAACAATGGTCGGCCGACCACAAAGAGTGCCGGCCGGCCAAACATTTGGCCGATGGCAACAAAACAAGGGCCGGTGGCCTCAAGCCATGGCTGGTGAGGTGTGGGAATGGCCAACAAGCCATTTCCAGCCCCTCAAAAGCAAAACACAAGTGTTTGGTGCAAAACCAAACACAAAACAGTTGAGTCGAGAGATCCTGAGGCAGGGCGCGTGGTCGAGACCTCCGGGAACTCAAGATGAACACAAACATGGATAATCACCGAGTGTTCAAACGGTGACGCCCAAATCTTGAGGACGGTCAAAAATGGAGTATCTACAGTTGCCCCTCTTTGACAGAACTCGAAAGTCATAACAATGACGGGAGTAAGTGTCAAAGCCCAGAGACAACCCATTTTTGACAAGGCCGAAGACTTAGACAAAGCATGCAAGACAATAAAGATATGCGCCCAAAGGCGGGGGCAAAATGCAACTGACAATGCAAGAAGCTGAACATAACTTATGATCATGCAAGGAAAGCTGTAACGAAGCATAACAATGCAACAGTTTTAAGCTAGCACAAACCAAACTACACTACAATGCAGAGAGGGTGCAAAAGAATTATTCAATTCTCGATACGTCTCACTCAGAGAATACAATACCTGTGCGGTTCTTCTGGTTGCACCAGCTTTAAATGAACCGTACATACATTATCGTGCCTGAAAGAGAAAGAAAACTCCACAAGTACAATATTGTTAGCAACATGCATAACAATGCAATCGAAAGCTGCGTGACAACGCAAGTGTAGGAGTGCATGACAATGCAACCTATGTGTAACAACGCAGAACAATGCGAAATGGATGCAAAATGATATGCAACATTTACAAATCTACATATAAACAATGCAAATGATATGCAATGCAATTGAATCATGATCAAATCATGAGCGTTTCAAAAACCACACAAATGTCATAAAGATGATGGAGATGCAAAGTTCGTCTACCATAGAAAAGGTGCCGCAACCCTCAAACCACAATACCAACAGTGGAATAGGCGCGTACACATGCAAAACTATGAGTGATGTAGACGGAACACAGGAACAAGTAATTGGGTGGAATGACATAAGTGAGGCATGCTCTGCTCAGAAAAGCTCATGATCCTAAATGCCGGATGCAATCGAACTACACTACAATGCAGTATATATAGTGGATATGGCGCGCGACCAAAACATATCTTGCCTAGGAAAAGCATGGACATATACAAACCGTGTTTAACACAGAAATGGTGCCGTCACCCACAACCTTAGGTGCGTACACATAATATCATAACTGTGCTTCAACACGAGAAGTATGGGCACATACCAGACCAAGCTCAACATGGAAAGGCGCAAGCCATGCATGCAAACTACGATGCAATATATACAATATGCACTGGATATGTACAACAGATAAGGCCTGCGGCCAAACCGTGTCTTGCCTAGGAAAGGCTTGGACACATACAAACCACGTTTAACACAGAAACGGTGCCGTCACCCACAACCCTAGGTGCGTACACATAATATCATAACTGTGCTTCAACACGAGAAGTATAGGCACATACCAGACCAAGCTCAACATGGAAAGGCGCAAGCCATGCATGCAAACTACGATGCAATATATATAATATGCACTGGATATGTACAACGGATAAGGCATGCGGCCGAACCGTGTCTTGCCATATAAACCATGTTTAACACAGAAACGGTGCCATCACCCACAACACTAGGTGCGTACACATAATATCATAATTGTGCTTCAACACGAGAAGTACGGGCACATACCAAACCAAGCTCAACATGGAAAGGCTCAAGTCATAGATGGAGGTGATGCAGTGAATGCATACAAGCTACAATGTAATATATACAATGTGCAATGGATATGTACAATGCTATCTGCTGGGGAGAATGCAATGGATACAATGGAAAAGGCATGCGGCCAAAACACATCTTGC
>CM045765.1:45279184-45479184 GCA_025200525.1 Camellia lanceoleosa
AATGCAGTATCTAACTAGTCCATCTTCGAAAGCCAACAGAAAAATCAAATTGCAATCCATGCAATACATAATGTATGGTAATGCTCTCTACAAAAGGGGGGCAGATGGGTTATTATTGGAATGTTTAGGCCCAAAGAAAGCATTAACGGCCATGGCTGAGGTACATGAAGGCATCTGTGGTGCTCATCAGCCTGGTGTAAAGATGAGATGGCTGTTTCGAAGACATTCCTATTATTGGCCAACCATTCTTAAGGACTACATAGAATATGCTAGAGGTTGCCAGGCATGCCAAAAGCATGGCACAATAAGGCATGTACCCATAACTGATCTGCATGCAGTTGTGAAGCCTTGGCCATTTAGAGGATGGGCTATAGATATGATAGGGAAAATACACCCACCCTTTTCGAAGCATCATTGTTTCATCTTAGTGGCCACAGATTATTTCACTAAGTGGGTTGAAACTAAGCCATATAAGGCTGTAGACCAAAGCGAAGTTATTGGATTCATTAAAGATCTGATCCACAGATTTGGCATCCCACAGACTATAACTATTGATAATGGGACTGTATTTGATGGGAAAATGGTAAAGTCTTTTGTGGCAGAGTTTGGAATTAGCCTTGTTAATTCTACCCCCTATTATGCACAATCCAATGGTCAAGCTGAATCATCCAATAAGTCTTTGAAGAAAGGAATATAGAAAGTTGTGGAAGAAAATCCCAGGGATTGGCATAACTTGTTGTTGAATATATTGTGGGCTTATAAGACTTCTCCAAGGTCAAGTACAGGAACCACTCCTTATGCCTTAGTATATGGGCATGATACAGTGCTACCTGTGGAAATTAATGTTAAGTCCTTAAGGGTGAGATGCCAAGATCAGTTAGATTTGGAGCAGTACCATTAGAGTATGTGCTTAGAATTACAAAGTATAGATGAAGCTATAATTCTGGCCTTAAATAGCATTCTTTTCCAAAAGAAGAAAGCAGCCAAAAACTATAATAAAAAAGTCAAGCACATTAGCTTTGATGAAGGAGATTTGATATGGAAGACAATACTCCCAATAGGGATTAAAAGCCACAAGTTTGGTAAATAGTCACCTAATTGAAAAGGACCATATCAAGTTCATAGAGTCTTGCCTTTGGGAGCATATCATTTGAAAATTTTGAATGGATATGTACATCCCAAGAAGATTAATGGTAGATATTTGAAGCCTTATTATCCAACCGTGTGGGAAACACAAGGAATAAAATAAGTGCTAAATGAAAAGAACATGAGAACACTCAAATGATAAATAAAAATTTTTATTTCATAAAGAGTTGAGTACATGAAGCCATAGATTGGCCCAAAAGTCAGTACAATGTTTTAGTTGTTCTTTTACAATAGATGCTCTATTCTTGAGAGATGGGAACAATTGAATGGCTGTAGCCATCTCCTACTTTCGATCAGCCAGTCCTTGATTAGTGATCTGCAACTTGGTGGCAGTTTGATCTAAAGCTTGGTTGACTGTTGATAACTTCTCTTTAAGTTGAGCTTCCTTCTCCAATAGTTGAGCTCGAAATTGGGAGACAGAGGAATGTTGTTCCTTCAGTTCTGACACTTCAACATGTACTTTGGAAATGGAGCTCTGGTCTCTCAGCAATTTCTCCTCTGCAGCCTTGGCAGCATGACAGATGTTGATGTAAAAATCAATGGTGGCTGCTGCCTGAGATAAATGACTTGAGACAGTCATGCCGGATTGCTCAACAATCTTGCAGCACTGGAAGAAGCCATTTTTAATTATAGGCCTTTGTAGGGCTTCGAAAGGAATTCTCGAGAAGGATGTCAGCAGCTCCAGACAGCTGTCTAGGTCTATTGAAGGTAAGGAAGTCTTACCACTGGAGGAAGAGCTCTTAAAAATTTCTAGTAGAGAATCAGTTAGAACTAATGGCTTAGTCTCATTGTTAGCTGTTGGAGAGATGGAAGGTGTGTCAAAGAGACTAGCTAGCCTAGCTTTGAAGATATCCACCTCATCCATTGACATGGAAGGTGCAGAAAGGGATCTAGTAGAAGGAAGAAATGACTGCATAGGAATAGGAGAAAAAGGTGGAGTATCCTTAGCAATCTCTATAGTTTTGGCTACCAGTAGGTCAAGAGAAGAGGGACTGGAGCTAGGCAAAGATAATGGATGATGAATTGGAGAGCTACCAGTACCTTCTCTATAGGAATCAACTATCATCAAAGATGAAGTAACAACTGGAATTTCCTTAGAAGGGGAAGGAGAAGCAAGGCTTGAAAGGGAATCAAATTGAGTAGAATTGAAAGATAAATGAGGAAAGTATGGAGTTAAGCCAAAAGAAAGAGATGCAGGAATACTTGGCCTCAAGAAGGGTATGGAAAATATAGGGCCAGGAAGTGAGAGTATTATCTGAATGGGCTCCACATTTTGAGGTTATTCAACTTCAATTGAAACTGAATGAATCCTTATTGGAAGAGTAGGCAAAGTAGTTGTTGCTATAAAAGAAGAAATACAAAACAATGTCAAGCCTCAATATTGAGAATTTGAGAAAGATGAATAGAAGTACGAAGGAACTTACTGGTTTCAGAAGTAGTGGCTATGATTGGAGAGCTACAAAGAGTATAGTGTCTACCAACTTGTTGTCTTGTTGCAACTTCTTTTGGGAGTGCATCAGCGGCGGCAACTTCATCCCTGAGCATTTGCTATTGCTTCCTTTTCTCAGCCTTTTGAAATACAATAAGTTCTTTGGAATGCTCTGCTTGCACTGCTTTAGCAGATGCTTCATGGATGGGATCTCCAGTGAAATCAGCAAAAGAGACAGTTATTTTCTTCTTTCTTTTTAAGGGTGTCTCTTGCTCTTGTTCTGTCTTTTTTTTTTCTGGTTCTTCTTTTTCTGCTGTGTGGACCCCAGGTGCCTCCTTTTCAGGATCAAGTAAAAGCTTTCTTTTCTTTTGTTGTCGTTGTTTGCTCCTGAGAAGGTTTAAAGCTTGGACCTTTTCAGGAGAATCTTCCTATAAGGCACCCACACCACCTACACCAAAGAAAGAACTATAAGTAAGGGTAAAAGCATTATAAAGGAAAAGAAGAGAAAAGAAACAAGGGTACATACCTTTCTTCGAGGTAGCTCGAGTAACTTTAGGAGGAGTTGAGGCAGCAGGAATAGGCTTTGTGGTGACAGGTGCAAGAACTGTAGTAGTAGGAGCAGTGGAAGAGGTAACAACTCTAGCCCCTTTCGATTTGGCTTGAGGTACGTCCAGTACCATTAATAGGTCTTGGGGAGGAAGGGCCAAGTGTACCTCCATATTGGCCATCCACCAGTTCTGGCACCTTTTCAATATGTTACTTTGAGGAATGAAAAGAAAGTACTCAAAGTCAATAAAGTCCTGGATGAATTTAGAAGTTGCTTCTTCTAATCTGGATCTTTGAACCTTCAAGTCCCTGCTGGTAAGGCTTAAATTGGTCTAGCTGCAAAGAGGATTGGGACCCCTTGTAAGAAGCCAAATTGCCTAGCAAATTGGGCAGGACAATAGGGCTCAGCAATGCATTTGTAAGCTCTGGGGTTCATAGTCCCAATGAATAACTCTCTAGGGATCAGAATAGAGGCCCATATGTTCTTGTGTTGGGGTGAAGAATAGAACCTATCACTTAGAAAGGTCCTCAACCAGGATAGGCCAATGTTGGTAGGTTTGAAAGGACGGAAGCAGTGAGAAGAAGGGGAAGCTGAGAGTTAATGGAAGAAAGAAAAGTAAAAAGCAAAGGTGGAAGGATAGAGTGAAACATTGGCTAACTTCATGCCATGAGTAGTGGGGTTTGGCTCCAAAAACTTTAGGCATTTAGATTGTAATTCAGTAAAATATGCAAAAAAAAGCCAAAGTTGAAGTATCCAAAATGGACCTCCTTGATTGGCATCCAAGGCTTTTTCACAAAAAAGGGAACAGGCTCTATAAACATGGCTTAGAATGTATGGAGCTAAGGCTACCTTTCTTTGTAGGACAAGGGCTTTAGCAAGAGAGGCAAATTCAGGCTTGATCCTCTGAGAAGAGGTGCATAAGAGAAACTTGCAAAGCCAATATAATATAAAAGAAAAGAATTCCCTATCAGTCATAGGGCCCTCTCTTTTATTCTCAGCCTTGACAAAGTCACTATAGGATGAGTTAAGGAAAGGAAGGGAAAAAGGGGTTGTGAGATCAAGATAATCTGGACCAATGCGGGTTCCACTAGGGGACAATCCTAATAGATGGCAGATATCAAGAATAGTAGGGGCCATCATCTCACATCTGAATTGAAAGAAATTAAAAGCAGAATTCCAAAAGCAAAGGGCAGCAGGTATTAAGAAATGGTCTTCCAAAATGGTGAACCTAGATAATTGGAGGGTGTCAAAAAGGCAAAGCTCTTGAAGATCCAGAGTCCTACCAGGGACAACCCGATCATATCATTCTTGCCATTCTGGTCTCACCGTGGGCCAGCAGCAATGGGGGCGGTTCATTCTCCAACTTCCCCAGTCAAGACCACCTTTGTAAAGGAGACAATGGTCTTGTAGACGTGGATACAAAGCTAGAAGCTCAGTAGGAATCTCCCTGAAGATGGGCCCAAGCACATACTCTTGCTGCTCATGATGACGAGGAATGAAGATGTGTCCATCAATGGCGCTTTTCTTACCAGCCTTGTACTTCTCACATTCTGCGTCAATAATCCTTTTCAAGTTTATAGACGGACTCGCATGCTCTACAATCGGTATTTTCAAAGAATAAGAAGCCATTGATAGAGAGTTTTCTCAGAAGACGAAGTCGGGAAAGGGAGTAGAGGGAAAAGGAAAGCCAGTAAAAGATGAAAGGGTTTGTGTGTTAGACGATCAAGTGGATTGGAAGCACAAAATAAAAGGGTTTTTAAACCCTTCTATCTGAAAAAACATTCAGCCGTTTTACACGGACGAAACTCACAAAGAAGTACTAAAGGTACGAGTGTGAAAAGTTCCCCTTGATATTGATAGTTATGGAGGGAAACACATCTCAAATACTATCGTTAGTTTCGAAATAAAATATTTGGCTTCGAAGCCAAATTTTGTTGCCAAAATCAAATAACAAACGACTTTGAAGGCAAGAAGTCGACTTCGAAACACATTCTATGCCTAAGGATGCAAGAATACTCAAGTATTTGTTTACTTCAAAAGGATTAAGGACCTGTTTTAGGGTTTGTCAGTGACAGTAAAATCCTTCAAAACGAAACTTTAAATACCTTAAGGTTAGAAATTGTTGTTCTAAGTGTCAAAACCAATAGTTGGTTTGATAATACACAGAAAAAATCACTTTTTTAGAATAAAATAGTGCAATTTTTAAAAGAGGTTTCCATATTTTGGAAAATGTAGACTATTTGTTTGAAACAAAATTAGTTGATTTGAAATCATTTGATTATATTAACCATACGTTGGGGAATTGGATATGATCAAATCAAGTTTCAAAGGGCAGAATTGATAAATTCGAAGCTTTGATTCTAAAAAGAAACCGGCAAAAGTTGTTAATTACACTCCATAAATTGGAAAAATTCAAATTGGGTTTTTAGTATTTCATTAGGTATGATCGAATTGAGATTCGAAGGATGAAATTGTTGATTTTGAAGCCCTAAGTTTGTTTGGCTTTGACAAATGGGGTAAAATCAGACCATGCCAAATAAAAGAAAAATATCTTAAGCTTTATTAAGACCAAAGCGATTACATCAGAAGCCTTCTTTGGCTAAATATTCAAGTTCATAAAAATAAGGAACATAATAAATAACAAGGTTATGAAACTTGTCCCAACTATGGTCAATGAACTTCTGTTCTTCTTTATTCTATCTTTTATCTTCTCCAGGCTAGGCTGCTGAAGTTGATATACTCTTACTTGATAAAAAAGTCTTTCGGCCTTTATTTCGAATTCTGTTTCTTTCAACCCTTGTTCTATCTCATCTATGTTCAAATCATCCCAATATGTAGAGTCTTTATTCTTAAAATCATTATATTCATCGATAAGGTTTCTCTGCTTAATACTGGGTATGAACTCGACGGGCTAAGATTTGATCCAAAGATCGAGTGGTGGCCACAGAAATGTGATGCCAATGAAGAAGCAATGGGAGTTGGTCTAAAAACATTTGGAGCTCTACTTGGGCGATAGGGTTAAGGACATGACCCCAGGTCATAACATCACAAGCCCATCAAAAGTTCTTGAGAGGAACATCGTCCTCGAGAACATTGAAGGGCAAGTGAGAAAAGGCCGCAAGCAGAAGTTGGGCTTGTTTTCGCTGACATTTAGTAGGAGGAGATGGAGGGTGATAGGAGGGGAGAAACTGGTCCTCAAAGAGAGTAAGTCTTAGTTCCTCCATCCAGTGAAGATTTTGCGGAAGAGGAGGCACAGGAGATTCCATCTGGAAAGAATGAGGAAATTAGGGGTTGTTGACAATATCAAGACAGTCAGAAGAGCAAAGTTTTTCCTTTTGAGCTAAGAATGATGGGCTGCACCCTTGGGCCTCTTCTGGACGATGAGTGGCTTGTACTATCTTCGTAGACATGGAAGACGTGTACCATGCTACGAGTAGGTTGTCTTCTAAACGGCGTCAGCGGTCGATGGGTACATATGGGTAAACCACCGAACTCTGAGCAAAGGGAGGGAAAGTTAGGGGATCAACAAATTCGAAAAAATGATGATTGATTCGTTCCCTTAACTTAGACTCCTTAGGTTCTAGCCAGCTTCTCCAACTAGAAGCCCCAGAGGAAGAAGAAGCTATAGCCTTATCCCGCACAGAAGGTTTTGGGTTAGAAGAAGAGCTTCCAATATCCATGTTTGCAAAATTTTGGGTTACAGAATTGTGGATAACGGGTTCGTAATCCAAAGGTTGATAGTTTGTAAAAGCTTTCATGACTTGAATATAGGAAGGTGGGTAAAGGTGGCTAATCAATGCATGAAGGTTCTTTCGAGGATGAACAACATTATCAAATAACTCTTCGTATGCTTGATCAATGTAAGAGAAGATTGGCTTGGCCATAAAAGATGTATCAGTCTTTTCGAATACTAGGATAGTGGGGATGTTCAAAGGATTAGAAGAGAATTTAATGCAAATGATGAATGACGGTTGCATTTCTGGAAAATGCAAAGCCCATGCACGTTCTAAGACGTGGATAAAATACCTTGATCCACTAATATCACCAAGTATTAGGTATATTAGTGCGGGGGGTAATGTTGGCTACATATTTTGTATAAGCTAATTACAGTTCGACACGTGACTGGATAAGGGCAATACGGGAAGACAATTCAAATCTTCAATCATAATCACACACGTGGCAGTTAATATTGGTTTTTTGTAGATCTGCATAGCACTGGATCAGCAAAGAGATGCAAGATGACGTGGCTTCAACGGTTACTCATATTTAAATTCAAAATCATGAGGGAAACCTAGCTGCAGATATGGCATAGTGGAGCTAACTATATGGCAACATGATCAGCGACCATGGAAGGATGGTTTGACTGTTAGAAATGCAGTTCGATGGTTGTCATTGAGAAGTATAAATAGCAGAGAAGGCCCCAGAAAGTGCCCCCAGACTCAGATCCAAAAAACCAGTTTTATCTACTTTATTTCCTTTCCAGTTTTTACATTTCTTGTTCTTTACATTTCTGTACTTCAAATTCCAGCATTGCACTTCGTTCATAGGAGTAGTTTCAAGTAGTTTGTTGCTGTAAACCTCTACGAGGCTGATTTGGATCCTTGTAAGTCTTTCATTTTACTTAATGAAATGCTATAATTGTTCTTCATTTAATCATTGTTTACTTAATTTTCCTAAACAAAGCCACCAGTAAAAGTCCTCTTCATTGAGGCTGAAAGAACTAAAACACAATTGTCTGATAGTTGGTTGGCAATTAATATTCTGTAAGGACTGATTGATCCTTGCTGGCACGCTCACAATTACAAAAATAACCTTCGAAAGCCAAAAAGCCAACAATTTGGATTGTGGATATGTGGAGGCTTTATAGAAGGAAAAGAAAATGATTCTCTTTTTCTTCTCCACAAACCCATGATCCAAGCACACTTTTGCATTTCAATAGAAAGAAAAAGAGAAGTTCTAAATAAAAAATTACAGTCTAAAAATGGTTGATCAGTACCTAAACGATTACGCTGCAATCTTTGTAGGAAGAAAGCATATTTCATTACCATTTCTAGGATATACATCCCAACAAAAACTTTATGCATATTTCATTACCATTTTCTACGATTGTGTTACATTTTTTATCACTTCATTGAACATGCTCTATTTTCTTTTTCATTACAAAACAAAATCCTCAATCAATCCATGAAGCTCTCTCTTTTTGATCAGTCTTTGAATATAAGTAAGGACAAAACAAATACTAGTGGGATACCTCCAAAAGTTTAGGTTTTTATTGTGCAAGAGAGAAGAAGCTTCGACAAATCTGATTCCATGAAAATTTAGATTGTTCGTTGATTATGGGTTTGACATCAAAATTTCTTTGTCCATCAAACCCATAAAACTAAAATCAAAACCATTTTGGACATCAACCATAACATAATTTCATGGAAATCAAATACTTCAACCAAACCCATTTACGAAATCAACATAAAATTAAACTAAAAAAAATCATATAAACCCTAGATGAAGTGTGAGAGATGGGGAAATAGGAGAAGGGGGGAGGAGAGAGACAGAGAGAGAGAGAGAGAGAGAGAGAGAAAATAAAAAACTTGTGATTTGTGGCGGTGGTGGCGGCAACGTACGACAATCAGTGGTGACCGGGCATTGAATTTAGTGGTGAGTGAGCATCTGTGTGTTTCTGAGACAGAACAAAGACAAAATAGATCTGTGTGAAACAAATAGGGGAGGGCACCAATATTCATACGCTTGTCTCTAAAAACAATTTCCTACCTTTACTGACTAAATTATGATTTGTTGGCAAATATAATTCAATAACGACAAAGTCTTTTGTAGCTGTACGTGCAATTTGGCGACTAACTATTGTTTTTGTCGGCAAAATCTAACTATACAACTACTAAATTTTTTTAGTCACTAATGGTTTACATTTCCTCACTAAATTATGTGGTCGGCAGAGAGTACCCCAATAAATAAGCCTATATGTTGGTGACTAAAAATTTTTTGGTTGGCAAAAGGATGTGTACATCGACTAAAACCAGAATTAGTAGCATAAAATATAGACAAACGCCAACTAAAATTATTCTCATCGCCTATTTACATTATTTTTGGCAACCAATTTTTTTTTTTTTTTAGTTTCCAATAACTAATATATGGCGACCAAATCTCAAGTAAGTTTAAGCAATAAAAGCTTATGACAAAGCCTCAAACACATTGAAACTATTTTAGTTAGTCAAAGTAAAAATAGTCAATGGCATATAGAGACTAGAAAATATTGTCTTCACATTGGAGATGTGTGTAGTAGCACTTCATTTGAAAGGGAAATTTGTGAGCCAATTTATTATTACAAAACCTTGACAAAATTTTCAGTACAGTTGACATCTATATTTTGATCATCGCCTTAGAAATAAGGAGATCCAATTCATAGCATTATGCATTACTAAACAGTGTAACTTAATAAACGGGGGTGTTGCGGTGGTGGGCTGGTTTTAGCTTTAAAAGATTAGAATAGAAAATTTGGAAGGCCATACCTCTGGCAGTTCTATGGCCCATTTGGAAGTGTGGGAATGAGATTCTGTTTTTAGGTAAGCAATCTGATATGAATGTGCTTTGTGATCCAATTAAAACTAGAGTGGCTTGGTGTCACGACCCCAAACTGCCCCTAGTAGAATGGTGCCGTGATGGCCAGTAATCCGAGATTACCGAAGGCCAACTTACAAAGATCACACACAATCAGAGTATACATATGGGGCTAACAAGAGCGGAAGCAATAACTTAAAATACAAGTGGTCCATGAGAGCTGTGCATAAGTCAAATGAAATGGCATACACCTGCTCATATAACTTTACAACTTATAAAATATACATTTCATCATAGCAAAAGGGCTTCTCAAGCCGACATAACAAAGTACATGAAATACAAATCAAGAAACATCATCCTCGAAGCGCCGACGGTACAAGATGGCGACCTAAACACAAAAGGCCGACATAAATATATCTGAGGAAGTACAAGGTTAAAACATAATCTTCACGGTTCTTGACATCCTTGATGCCGCCTAACATGCATACAAAACATCGGCACAAAACACGCGTCTCGGCGTGGCAATTTCTAACGGAACCTACATATATACATAGAGAGGGTGAGTATGGAAACTCGTTGAATGGTACAAGTAATAAAGGGGTTAAATGAATGATTCGAGGTTCTATCAAAACAATACCTATATCATAGCTTGTTCAGAACTTGTACTTAGCATAACTTATTCAAACATACGAATAACATGGCTTTCATCAAAACATATTCTAGGCATTACTTGTACAAAACGTGCACTTGAGCTGTCAAAACTTGCTTACTTATCAAAACATAGGATGAACCGTATTCATCAATCTTGGCCTTACAAAACATATGTGCTACTAACGTTTAAAGTCCCCTAGCACGTACGGACTTGTGCCACTTATGCTTAAAGTCCCACAACACACGGACTTAACTTGATGTGCTACAAATGCTTAAAGTCCCCTAGCACGCACGGACTTGTGCCACTTATGCTTAAAGTCCCCTGGCACGTACGGACTTAACTTGATGTGCTACAAATGCTTAAAGTCCCCTAGCACGCACGGACTTGTGCCACTTATGCTTAAAGTCCCACAGCGCGTCACGGACTTGCCTAAAACATCATCAAAAGCAGAACTTATATTTGATACATAAAGTAAGGGTAATCATTCATGCTTGACAAATACTTTTCAAAAGCGAAGCAAAGAAAGCTTATTCAAAACATTAGAACATAACTTTATTAAAGGTACCACTCACCTAGTTCTTGGAGCGTCGGTCACAACAAGGTCCAAGTCCTACAAACACATGGCAAAGTCTACTGAACACACTTCTCAAACAAGTCTCACATACATGCAAATGATCTCGGAAAAACATGCTGGAAGTCAAAACACTGTTTTACATGTCAATGAGACATGCTGGGCACCAACCAGGTCTATGCCGAGGTCCCACGCCTCTGGAGGTTCAAACAAGACAAGTGCAAGTGATCATGCAGGGTAGGCCAAGGTGAGATACGATGCTTGGCCTAAGTGTAAGGTCTAGGTAAGAATGATCTCGGTGACTACACTTCGGGAAGTGAAGTCTGGAAATCTGGGTTTCCACCCGTGAAGAACATGAAGAACATGAACATGAAGAACATGAATATGATGAATGCCAAAATCATAACTTGCTTATACAAAATCTGAGTTTTCATGCCATGAGTTCGAAAACATGGACCTGGGCACCCATACTTGAAGATCATATGAAAACAAACATGAAAACATGAATCTTGACATGAGCCTTCGGATCAAAACATGACTTTTCTTGAAGAACACTTGAATATCATTTTCTCTCTCTAAAACCGAACTTCAAAACGATGCATGGCTTACAAATCATATTCAATCATGCAATGCAATAACATAAACATAAAGAACGACATGAGTAGATCAAGAATCTAACCTTGGATCACAAATCTAACGGTTTGATCTCTAGGGGTCAAGCTTGGATCTCTACTCCCTCTCTAGAACTCCTTCTCCCTCTTCTAGAGCTTCTCTCTCTTCTTCCTAGAACAAAACACAACAAATGGTGGGTTTCTCTCTCTATCGGCTGATTTAACCCTCTGCTCGGACACGTGGCGTCACCGGGTTGGCTCTCCTAAAAAAGGTGACAGATTGACAAGACAAGTCTATGACAAAGCATGTTCAGCAAGCTTGGCGGCAAGGGACTCCGGCAAGCAATGACATCGGCTAACAACAAGACTTCGGCAACAAAGGGACGATGATTTCGGCTAAGGACAGAACTTCGGCAAGTCAAAGAACAATGATCTCGGCTAGGAAGGACAACACTTGACTAAGCTGTGCCACATCTCGGCCTAGATGTACCAAACCTCAGTCTAGGTCACACCATTCCAGGACAAGATCATTTCGGTACAAGGATAACATCTCGGCCCAGATAATACACATCTCGGCCTCGGCGATACACACCTCGGCCCAGATGATAATCATCTCGGCCAATATGCCAGGTCAAAGGTGGAGGTCAACAAAAAGATTCCGAAATAGCTAAAGGCTTAGGATGACCTCGGCTTGGAAATGATCTAGGCTTAGCATGACCTAGGCTTAACATGACCTAGGCTAAACAATACAAGGGAGGAACAAAGCATACATATACACTTAGGCAAATCAAATACGTACAAAACAAGGCACAATTCATGATAGCAAATCTTAACATGGCAAATCGTATAGCTGTATGCAAGCATGACTAAGGCATGAAATGTGGGTCCTTACACTTGGTGGGTTAAAGCGGCATCTCTAGATTCAAATGTGCTCCGTTATAAGTTGGAAATGAAGATTTCCATTACATGATCAATAGTTGTAAAATGCTCACGTTAATAAATTAATATATTAAACTCGAATATAGCTAAGTATTAAATCATAAAATAATATATATATATTTATATATGGTTACCAATGTGGGAGAACAATATAAATAAGTCTAAGGAACACAAGGTTTGAATCATCTCCAACAATCTATACACAGTAAGAGACCTAGACAACACAATTTTCCCTAAATTCTAATCCAAATGTAAATTATAATCTAAATTCTAATTTTCACACCCAATTAACTATATCACTAAAAAAACCCAAAAAGTAAGACTCCAAATTTACCCAAAATTTGCATTTTTACTTGCACAGTTGGCGATCAGACGACCTCAGATGATAATGATAATGAGGAGAAAGAAACCAGCGGCCTCACCACTCTTTGTGAGAGAGGAGCCATCGATCGAGCTTCTGTGGGTCATGGATCTCAGGCGACAGTGACCAACAATGAGGTGAATCTGTGCTCCAGTTGCAGGTGAACGCAAGGAGAAGCGGCGGAGGAGAGCTGCTCCATGGCTGTTGGAGTGGCGATGAGAGAGAGAGAGGGGAGAGGAGTAGCAGTGAGGGAGAGAGGGAGAGGGTGAGAGACGTTGGAGAGAGAGAGAGAGAGAGAGAGAGAGAGAGAGAGAGAGAGAAGTTGGTTTGTTTAGGGAATGGTTTGGAAACAAAATATGTATATATATATATGTGTGGTCATTTTATACAATTCGCAACAAAACATTTTGGTCACCAATTAATTTTATAAATCTCTCCAAAATTTGAAATGTCTCCCTCCAAATATTTTAGTTATTTGGGAACTAAAAATTTTTTTTGTTGCTGAAAATAACTTTTTTGGCGACCAAACTTTTGGTCGCTAAAGATAAAAAATAAATTTTTGTTTTTCATTCGGCGACTAAATAATTTTAGTAGCCAAAACTAATTATACGGCGAGTATCAAATTTTGTAGTCGCTGAAAATAAATATTTGGCGATCAAACTTTTAGTCGCCAAAGATTAAAAAGTAAATTTTTGTCTTTCATTCGGAAACTAAAGAATTTTAGTAGCCAAAACTATCTATATTGCAGCTAAAATATTGTTTAGTCATTGAAAATAAATTTTTGGCGACCAAACTTTTGGTCGCCAAAGATAAAAACTAAATTTTTGTTTTTCATTCTACAACTAAATAATTTTAGTAGCCAAAACTAACTATACAGAGACTAAAATATTGTTCAGTCGTTGAAAATAAATTTTTGGTGACCAAACTTTTGGTCGCCAAAGATAAAAAGTAAATTTTTGTTTTTCATTGGCGACTAAATACT
The DNA here is from genome assembly GCA_025200525.1 of Camellia lanceoleosa. NCBI lineage: Eukaryota > Viridiplantae > Streptophyta > Magnoliopsida > Ericales > Theaceae > Camellia > Camellia lanceoleosa. Next base: position 45,292,996 of record CM045765.1, read on the forward strand.
TTTAGTAGCTAAAACTAATTATACAATGACTAAAATATTTATTAGTTGCTGGAAAAAAAATTTGGCGACTAAAAGATAACAAGTAAATTTTTGCTTTTCATTCGACGACTAAATAATTTTAGTAGACAAAACTAACTATACAATAGCTAAAATATTTTTTATTCAACCCTAATAACTTTTTGGCAACCAAAATTTTGGTCACCAAAGATAAAAAGTAAATTTTTGTTTTTCATTTGGTGACTAAATAATTTTAGTAGCCAAAACTAACAATGCAGCGACTAAAATTTTTTTTAGTCGCCAATTGTGGCCTTTTTAGCGACTAAATTTTTTCTTAGTCACCAATAATAAATATACCTCGACTAAAAAAATTTAGTAGCTAAATATTGTACTTTTACTGACTAATATAATTTTTGGTCGCCAATTCCACAACTTTTGGCGACTAAAATTTTTTTAGTCGCCAAATTTGGTCACCAAAAGTGCAATTTGTTGTAGTGTAAGTGAAGTTTATGCTTTCCTTTCTGTTTTGTTAAGATTGTTCAGTTTGATTAAATCATATGCTCTTGTGAATATGTGTGAATAGGAGGAGAGATGTACTCCACTTTAGTAGCCCACTATCTATATGAATGACCAAAGTTACTTGAATCATATCATCATTATAATTCTTGACAAACATCGGAGAAGAAATATTTTTATTTACTCATGCTATAAACCTATATGTATTGGCCTCTTAGGAAACATAGTAACTTCCACATATAAATAATGGTCAAATTGAAAGTATGCAAAGTTCTACTTTGATTTGTATGTTTGTTTAATGCTATTTAGGTGCAAACCATCACCGGATATTTGCAAAAATGATCAATGAAATTCTGAAAGACATGATTCTGTTCTGACTCTGATATGTTTTTGTTCTGGAACTGATATGCCTCTATTTTAGGATTACCTTTACTAATTTTGAATAAGATGTCTATATGAAATTGAAACCATAGTTATGTAATAATATTTCTTTATCGTCCAAAAATTTTTGCCATAAATTGACATATGAACCTTTATCTGGGGATATTACATCAATACCTTGGACGTGAACTACTATGATGTAATTTTGAGGGAAACGGATAAACCTTGTACATATTGTGTAAACATTACTGATATACCTAAGCGAAACGATTTTGACCTCTGGAGCTAATGACCTTTCTTTGGAAATAATAGACTACTTTTCCAACTTATGTAAGGTTGTTAATACATGCTTATGGAGTGGAAGGGAACAAATGACAAGGGAATTAAAAGGCCAGAATTGTGGTAGTGTGGCAATGAACACCTAACGATAAATGATTGAACTAAGTTACCACAGATATATATTTATGTACGTCTAAGAGAATCTGAATTAGTACGGAAATAATGACTTGAAAATTGACCATGCCAACGTAATGCTAGCAAGCAAAGGAATCAAGGAATGCGTTTGAGAATTTTGTGGTAGGAGAGATCAATAGGAATATATTGCATAAATGTAAGAAATATTGAGTTGGAATTAGTATTCTTATATTTGGTTGATTAGCTATTGGAGAATTTAGAATTCATTTGTATGAACAGTTGAAACTTAATTTAAGATTATTAAAGATAATTAGCATGAGAACAATTCAATGTATCAAGACCACTATTTCGAGTACTTAAACTATTTGTGAGCAAAATGTCTATATATTAATTAGCGGATTTGGAACCCGATTTTTTCACTATTGGATAAGAAGTGTTTCTTCATTAGTTGGAGGATTTATATCATATGGGAATGCGATACTATGACTATGACTATTACTATGACTTAGTGCCATAGACATGGATCACTAGGATATAATGTCGTACATGAATAGATTTTCTACCTGCTAAGCAAACATTGACTAAATGTCTAAACAAGTTGTGTTCAACCTCTGAGATTAAATAATTTTTCATGTAAAACTAGGGAGTAAATCCCCATCCTATTTAATTTGTTATTGACGGCTTATGACTCGTATGAACATGAATGCCTGGATTATTATTACAAAGGAATTGGTGGACTGAGAAGTGGAATATATTATTAATGTTGTATCAACACTTATTTATTTGGAAGACTTCATATGGGATGTCAATAGGTGAGTACTTTGATTTATTTAAAGTTGAGTAGGATCAGGAATATCATTTGTGATCAATCCTTGACTATTTGGAAAACATGTGGGTTAATTGGAAATATATGAATTATTGGAAGAGATACGGTTAGCTAAAGACAGTATCTATGTTTCGGATGGATGAGAGTAGTACATTGTGGTTAATATGTTTTTATGGCTTAATGTTACGAGGTTGACTTCGAGGTCTACTCTATATTACTGAATAGCCTTTAATGACAATAAGAATTGGGATGAATCTTAATTTGGGTTATTAACCATTAAATGAGAATGAATGAAACTCCTGTGAAGAAAGTTACTTAGGGAAAGAGAAATGTAACAGGATAGAGACGTATGATTTGTTTTCCATAAGAGTAATACAAGTTTGGAGGACCAAACGTCCTAAAGAGGGGAAGACTGTGATAACCATATCCCGTATTATACTTTAATTCCTTAATTAAGCATGTGATTCATTGTTTGGGATGATCTAAATAAGAGCACTTTTTGACTTTTTATGAAAAGATGTGCAAAAAAGTAAAGAGCTGACGTGACCTAAAAAAGATAAAAAGATAAAAAGTGTACTTATGTAGTACACTCCAAACAATTTTGGATTTTTATTTGTTGGTCGTAGGAAAACTTGTTGAAAATTACAACTTTGAACTGAAAATTGAAAGCCTTAGAGGCGCTAGAAACCAAAACTAATTAATTACTTGCGATCAGCATAATTTTTAGAGCCTAATGAGAGGTTTGCTGAAAATTTGATTTAGAATGAATTAATTAGATTTAATTAATTTCATTAAAATAAACCTTTGGTTACTTAATTTCATACTTGAATTAATTAAACCTAATTGTTAAGAAATTGGCCTAATTAAACTAGATTATGTATATATATATATATGAGACTTAGATTCTAGAGTCTTAGAGATAGACTCAACAACACTTTGCTGGAGAAGAAAAAAGAGAAACAAGGAAAGAAATAAGGGGCTTCAACAAGAACTTCCTTCCATCTAATTGTGTGACTTGGGACATCCTTTTGTTGTTGGACAATCTTTCACCTGATGTCCTATTTCTCCACATCTGAAGCACGCTCTCGTAAGTCAATGACATAACTTCCTATGAGGCTTGAGACATGTTGGATATATTGGGGTAGATTTACCCCTTCTACATTCTTGCTTAGAACTACTTGTCTCTCCAACCGTAAAGCTCTTAAATTCACCCCTTGGTTCTCCTTTCGGCTTCACGCCTAACTTTTTATTTTGAACATTAACATAGCATTACATAGCTTTCACCATATTCTCTAAAACTTCTTTTACTTTGTCTAATTGTTTTGATAATTAAAGATCCAATCTCTACTTCATTCTTACTTTTCACCATCATTTTCCTAAAAACACAGAACAAAAGTTGACTTTGATCATAACATCATACATAATCATTTAAACTCTATGGTTCAAGATTTCACACAATATCTTCACCATATCAACATACCATCTTATGTATTATAGACCATAGTGTCATAATTCTACACAATCACCATAATTCCACACACTTCATTAGTCATCAAATACCTCAATTTGCCCAAATATTCGCTTAATCTAAATTTACATATAAATCATAGGACTTCCATGGAGTTCATCAAAGATTCTACTTCCTTGCAATACTATATTTCCACAAATTAATTTACTTAAAATCACTAATGTTCCAGTCAAAACATCAAAATTCCATAATAGTTTTAACTTTTCATCTTAATACGAAACTTGTTAAACAAACACAACCCAGTTTCTTGTAATCGTTGAAATTCCATAATAACCTTTAATTCTTAGCCTCAATACTTAGCCTATGAAATAACTGCATATACATTGTTCTGAATGCACAACATATCACTTACTTACTAAATGCGTGCAACTTAAAGCCATTTAAACATTGTAATGCTCAATGGACATGTGTGTGAGATATTAACTCGTGCTCTGATACCACTCTGTCATGACCCAAACACGTCCCTAAAAGTTTGGATCATAACCAGCCAGTAATCACTCAATTACTTACGGCCTCATGTAAACTACAAGATATTTACAAATATGGAGCCTGAAGTGGAAGTAAATATTATAAATAACATCCACCGAGCAATGCTTAAATAATCAAGACAAAACACTTACATACATATCGTGGTTTCCAAACATAATTATATACATAGAAAGAGCAAGTCGTTAAGTTTACATATCCATGAATCCAACATAAAAAAACCAAACAAAAGACAAAAGCTTCATCTTGGAGACTCGACATATCAATTTCACAAAAGCAATTCCTGAGGCTGAATTTAAGGTTGATCTCTAGGCTGATTACCTACATACATATAAAATAGAGAGCGAGCAATGAGTAATAATAAAGTAAAGAGTTAATGAATAAATTTAAACTCAAAGATAACATTTTATCATAGATCAATAAACTTTCTGAATTTAACATTCAATAGCTTATTCATATTCAAATTTCATGAACTAACCTCGGGTCCAATCATATCAAAACGGCCTTGGGTCCAATCATACAAAACGGCCTCGGGCCCATCACATTACGGAACGGCCTTGGGCCCAGCATATTACAGAACGGCCTCAAGCCTAACATATTACATCATATCATAAACAGAACGACCTTGGGTCCACATATCATTCATTTATCTTTCATTCATATAACATTTGTAAAGCATTCCATTACATTCATAAAGCATTCATCGAAACTCATTCATATCATAACATAAGGCAATTTCAGAAATCTGTATATACAACATTCATATTGTTTTCAAAATAATAATTACGAACATATTTATACAAACTTATTACTCACAGTGATTTAGGCCTTGCAATGATCTCTCGTGCAAGCGACCTACACAACATAACACGCATACAAATTATTTCTCATTAGATAAACAAATTGCTTAATTTGTACACTTTTCTTTTTAATTCATTATATTATTTCTCAATAGGTTTCTTATTATCTTTTAATTCTTCAAAGGGTTGAACTAAGGTCTGAAACAAGTTCAAAAGGTAGGAAAGGTCAATAGAAATCAATAGAATATCCCCTATTTTTCGCATGTGCGGAAGTCCTTAGCCGCACATATGGAAGCTGCCGCACGTGTAGGCTGCACGTACAATTAAAACAATGTATCACGCTCTACTCTGTCCTGTATTCCGCACATGCGGGGCTCACAGCCACATATGTGGTTCTAGGTAAATTCAGGCAGTCTGAAATTGGGGTTCAACATTCAAGCCTCCAAACTCAATTGCAAGCCCAAATTCATGCAAAACTTCTTCAAAAACATGATGTACACTTCAAGTGTAATTCAAGCTCAATTGAATCAAACTTGCATTAATGCCAAAATCAAAGTTTTAACTTCCATGAATTCAAAGATTTCATAATGTATTCTTCCAAACCATATATATCCATCTCTTGTATGGATGAATTCCACTCGTAATCCTTTTATATGTAAACCTTAGAGTTCATATCTTGTTCTATCTCCAAATTTGAACTCAAATCAAGCAAAATCAAAGAATTAAAGTTCAAATTCTTGAGTTTAGCTCAAGTAAACTTACATCTCAAAATCCTAACTCTATTAGGTGAGTAATCTTCATTTTAAATCCTTGAATTCATACAATTTGTAGGTTAATTCCAAGAGCTTTAGTGGAATTTCACTTGCTTTGAGTCAATTCTTGAGTTTTACTTCAATTTCTCCAAATCTTCTACCTTTTCCCAAGTTCTTGTTGAAGCCCTTTATTTCTTTCCTTGTTTCTCTCTTTTCTTCTCCAACAAAGTGTTGTTGAGTCTATCTCTAAGACTCTAGAATCTATGGCTCATATATATATGCCTACATAATCTAGTTTAATTAGGCTAATTGTTTAACAATTAGGTTTAATTAATTCAAGTATGAACTTGAGTAACCAAAGGTTTATTTTAATGAAATTAATTAAATCTAATAAATTCATTATGAATAAAATTTTTAGCAAACCTCTCATTAGGCTCTAAAAATTATGATGATCACAAATAATTAATCAATTTTGGTTTCTGGCGCCTCTGAGGCTTTTAATTTTTAGTTCAAAGTTGTGATTTTCAACAGGTTTTCGTACTACCAACAGATATAAATCCAAAATCACATAAATCACACACTTAACCATGCAAATCCACATCAAACACAGAATCACATGCTTAATTAAGGAATTAAAGTATAATACGAGATAGGGTTATCACAATGTTACTTTGGCAATATTGTCTAAGGAAAAAAAAAAGATATTTTACTTTGTCCTTACTTAATTATATGCCCCTTTCTTAAGAAGTTTATGAAGCAAAATAAATTGGCCTATCCTTTTCACGAAATAAGGATCCAATTGAGGGGTTTTGGCTAAATTTCCAAATTAGAAATTCATTAAAAAAAATTTTTTTTTTTTAAAAAGGCCTATGTTCAAAGTTATTTTTAATAAAAAGTCCAAATTGCATCAGAAATGTCTAAAACTTTGAGGCCTAATGTACATTTTCAAAACTTGGAAGGCCTAAATTTAAATATTAAGGGCAAATTACTTACAAATCATTTTTGAAAAGTGTATATTCTATTTAATCCTAAAACTTTTTAGATAGACCTAAAAGTTCTATACCTATTTATCTTCTCCTCTTTCCCTAGACATTGCTTCTTCTCTTTATCTCTCTTTCTTTGATATCGGCAATAGCACAAATGACCATCCACGACCACGCCTTCCTTCTTTTCTTTCTCTTTTGAATCTACAGTCACCGACGATCACCATTGATTGGGGTTCATGGGCAACCACTGAGTACCAATTCCTTGCTTCGTGCTCACCGACAGCGAAAAGAGATGAGTTTCTGACAAACAAGATGATTAAGTAGATCTACATCAGATCTGAATAGATCTAAACTATAAAATAGTTGTCAGAGTACAAGTATCTCTTTATATTTGTCTTTTTTCCTTCGATCTCTCAATTTTAATACTTTTTTTATACTACACACTTCTATTTTCTTGTTATAATGGAGAAAATTTTCAAGTTTTGAACAAGTTTTTTTCGAGTTTTAACTACAGGCGGTGAAAACTGTGAAATTTTACAATTTTAGTTTTTTGTTGTTGACGTTGTTGTTGTTGTTGTTGTTGTTTTTTTTTTTTTTTTTTTTTTTTTTTTTTTTTTTTGCTGAAATGAATTTTTCTTTAGAAATGTAAAATTTTGAAGTTTCATAAATTTTTTAGAACTGTAAAATTTTATAGTTTCATAACACGTTTTTCAATTTGATTAATAAGGATAAATACTTAATAGAATCATACTTTGAAACTGTAACATTTTACAATTTCAAAGCTTGCTTTTCAGTTTGATCAATATTGAAAATTATTTGCTTAAATCCTACAAAAATTGAAAATAACATATATATTTTTTTCATTGTTGCTGTTTGTTATTCTTACGTTTTTTTCTTCTTCTTCTTTCAGTTTATCAATATTTAGCAGATTTTGTTATATTTTTTCACATTAATTTCTTAGTTTATTATTTTTTTTGGCAATATTCTAGACATTCCGGTAAGTCTCCAACGATATTCTTGACGTCCAGCGACCATTCTAGACATTCTGACAACTTCCGGTGACGTTCAGAACATTTCGGTGATACTCTGGCGAATTTTCGTTGATATTTTGGCAAATTCCCAGTGATGTTGAACATTCTGGCGAGTCTCCGATAACCGTCTAACGGAGTCCGATGATGGTGAAATGTAGCAACGTCTTTAAATTATTATTTTTTATCTTAAAATGGGATTTTTTTTTTTTTTTTTTGTAACAATTAAAATATATAGGACTAATTGGTACACATGTTTTGTTTTGGGACTAGATGATTTTGAATTTTGTGTATAGGACTCATCAGTAAATTTTCCAAATAATAAAAACTAAAGCTTAACTTACTTACGAGTGATTCTATTTGCACCTAAATAATAATTCAGTATGCTCAAATAAAATTTAAAATTTTAGTTCTTATTATATCATAATGTAAATTTACTAATAAGGAACACACATTAAATTATAAAATAAAATATTATTTTTTTCCTTATAACACATTCAAACTATTAATACATATTTTTCATATTCAACTCAAATTTTATTTTATTTATTTATTTATTTTTATCTATCTCTGAAATTGAAATCAAAATTATTATTGAACCAAATCGCTGAAATTGTACCAAACAGTGAGCGCAAGAGTGACAGGTATATAATATATACATATATAAATGCAATGCTCCAATCAAGTTTTTCTCTTTCCTTTTTTTAACCTATTCGTAAACCCCTATTCACCCACAAACATAAATATTGCTAATTTTGCTTCCTGAGTTTTGATCTATTTTATATATGTATTGAGAAAGATTAAGATCATTCATTAATAGATACAGATAAATAAAAGCCATATTGCTAAGTTTACTTCTTGAGTTTTGATCTATTTTATATATATATATATTCTGAGAAAGATCAAAATCATTCATTATTATAGATAAATAAAAGTCATACAAAACGTGAACAAAGTCAACCCTTATTTGGCTTCGTCATGAGTGATCGGTTATATTTAAGAAATTTTGAATTATTGCTTCACAATTCTTGTGTGGCTGAAATTCATCGTCCACTTTCGTCATTCTTCTTAGCCAATTTCATCGCTTTTGCATGTGACTAAAAAAAAAAATAGTTATAATGAGAAATTTGTTTAAATTTTTTTGAAAGTGATGTAATTTGAGATTTTTGATTTGTTTATTATATGAGTGTACCTTGAAAGATAATTTGAAGAAAAAAAAAAAGATGTATTGGGAGTAATTTATAATCTTAAATAATTTAATCAGATATATTGAGAAATTAAATGTACTTAATGAATTTTTAGGTGTAAAGAGAATTCCCCTTACCTATATTCGTTGATTGGGAGAAAAAACCGAGCTTTGCCCTAGAGCAAGAAAAGCCACAGACGTACACGTAAAAAAAAAATGATTGAAATTCAAAAAAGGAAAAATTGATTTTCTCACAATTTTCATCCTTGCAAACATTGAAGGTAAGCAAGAAAAGCCTAAGGAGTGATTTAAAGCCTAAGGAGTGATTTGAAGTGATTTTTTAGCCACAGACGTACACGTAAGAAGGAGAAATTTGAAGCAAAAGGAGTGATTTGGAATGTTTTAAATAAGTGTATTTTTTAAATTTTTTATAAAAAAAATATATATAGAAAAAGTGAATAGAAAAGTAGAGATGAGATGTTGATTGATATGACTCAAATAAGTGTAAGTGCATTTTTTGACTTTTGGGGGTTGTTTGGGTATTCTAAATCAGTGTATTTTTTAACTTTTTAGACTAAAAAATAAAAGAAAAAAATATGGTTGTTTGTGATAATTTTTTTTGTCTTTTTACGAAAAAAATATGTATTAAAATATTATATAAAATAACAAAATTATAAAATTACTCCTATGTCCTAGATTAGTGTAGCTGCGCTGACTTTCTTTCTCCCTTCATTTTTTTTTTAATTTTTTTAATTTTTTTTTAATTGTAAGTGTGGCTTACATTGTGCCGCGTTTTGCACTTTTAGGAGAAATTGTGGATGCTGCGGTAGTGGTTGCACAGTCTGATTTGTTTTGAATTTTTTTTTTTGGAAAAGACTTTCCGTCAAAAAATATGTGAATAGTATAATTTTTTTACTTTTTAAGAAATTTTTTGACTTTTTTTAATCATGTCAAACCAACCCTAAATATTATTCATCTTCTTACAATTTTCATCTATCACAAACATTGAAGGTATTTACATTTTCTCTTTATTTTAGTTATGAGATTACGGATTACGGAAAATCAGTTAAATCGCTCCACATCAGCAAAAGTGGGCTCCACCAAACAAGCAAAAAATAAATAAATACATAAAAAATAAAAAGGTAAAATTTTCTTGAAAATGTCTTCTGGAAACCAAAATCAAATAAACTGATTAATTTTTTAAAACTACCTTTCATTTTTTTTAGAACATCATAATTAATAAATTTAAAAGAATGAAAAAAAAAAAAACGAAAAAAAAAGAAAAGAAACTCATGTTAAAGGGACTAAAATTTTAGAACAATAAAAAATAGAATAAGGAACTAATATTTTAGAACCGATTCAGTAATTTATTTTAGATCTCTAACGTTTCTGTTTTTTATAGGAATTTGGAATTGGTGAGCTAATTTTAGAGCCGACCTCGATGATTCAAACTATTCACCTTTTAATATTTGTTAAATATAATATTTATAAAAAAATTTAAATAATCGAATATTGATAGATATGTGTTTGAATTATATTTGTATTACAAAAATGAATAGTTATTATTAAAATTATAATTATCATACATTTTTTAAAAATAAATTTAATTTAAACATATAATCATCAATGTTTGATTAATTTTCTACATAAATTTTCTATGAACATTGCTATTCAAATCGAAAAATTAGACTCATTTTTCAAGCCTAAGTCTAATGATGTGATAATTAATTAAGATATTTAAAACAAATATTCTCTTATATCTTTTTTAATTATCAACTAATCATATGACTTGTGAAATTAAATTATTTACAAATAAATCGTAAACCAGTCATTTACGAAAACTAGTTAAATCACTGCTCTTTTTCTGACTTCCCTTCTGTGTCCAATCACTCAACCTCCATTGTAACTTCACACTTTCTCCCTTAACACAGTAACTCCAAAACCCATGGCAGAACGCAAGGCCGATCAAATCAAAGAACGTTTATAATGATCAAATCAATGAATTCTTATAAATTTATCATTGACTTATGCAGTTCAAATTGAAGAATCTATGGCCACCACTACAACAATGTCTTCAGGTTTAGAATCTCATCCAATGATTATCACAACTACAATTGCAAATGGGAAATTCAGTTATGATAGGCAGTGTTTAATAAATTACTCATTTCGTTTCAAAATAATAATTTTTTTTCCTGACTAATTTAACTTTTTATTATAATATAATTATTAGACTTTAAAAATATTATTTTTTTTTAAATTACCTTTAATAGTACACTTTTTGGAATATATCAATTATTATAATTGTACTTTTTGTAGTGTTAATAAATTTTAAAAAAGAGCAAAATAAGAAATTCAAATTAGTTTAGTCCTTAATTTTCGGAAATAGACTAATATTTTGAGAAAATGAAAAATGAAATAAGCGACTAATCAGCTTGTTTGGTTTTGGTTTCCAAAAAAAAATCAAAAAAAATTTACTTTTTTATTTTTTGTATTTTTTTTTGTTTTCAATGAATTTTTTTAATATTTTAAGCAATTTTTATTTTTATTTTTAGACGCACCTAACATAAATACACTTAAAAAATATAATATTTTTGAAATTTTTTTTTAAAAAATCCATTAAATACCAAAAATATAAAAAAAAAAACCAAAATTCAATTCATTTTTCGTATTTTTGTTTATTTATTAATTTTGTAAAATATTTTTTTACAAATATTTTACTATTTGGATAAGTGCATCTAAAAAAAAAAAAAAAATTACTAAAATTTTTAAAAATATTCACTGAAAAAAAAAACACAATTAAACATATAACCAAAACCATATATATAGATATATATTTCATATAACCATCAATGTTCGATCAATTTTTTACATAAATTTTTTATGAGCATTGTTATTCAAATCCAAAAATTAGACTCATTTTTCAAGTCTAATGATGTGATAATTAATTAAAATATTTAAAACAAAAACTCTCTTATATCTTTTTTAATTATCAATTAGACCATCTCCAACGCTGTACCAAATCTAATATCAAATTTGAATTTTGATGAAAATGATACTGTTCATGGCTCCAACCGTCCACCAAAGCTGGCACCAAAATGAGATTTCACCAAATCTTTCATCAGATCGACGAGGAAGAAATAAATTCACCAAAACACTGTTACGGACCGTTGGAGAGGAGGACCCGGTCGACCAACCGGTCAACCAGTAAAAGGTTCAAACAGTTCAGCAAAAAATTCAAAAAAATAAAAATAAAAATAAAAAAATTTTTGCCTAACCGGTCGACCGGCCGGTCGATCACTCGGTTGTCCCGGGACAAATTTGATGAATGGTGAACCGTTGGAGCATCTGTTATAAAATTTGATGAAATGAATGCTTTTTGACTCAAATTTGGTGAAAAATTTGAGTAAGCGTTGGAGATGCTCTTAACTATATAACTTTTGAGATTAGATTATTCAAAAATAAGTGGTAAACCAGTTATTTACGGAAAATCAGTTAAACCACTCATCTTCTTTCAATTTCCCTTCTCTGTCCAATCACTCAACATCCATTGTAACTTCACACTTTCTACCTAAACACACTAACTTCAAAACCCATGGCAGAACGCAAGGCTGATCAAATCAAAGAACGTTTATAATGATCAATCAGTGAATTCATGTAAATTTATCATTGACTTATACAGTTCAAATTGAAGAATCAGCAATGATAGAGACCACTAAAAAAATCTCATCACTAATAGCTCTAATGAGTTCGAAAATGTAAAAAAATAAAAGAAAAAAGAAAAACACAAGAGGCAACCAACACATCAAAGGGAAAGCTACCTCATTAGTGCTCCCCTAGTGCTCTCTTTTTAGTGCTTCCAAACATTAATCTTGAAGAATCTATGGCCACCGTTGCAACAATATCTTCAAGTTTAGAATCTCATCCAATGATTTCCACAACAGAACTGATTGAGAGCTCTAAATAATAGAGCACTAATAGCTCTAATGAGGTAAAAAAAAAAAAAAAAAAGATTTGGTCAAAACCTCTTCATAATAAAAATTTAATGCATTGAAAACAAGCACAAAATGTTTTTTATGAAAAATCTAACAAATATCACTATTATCCAAATATTAAACTTTAAAATAATATAATTTTTGATGTAAATATCGATTTTTAATAAAATTAATATTTTTAAAATTTTCTTTTCAAGATCTATAAAATAAAATACATGTTGACAATGAAATTCTTTTAAAAAAAAACATTATTACCGTTGAAATTGATGTAAATAGTAACACTAACATGTTACTCTGTTTGACAGTAACATGTTACTCTGATAATATTGTTCAAGAAAGAAAAAAGAAAAAAAATTTACTTTATCCTTTCTCAATTATGTGTTTTATCCTTAAGAGATTTATAAACAAAAATAAATTGGGTTGTCCTTTTCACCAAACAAGGGTCGAATGGAAGGGTTTTGACTAAATTTCTCTCTCAAAAAAAAAAAAAAAAAAAAAGAGACACCCATCACATCATGGGGGGGAGCCACCTCATTAGTGCTCCATTCTTAGTGCTCCCAAGCATTTTTCTTACAAAAATGCTTTAGACCACTAATTAGTGGTGGCTCTAATGATATGGCAGTGGGTCCCACCCACTGCCACATGTGTTTTGTGCCTTGGTTTTTGTTTTTTTTTTATTTGGTTTTTTCAATTGTCACCTCACTAGTGGTGGAGTTAGTGATGATAAATTAGTGGCATGTAACATTGCTCTTTTTCTTATCATAATTACAATTGCAAATGGGAAATTCAGTTTTGATTGACAGTATAATAAATTACTCCTTTCGTTTTAAAATAATAGTTTTTTTTGAATAATCTAACTTTTTAGGGTAATATAATTATTATACTTTAAAAATATTACTTTTCTTAAATTACCTTTTGATAGTACATTTTTTAGAGAATATTAACTGTCATAATTGTACTTTTTGTATTGTAAATTAATTTAAAAGAATAGCAAAATAGGAAATTCATATTAGTTTAGTCCTTAATTTTTGGAAAGGGACTAATATTTTAAAACAATGAAAAATAGAATAAGAAACTACTCAGCTTGTTTAGTTTTGGTTTCCAAAAAACAATTTTCAGAAAATTTTACTTTTTATTTTTCTTATATTTTTTGTTTTCAATTAATTTTTTTAATATTTTAAGAATTTTTTTTTTTAATTTTTTTTGACACACCTAACATAAATACACTTAAAAAGTATAATATTTGTGAAAAAAATCTTTAAAAAATTCACTAAATACCAAAAATACAAAAAAAAAAAAGAAGAAGAAAATTCAGTACATTTTTCGTATTTTTGTGTATTTATTAATTTTTTAAAATATTTTTTTACAAATATTTTACTATTTGGATAGGTGCATCTAAAAAAATAAAAAAAAAAATACTCAAAATTTTAAAAATATTCACTGAAAAAAAAAAAAACACACACACAATTAGACGTATATCCAAAGCGAATTTTTTTTTTTACATGTAACTATCAATGTTTGATCAATTTTTTACGTAAATTTTCTATGAGCATTATTATTTAAGTCCAAAAATTAGACTCATTTTTCAAGCCTGAGCCTAATAGTGTGATAATTAATTAAGATATTTAAAACAAATACTCTCGCATATCTTTCCTAATTATCAACTAATCATATGATTTGTGAAATTAAATTATTCACAGATGAGTCGTAAACCAGTTATTTACGAAAACCAGTTAAACTACTCCTCTTCTTCTTATTTTTCAAGTCTAAGCATAAGCCTAATGATGTGGTAATTAATTAAGATATTTAAAACAAATACTCTCTCATATCTTTCCTCATTTTCAACTGATCATATGACTTGTGAGATTAGATTATTCACAGATGAGTTGTAAACCAGTTATTTACGAAAATCAATTAAACTTCTTCTGATTTTCTTTTTTTTCAAGCCTAAGCCTAATCATGTGATAATTAATTAAGATATTTAAAACAAATACTCTCTCATATCTTTTCTCATTTTCAACTAATCATATAACTTGTGATATTAGATTATTCACAAATAAGTCATAAACCAGTTATTTACGAAAACCGGTTAAACTAGTCATGTTCTTTTGATATCCTTTGTTTGTCCAATCACTCAACCACCATTGTAACTTCATACTTTCTTCCTAAACACAGTAACTTGAAAACCTATGACAGAACCCAAGGCCGATCAAATCAAAAGGCGTTCATAATGATCAAATCGTGAATTCTTGTAAATTTATCATTGATTGATGCCCTTCAAATTGAAGAATCTATGGCCCACCGCTGCAACAAATATCTTCAAATTTCGAATCTCATCCAATGATTATCATGATTACAATTGCAAATGGGAAATTCAGTTCTGATTGGCCGTGTATAAGAAATTACTCATTCTGTCCAAAATTAATAGTTCTTTTTAAATAATTCAACGGTAATATAATTATGACATATTAAAAATATTAATTTTCTTAAATTATTCTTTGAGAGTATTTTCTTTTTTTTTTAAGAATATCAACTGTTATAATTATACTTTTTATATTTTTAACAAATTTAAAAGAAGAGCAAAACAGGAAATTCATATTAGTTTAGCTCTTAATTTTTAGAAAGTGACTAATATTTTGAGACAATGAAAAATGGAATAAAGGACTAATCAGCTTGTTTAGTTTTGGTTTCCAAAATACAATTTTTAGAAAATTTTACTTTTTTGTTTTTCGTATTTTTTTTTAATGAATTTTTTAAATATTTTAAGCAAAATTTTTTTAAAAAAATTTGTAAACACACCTAACATAAATAGACTTGAAAAGTATAATATTTGTTAATTTTTTTTAAAAAAAATTCACTAAACACAAAAATTATAAAAATTCAGTACATTTTTCATTTTTTTGTATATTTATTAAATTTTTAAAATGTTTTTTTACAAATATTTTACTATCTAGATAGATATGCATCTAAAAAAATAAAAAAAAAATTACTTCAAGTTTTAAAAATATTCATTACAAAAAGCGCAAAAAAACAAATAACTTGATTTTCAGAAAACTAAATTTAGTAAACTGAAACCAAACCTACGGAATATTTTGAGACAAAGGGAGAATTTTTTTTAAAAATATTTTTTTTAGGCTTCTTTGTTGGTGTTCAATGAGGAACCCAATTCAAACTTCTGCCGCTTGCCTAGAGGATGTGAAATCTTCCATTGCTGAGAGAATAGCTGCAATTCAGTAAACCATCCTCCATTTTTGCAGGTTGAGATTAGAAAATGGAAGTCCAACAATTATCAAATCAGAACACTACCTACAAATGAAGACACATTTCATGTCTCGGGCAAACCAGCCACTGAAGCCAAAAAGCATTAGTCAATTTCACGTCTCAGGTAATTAAGACCTCGATCTCGATCTCGGCCTCGAAGAGCTTCGCAGAAAGAGATAGAGTTAGGTTTTTTTCCTTGTTAAATGAATTGATAAGCAATAATCCAATGCGGGAAGAAGCAGAAGCAGATAGAGAGAGAGAGAGAGAGAGAGAGAGGGGAACTGGTTTGGAGAATATTACTGTGAGGCCCAATTTTCTTACGTGGCAATTTTTGGTTGGCTGTCCGTAAAATATTAGTTCACGAGACAGCCGGGTATAATGTGAACTCCTCATTCAGTGGGTGTTTGGCAACTTGTTAATTTAATGGAATTGAGATGGCTGCTGTGCGGGGATGCACAGCAGTCACTGCTGTGCAGTCAATTGGGTCTTTTTTGGTGTTTATTTTGATAATTTAAACTGTTCACATTTTAGAATATATCACGTAAAATATATCTGTAAAAAATCAAATTAATCGAATATCATTTATCCATTCATCCACTCACATTTGTATTCAGTTTAATACTTTAAATTACAATTGTTATTTATTTTTGAATACAAATGTGAGTGGATGAATGGATAAACGATATCCGATTAACTTGATTTTTTACAGGTCTGTCCTACTTGATGTATTCTAAAATGTGAACGGTTTAGATTATCAAATATCAAAATGGACCCCAATTGGTTGCACAAGATGTTGCTGCTTCACCCACATGCCAGCCACACCCCAATTTCTAATTTAATAGGCTATTTTAGTTTTTGGTTATATTAGTAGCTTGAATTTTTTATGTTTGAAAAGATAGTTAATTTTTTTTTTTTTGGTAATTGGATGTGATGTTTGTGAGAGAAAAAATGAAATAATTATAAGTTTGATGTGATATTTTGTTTTGTTGGCTACTTTAACCTATTTTGTCTTTTTGTGAATTTTAGTCCAAAAAGTCAAAAAATAGCTTTTGCCAAACAGCGCCTAATTTAAACTTTTTTTGGATTAAAATAGTCATAAAAAAAATGTCATATTATTTTATTTTTTCTTTCACACAAGTTAAAAAATTAAAAAGTCAAAAAGTATATCTTAAACGAGACTTTTTAACTCAAAACTAAAATAGTTAAAAAATCAAAAAAATCAACTCACATTCCAAACAAAACCTAAGTTTTATAAAACTTTTCATCTAAACTTTTTGAAATTAATGGAGGACTATTTATTTTTTGTTTTTATTTACTTATCTCATATCATATTTATTATATAAAATAGGGTTTCAAGTTTTTCTTTGATTAAATATTTTTTTTAATGATGATGATTTTTTATTTATTTTTATTTTTTTATGCAAGCAAAATCTGGTAGCATTTTTGTAAACACTTGACAGTACCAAAGAAAAGACTATTTGTATGTATAATCTTTTGACTAAAAACATTTTTTTAATTCGAGATTCTTGTACACTACATTCGTCTAATCGTCTTATTTTTATTTTTTTATTTTTTCTAAGATACTCGTAGAATTAAATATAGTAAAAGATTTTTGTCTAAATTCTTCTAAATAAACAACACCTCTATTTTCTCGAATAGTTAAATTCTCAAGATTTTTTTCTGATTTGGAGTTTTAAATGCGGTGGATGTTGAGGCAGAGAGCCACCTAAGTGGTAGTCCTTTTAGGAATGAGGAATGGATGGTCTCAAGTATTATCCTAGACAGAATTAAGTTCTCCAGCAACTTAAATTTGGATTTTTAAGAACATTTAAATATAGATCTTCAAGATCTATTTATATATTTTAATTAATGATTTAATTTTTAATTGTACATCATAGTATAGTCCTTACCTTTTCTCCTTTTCTCTTCTTTTCATTTCTGCTTTCTTTCTCTCCTTTGCTTCACCCATCGTCATCTTATTTTCTTTGGAAACTCGATGGCATATATATAGCAAAACATGAATAGCAAAAATACTATTCCTACTACCATTTCATTTACCATATTCACAGTTAACACTATTTCATCGCTATTCCATCTACCACATTTATCGTGGTCAGCCACAAATTTCACAATACTTTCCTTGGATGACTATACACTAAAAATATGCCTCATTAAAAACTTGTCAAGGAAAAATCCGGTGGGATAAAACCCTTAGGCAAAGGGAAAAGAGTACAATATTCTTGTGTTCCATAAAGTGATATTGGACACATTCAGATTGTCTCATTAAAACCTTACTAAAGAAAATCTTAGTTAAAGGAAAAAGAATACAATCATTAATATGACTCCTCCTCCTCTGCATAATTGATTTTTGAGTGGACGCATTCCAATGAGATGCACTATTTCTTGAATGTTATCGAGAGTAGTATCTTTGTGAATAAATTTGCCAAATTTTCACTTGACCTTATTTGCTAAACATCAATATCTCTGCCTTTCTGGAGCTCGTGGATATAAAAGAATTTTGGAGAAATATATTTAGTTGGTCATATTTGATATAGCCTCTTATGATCTGTGTCATACATGTGGCATTATCTTCACACAATATTGTCAAGATGCCTTTGATTGCGGACATTCCACGTTTTTTCTGAATATAATGAATCATAGATCGCAACCAAATACACTCTCCGTTGGCTTGATGGATTGCAAGTATTTCAAAGTAATTTGAAACAGTAACAGTTAATATTTGCTTCACAAATCGTGAAGAACTAGTTATAACACAACATAAAATTTTTATGACTTTTAGAAGAAGTTATACATGGCATTGCTGACTGTACTGTACATATTAAACAACGTGGTCAAATTCACCATTAAAACAATCATTCTTCATTAGATGACCAGATTTTTGAGAAGTGGATTTCATCAACAAATCTTGTAGAATTTTGTCTATCCATATACATTTTGTATTCAATTATGCATTCCAACATTATTGTTGAATATAGGAAAACATTGGAAACAAGAACCATAATGAAAAGAAAAACTTACAAAAATAAAAAAATTTGTACAAAAATATATTTGGTTTGAAATTTTCAAAAATGATTTTTTAAGTTTTCAATTTGTATTTTTATATTTTAAGTAATTTTTTTAAAAAAATATTTTAATCAATTTGTTCTTTGTAAGAAAATTATTGAAAAGTTAAACCTAAAGAGGGTACAAGGCATAAGGTACAGTGGATATTTTTTTGATGGTGACAGGTCCATCATTTGTGAAATATTATGGTGAGAAGTACATTTTATTATTTTGGAAGACATTTTATTTATAATTTTTTTGTTAACTTTTTTTTTTTACTTATTAACTTTTTTGATTATCTGTTCCAATTTATATCTATTTGTTCAAAATTTTCGCTATTTGTTCAGTTTTTTCCTAATTGTTTAATTTTTAATCTTTTCAATTCAAATTTCCTTTATTTGTTCAAATATTTGTCCAAACAAAATCTATCTGTTAAAATTTATTTGTTACAAAATTCTACTTGATCAAATTGTCTGTTAAAATTCTATAACATTTTTTTTTATTTGTTGAAAATAAACCCAAATTGAATCTGTAAACAATAAAATTTCACATTAAATTCATAAAATTGAACAAATAGAGGATTTCAAAGAAAAATAAATCAATGTATTCTCGATTCCCTTCCAAACCAAACAATAACAAAATCTCTCAGACCAGATTTGTTGGGATATTATCATCATTATCAACAACAACAACCTATCTGTTCAAAGTGTTGTACAAATTGTATAATTAAATAAAACCAAACAGATTC
This sequence comes from Camellia lanceoleosa, assembly GCA_025200525.1. Classification (NCBI taxonomy): domain Eukaryota; kingdom Viridiplantae; phylum Streptophyta; class Magnoliopsida; order Ericales; family Theaceae; genus Camellia; species Camellia lanceoleosa. The sequence continues at coordinate 45,312,960 of CM045765.1, forward strand.
ATATTTAATAAATTAAATGATAGAACATGAAATCATGGGACTAAATTATACAACTCGATGAACAAAAATACTCAACAAAATAAAATGGTAAAAGAAAGCAAACCGAAGCCTGTGTGATACTACAGTTTCCTTAAAACAGATTAGTCGCCTCACCGTGGGTGCTAGAGGTATATCGACGTCTAGCTCCCAAGATCTGACAGTATAGACCATGCTTAACGAAGCACCTTCTGCTTAGCTCCATGACGACAATGGCAGTACTCTCTCACATAAGAAGAAGAATATAGGAGTAGGCTGACTGTATAATATAGAAGCCAAAAATTTTGTATAGAAACCGTGGAAGATGGCCTCCTTTTATACACAATAGGGGAGAGAGAAGGAACCTTCCAGCCATGAAGGCTAGCAACAAATGCAGCCAATTTCTCCTGCAAAACTGATGGAGTAATGAGCAAAACTGATGGAGTAATTCACAAAACTGATGGGGAATAAGTATGTAAATTACACACTTTATATACATATGTGTATATTTGCAACCACTACACAAACTTAGCCAAAAAAGATTAGATTAATGAGCCACCAATTCAGCCCAACCCAAACCTAACCCATTCCAGCAAGCCTCAAGCCACAAGTCCAAGCCCAAGCCCAAACCTAAGCCCAAGTCCTAAGATCCATGACCCATGACCCACATATCATGGACTACAGACTCGGACCTGGCCTGGGGGAGGGGGGGCGGGGGGAGGCAGACGACGCATGTGCATGTGTGTGTGGCAATTTTTGCATAACCAACTTGAACTATAGTTTTGGCCCAAGCCTATCCTTGAAGCATCCATAACTCCCTTCATTCAGAAAATTTGAATGCCCCAAAGGGCTCATGCCCTGTCAAAATCTTGAGGTTTAAATACCTATCAAAATTTTCCTCTACAATCAATATGGGATTGGTAGTTATACATAATTCTCAATACCTCATTCAGGAGGCCAACTTTATGAGACAATTTCTCATTCAATTCTTAATGGTTTTTTGTCATTCTTTTTGTGGTGTAAAGATCTTGTTACAAAGAATTTAAACCCATTTGATTCCACATCAACCGGTGGTTGAGACGTTCTTTAATTTCACACTAAAGTCACCATAAAACTATTTTTTTTTCCAACAATCCCCCACATGAATAAAAAATGACCGAATAAAGAAAATGGACAGCGTTTAACAACAAAGACTCAGAGAGAGAGCACACAGACTAACCTTGCATTAAAAAAGGTAACTGGTGGCCTTAAACCTTTTGTAGTGAAAGTCTATCGGATTTACTGGCTAACTAGTGAACGTGATGTCTTGAACTGTTTTGCTTTTTGTGTAAGCCAAGACAATAGACTTCAAACAGGACTTAGTCTAACCATTGTTCTTGTTCTCATTGGTGTGTCCGGTATGCCCTAGAACACTAGCTTGGTTCAGTGAGTGTTTTTAAAGAATTTAGCCTTATTAATTCTTAAAGAAGCGGGCCTACTTCATACTCACACAAGTGACCTATATAAGGTATCTGATTGTACCATGGTTGATTGTTCATCTCACTTAGGTCATTAAAAGCATTAGCTTAACTTTCTACCCCTACAAAGTATCACTATATAAAGGAATAAGTAAAAGGATTTACCTCTTCAATGACTCACTCATAAACGCAGTTATGTTGTCCCTTTGAACTTAGATCTTGGAATCTTTAGTCAGTTAAGTTGGGTTTTTCGTTCTGGTAACATTTATTACAGACCTTAACCCTATTCCTCTTGATGAAGTTTCTACAAACTCCCGAGCTAACCCTTTGGTTAGAAGATTTGCAATGTTGTCCTTAGATTTTAAATAGTCTAGAGAGACAACTCCATTAGAGAATAGTTGTCGCATGAAATTATGTCTACGACGGATATGTCTAAACTTTCCATTATACATATTATTCTGTGCCCGTTCAATCATCGATTGGTTATCATAATGAATACAAATAGCTGGCATAGGTTTCCACCAACATGGAATATCTTCAACGAATTGGCAAAGCCATTCAGCTTCTTCAGTTGCTTTATCCAAAGCAATAAACTCAAATTCCATCATTGATCTCGATATACACGTTTGCTTAGAAGATTTCCAAGACACAGCTGCGCCTCCGAGGGTAAACACATAACCACTAGTGGATTTGGAGTCTTTTATAGTAGATATCCAATTTGCGTCACTATACCCTTCTAGTAGCGTTGGGTACCTGGTATAATGTAACCCATAATCTTGGGTGTAGTGTAAATAACCTAACATCCGCATAATGCCTCTCTAATAAGTAGCATTCGGATTACTCGTGTATCTACCAAGCCTGTTAACAGAGTAGGCTATATCTAGCCTTGTACAACTCATCAGATATATCAAACTCCCAATGACCCGAGAATATTCTAGTTGAGAGACACTCTTACCATTTTTCTCAGTTAAATATAGACTCAAGTCTACTAGTGTCCTAGACACACTCGTATCTAATTTACCAAATTTCTCATGTACCTTTTCAACATAATGAGATTGAAAAACCACCAGACGTTTTGGTATTCTTAATACCTAGAATCGCATCTGCAGGACCCATATCATTTATGTCAAACTTAGACTTTAATAATCTCTTGGTAGTTATAATCATTTCATCATTACTACCTATAGACACCCCATTTTTGACTGTCCTTAAGACTTGGGCGCTTCATTCCGAACACTCGATGATGAAATGTTATACTGTGCAATCTTTCGAATCTTTAGCAAAAGAATTCAAATTTGAGCTCTAATCCTAACCTTACACCCCATTTTGACCTAAATGTTTTGGACCCTTGTAGACACCCCATTTTTGACCGTCCTCAAGACTAGGACGTCATCGTTTGAACACTCGATGATCATCCGTGTTCGTGTTCGTTTTGAGTTCCTGAAGGTTTTGGCTGTGCACTTTGCCTTGGAGCCTCTCAACTTGTCTAATTTGTTCTTGGTTGTGGACCAAGAGCTTGTGGCTTTGTTTTTGAAGGAAGAGGGTGGCCTACTGCCCAGCCCTACAGCCCATCGGCCAAGTTTTTTTTCCATCGGCCATAAGTTATGGCCGGTTGACCCCTTTAATGGCCGGTCGGCCATGTTTTTTGGCTAAGGCCTTTTTGTTTGCTTTTGCAGATATTTTTGGTGCTAGTTGTGCCAGACGTTGGGCACAGAAGGCATCCTCCATACATATACACGTGTATGGAGGGATTGTAACAAGCTTAAGGCTTGTAATTCTATATAAGGGAAGGCTCCCCTCCCTTTCTAGAGGTTCGGAAAATTTGAGAGTTGAAAATATATCTCTCTCTCTAGAATTCTTACTCTCTCTTTATATTTATGCTATATTGAGCATTAAAGTGTATTTTCTCTTCACTTTTGCACTACAACACCTAGTAAAACACCACCATCATTGAGCTGAGGTTCTTGAAGGTCATACTTGGGTTCTAAAAAGCTGGTTTTTACCTCTGAAATTGTTGTTTTGCTGTGGTTCTTCAAGGGTGAGTGGTTACCATCTTTAAGCTTTGTTTTGTTTAAGTATTTGGCCATCTTTGGATGCTCTTTAAGGCCTAACTTGCAACTATAAAAATTTCTGCTTTTAAGTGTTTAGAATAGTTGTTTGAGGCCTCTTTGGTGTTGAGGGTGTTCTACCCTCTTGTGTGCCTTATTTGCTTAGGCTTGGTACCATCCTTTAAGGCCTTTGGGATCACCTTTGTTTAGCCTTTTCACCATTGAATTCCAAAGGAATTTCAATGGTGGAAAGTGGGTTTTGAGACCCAAAATGGATGGGGGTGGTCCCCCCTTTTTGTGTCTTGTTTGCATGTGTTGTTGGCTTAACACTTTGGCATGTTTTTCTACCCTCTTGAGGCTATCTTAGCATGTTTTAGGTCTCATTTTGCCATGTTATACCTCTATTTTGGGTTGGTTTGGCTTCATGTTGTTTGCTTTTTTACACTTGTAGTGTAAACTTGTTTACTAGCCTAACATGCTTCATAGGTTAGCTTGTTATTCTATCATGTATTGACTTCACTCCAGCATGTTTTTTGGTGTTATTTTGGCATGCTTTAACTCTAATTTTAGTTGGTGGGGTCATCTCTTGCTTGGTCTTTGTACTTGTAGTGCAATCATCCTTGTAGGTTTAACATGCATCATGCTTTGTGCCCCTAATTCTAGCTTGTTTTAGCTCTACTCCAGCAGGTTCTTAACCTTGTTTTGACTTGCTTAAACTCTATTTGGAATGATCTTGGCCCTTTGGGGCTTTCTTTGTGTGGCTATGGTGTAAGTGCCTTAGCTAGTCTTGAGTTTTGGGCACTTTAGCATGCTATATTTGTGATGGTTGCATGTTTTGGCATCATTTGGTATGTAATTTCAAAGCATATACATGTGTCACGGTCTCACTTCTTTCACTCCTTGAGAGCTTTTGAGAGTTGTGCCTTTGTGCCTTACTTGTGAGCTACCAAGGGAGTATGATTTTCTACTCCTTTGAGCCTTAGTTCCAGCTTGTTTTTGCCATTGCTTTTCCATAATATAGCTCTGGTTTAGGGTGGTTTGGTTGTTTGTAAATAGTATTGCATAGTCCTAGGGTTGTGCACCTCACTAGCTTTAATTCTTGAGTCCTCTAGCATGCTTTTCTTGGGCTATTTTCATGATATATCATCATTTGGCATATGATTTAGGAGCATATAACCTTGTCATACTCTCATGTTTATCACTCTTTAATTGTGTTTGAGAGTTGTGCCTTTATGCCTTGCTTGCGAGCCACGAGTTGAGTATGCATTCCTTACTTTTTGTGCCTAAGTTTTGTTGAGTTTGGCCACTATTTTGAAGTATCTTAGGTCTGTCCATATGTGGTTTGACCATTCAAGATTGATAGTGCATGCCTCATGTGTAATATACTTCACTAGCTTTGATGCCTTAGCTCCTTAACATGTCTTGCATGCATTGCTTACATGATAGAGCCTTGTGCATGCCACTTTAGCATTGATAGATAAACATGTTGTTTGCATGTATGTTGCATTGCATGTGTTTGGATCGGACGTTAATCTAAACACGAGGAACGAGGGACGTTTCATACTAAAAGTGATGAAATGTGCCTCATTCCTTAGGTCACCGACACCTTTGATCATGCATGATAAGGTGGAGGTTCATCGAGTCCTGTTTATGCATTCATCAACATTGTGCAAGCTTGACTCTTTGGCCATCATGCATCGAGATGCGTGATTGGTGGCTTGAGAGCCGAGCACTACACTCCTTTGAGCTTGAGACATGATAAGGAGTGTGGTTGCACATACATTCCCTTGCAAATACACTGCTATGCCTCTGTTTGTGCTCTGTTGCAGCAAAAGAAGAAATTGCAGGAAGAAGTGGCTGACCGGCCACCAGAGCAGCCGACCGGTCATCAAAGCTTGCCGACTGGCCATCATTACTGGCCGATAGCCACCATCTCTGGCCGATCATCCCTCAGCATGTTCCTAAGATGGGTCAAAAGCAATCTGGAAGTTGGCACAATTTTCAGAAGTCCAAAAGAGTGCAAATAGAGGCATCATGAGGCACGGTAGTGGATTTTCGGGACGAAGCCGACCGAGCATGCATGTCTCTCATCCTTGAGGCCATTTAATTGCTTTTGTTAACTTAGAATAAGTTAGCTATTTCATTCATGCAAGTGTTGTAATTAATTAGTTAAAGTGTTTAATTAATTTAGTTGGTTTGTAATAGTTAGCTTAATTAGCGTAGCTAGTTAGCTCTCTTCCATTCAGACCCTCCGTCGAGAGGGCAAATGTTGTAATTAAAGCTTGAGCAACCAGCTTAGGGTTTGATAGGATATCATCCCCTATTTATATAAATGAAGATTAGGGTTTGTAACAATTACAAGATGAGCCCTGAGGGCATAGAATAATTACAAACCAATAACTCAGATAATAATATAATATGCTAACACTCTCCCTCAAGCTGGTGCGAAGATATCTCTCATGCCCAGCTTGCCTAATATGTCATGAAATGGTTTATTCCCAACCCCCTTGGTGAGAATGTCAGCAAGTTGTTCACCAGATTGGACAAAAGGAGTACAAATGGTACCACCAGTGAGTTTCTCCTTAATGAAGTGGCGATCAATCTCAACATGTTTTGTCCTGTCATGTTGAACTGGATTGTGAGCGATGTTGATGGCGGCCTTATTATCACAGTATAACCGCATGGAGTCCATCTGATCAATACCTAGATCACTCAACAATAACTTGATCCATAAAAGTTCACACACACCTTGTGCCATAGCTCTAAACTCAGCTTCTGCACTTGACCTAGCAACCACATTCTGTTTCTTACTCCTCCAAGTAACTAGGTTGCCTCCAACAAAGGTGTAATACCCTAAAGTCGATCTCCTATCAGTTACTGATCCAGCCTAGTCAACATCTGTATAGGCTTCCACACGAAGATGATCATACTTTGAAAAATAAAGACCCTTACCAAGAGTAGACTTCAAATGCCTCAAGATTCTCATGACAGCCTTAAAGTGAATCTGATGAGGAGCATGCATAAACTGACTAACCACACTGACAGCAACAGCAATATCAAAATGGGAGTGAGATAGGTAAATGAGCTTATCCACTAATCGCTGATAGCTCCCCCTATCAACAGCTTCTTCTCCTTCATCATCCCCCAATTTCTGATTGGGTTCCAGTGGGTTGGCACATGCCTTGCAGCCAAGCATGCAAGTTTTCTTCAATAGGTCAAGCACATATTTTCTCTGGGAGATAAATATCCCATCCTTAGAGCGAGCAACTTCAATTCCCAGAAAATACTTCAAGCTTCCCAAGTCTTTGATTTCAAACTCACTAGCTAAATATTTCTTCAATAGAGGTATTTCCCCACTATCATTGCCCGTAAGAACTATGTCATTTACATATAAGTGCTGTAGTCTTACCACGTGAGGAATGTTTCACAAACAAGGTGTGATCTGCCTGACTCTGTTTGAAGCCATATTTAAACATAGCCTGAGTGAATCTCTCAAACCAAGCCCTTGGAGATTGTTTGAGACCATAAAATGACTTCCAAAGCTTGCATACTTTGCCTTTTGTCTGATGATCCTCAAAACCAGGAGGAATGTCCATATATACCTCTTCTTCGAGGTCACCATGTAGAAATGCATTCTTGACATCAAACTGATAAAGCGGCCAATCTAGATTAGATGTTAGAGAGAGAAGTATTCTGACTGAATTCATCTTAGCCACGGGTGCGAAGGTCTCCTAATAATCAATGCCATATGTCTGAGTAAACCCTTTTGCCACAAGTCTTGCCTTGTAACGCTCAATAGACCCATCTGCTTTGTGTTTCACAGTATATACCCATTTATATCCCACAGGTCGTTTGCCCGTAGGTAACTCAGTCAATTCCCAAGTGCCATTCTTCCTAAGTGCTTTCATTTCCTCAATCATGGCTAGTTTCCACTCAAAGGTAGCAAGAGCATCTTGAAAATGGTTAGGAATGCTAACAAAGGAAATATTGGACACAAACGCTCTATATGAGGATGACAAATGAGAGTAGGACACAAAAAGTGAGATAGGATGTTGAGTACAAGATCTCACACCCTTCCTCTTGGCAATAGGAACATCAAGATCAATGAACTCATGAGATTCAAAGTTACCTAGACTCTCATCAAAAGCAGGAGATGGCAGTGGAGGAGCAGAAGTGGTCCCTTGTATCCAGTTAGCTTGTTGTCTGTCTATGTCCCAGACATAAACATGTCCGTCCTTATCCTTGGTGACATTGGGTTTTATAGTCCCAGTAGAAGAGGGTGGTGCAAGAACAACTGGTTCCACCATAGGAAGCACAGTAGAAGTGGATGGTGCAAGAACAACGGGGTCCACCACAGGAAGCACATGACTCACTTCACACCAAGGCTCCTCCAGAAATGAGGACGGTGACACTAGAGAGGACAAGAAATAGGACTGGGACTCAAAGAAAGTAACATCCATGGACACAAACCACTTACGAGAAGAAGGGTGGTAACATTTATACCCCTTTTGAGTAAGAGAGTAACCAAGGAAAACACACTTGAGGGAGCGAGGGTCCAACTTACCATGAGGAGAGTGGTTATGAACAAAACAGACACAACCAAATATTTTGGGAGGAATAGAAAACAAGGACTGGGAACCTAGGAGAACGTGAAGAGGAGCTTGTTTTTGCAAGACTTGGGTAGGGAGACGATTAATAAGATGGGCAGCGGTGAGAACAGCGTCGCCCCAATAGGGCCGAGGCACACTCATAGAAAAATACATGCACCGAGCCATGTCAAGAAGATGTCGATTCTTGCGTTCCGCCACCCCATTTTGTTGAGGGGTATTGGTGCAAGAGGTCTGATGGATAATGCCATGAGTAGAAAAATATTGTCCTAACCCATAATCTATGTATTCCCCGCCATTATCAGAATGAAATAGTTTGATAGTGGCCCCAAATTGAGTACAAATCATCTGATGAAAATTGCGAAACACAGAAAAAACCTCACTCTTATCTTTCATGAGATACACCCAAGTAGCACGAGAAAAATATTAATAAATGTAACAAACCATCAATGACCTTTCACAGACATGACATGAGAGAGACCCCAAACATCAGAATGTATTAATGAAAAAGGAACTAAACTTTTATTCAAACTGGGAGCAAAAGAAACTCTGTGTTGTTTTCCAAGTTGACAAGACTCACAAAGAAAGTCAGACACATGATGATTTGCGAAACCAGATGGAAATAAATGCTTAAGTAAATAAAAGGAAGGATGCCCAAGATGCTGATGCCACAGCTATAAATCAGCAGGGGTAGTAGAAGACGTGATGGAAGAATAAACAAGTTTGTCCGGTTGATCTAGGAAGTAGAGACCATTTTCTGCACTACCACTACCAATTGTCCTCCTCGTGACAAGGTCCTGAAAAAGACAATGATCAGGAAAAAACATCACACTACAATTCAAATCCTGGGTAAGATGACTCAAGGATAACAGATTAATAGAAAAATTAAGAACATGGAGAACAGAAGATAGAGGTATGGTAGGAGTCACTTGGACTAAACCTTTTCCAGAAATGAAAGAAACAGTACCATCTGCAATCCTAACTTTGTCCTGACCTGAAGAGGGCTTATAGGCAGGGAAAAGATCAGAGGAGCCAGATATATGGTCTGAGGCACCATAATCAATAATCCAAGGCAAAGACTTATGACACAGGAAAACACAAGGAGAAGAGGCTAAGTTACCTGAGCGGACAAAGGACGAGGAACCTGTACTGTGAGCAGTAGAAGACCAGCGGTCCAACAATTGGCGCAAAGTATTTTCTAGCTCAGCATCAGAAGCTTGGCCAACAGAAGCAGAATTAGAATCAAGTGTATCAATGGCACTAGACTGATGAGCCCGGGAATAGGAACCACGTCCTCTAGATTGGCCTGACCGACCTCCTCGAGAACCAGATCGATCACCTCGACCCCCGGATGGAGTCCCATGAAGCTTTCAACACGTCTCATGAGTATGTCGTGGCTTCTTGCAATAATCACAGAATACAGACTCCTTAGCAGCAGACGAAGGGATGGGAGTCAGGTTGAGGCCATCTTGAGGAGTAGACAGTAATGCTGAGCGGTCAGTAGAAACAGGGGACATCATAGTAGACCGGCGACTCTCCTCATTCTGTACATAGGCAAATGCCACTTGAAGTGAAGGAAGAGTGTCCATACCCAGAACACGACCCCTAACTGGATCATACTCCACATTTAGGCCCGCCAGAAATGTAAAGACCCGTTCCTGTGCGATGAACTTCTTGTATCTGACAGAATCAGTAGGGCAAACAGGCTTATAGTCTTGCAGGTGGTCAAGGCGTTTCCAGCCGTTGGTGAGGAAAGTGAAATACTGCAGAACAGTCTGCTCCCCCTGAAGTGAGCACTCAATAGAGCGGCATAACTCAAATGCTTGTGAGAAATTCCCTTTGCGGGAATAAGTGGCAGCCACAGCATCCCAAACATCCTGGGCAGTCTCCATAGACAAGTAGCCCTCACCAATTTCAGGAACCATCGAATGAATAAGCCAACCCATAATTAAGGAGTTGGTAATCTCCCATTGGTCATAACTCGAGTTAGTGGTACTAGGTGCCTGTATCCTGCCATCAACATACCCCATCTTCCCTCTGCTATTCAAAAATATAGTCAAACTTTGATACTATGATAGGTAGTTCTGACCATTAAATAGAGAGGTGGTGATTTTTAGACTAGGGTTGGGGTTCTCAGTCATGGTAGTAGGTATAATGGGACTCTCACTCCTCGGTGTTTGAGAAGTAGGGGACACACTGGTGGAATCTGCCATGGATACTATACTACTGTACCCGCAAAAAAACTAGTGGCAATCACAAACCCGAAAGGTGGTGGGGAAAGAACAGACACAATGACCACTATAAAAGCATAACAAAATTAAGAAACCATTTTTTTTTGTTGTTGTTTTTTTTTTTTTTTGTTTTTTTGAGTTTTGTATTTGTTTAGTTATTCATTTATATATGTATTGGTACGGTGTTTATACTCGACATAGGTATACCAAACGGAGATGAGAGTATACCAGAGAAGGAGACCGATGAACTATTGGAGGAGATCGACGAGCTGAGGAAGGTCGACGAGTTGAGGAGATCAATTGAGCAGATCGATGAACTGCTGGAGATCGACTGAGGAAGGTCGATGAACAGAGGAGATCAACTGAGGAAGGCGGCTGAGTGACGAAGGCGACAGAGGAAGGCGGCTGAGTGACGATCAACAGAGGAAGGCGACTGAGTGACGACCACGACTAAGTGATGAAGACGAAGCACGGATCGACGAGCTGAAGATTGACGAAGCAGATGATCAACCTAGGTAAGTTTCGAACCCTAGAGTGTCGTTGGTGCAGAGGTCAACCAACAAGGGTGAGCCGAAACCCTAGAGGTTCTGCTCTGATACCATGAAGCTTGAGTAACCAGCTTAGGGTTTGATAGGATATCATCCCCTATTTATATAAATGAAGAGTAGGGTTTGTAACAATTACAAGATGAGCCTTGAGGGCATAGAATAATTACAAACCAATAACTCAGATAATAATATAATATGCTAACAGTAATAAGTGTGTGTGTGTGTATGTGTGAATGTTTTCCAACCCCACGTCTTTCTCTCTTTTACTTATCCTCTTTCGGTGGTTAGTTTAGGGCATATTTCAATAAGCATACCTTATGCTTTGCATGCGTGCATCATTCATATGTCTTGCATGCACCGGGCTCGGCGCATCATTCAAACTGCATTGTATTTCAATACCTACTTGAATACGTGTTTCAAAGCATGTTATCGAGTATTGCATTCATATGCCATCTTAGATAGCCGAGCCTACTTGGTTTCATTTTGCATGTGTTGCATTAGGCATTGTTGACATAGCTAGGATCATACATCAATTACTAACTAGTTCTCTGTTTTGGCTTGGAGTACACTATAAGTGTTTTCGCTTTAGCATCCTTACATGTGTATAAGTGACTACCATGATAACATGCTTGCCATGAGGCTATTTGCTTAAGTGATTAACTGCTTGAATGCCTATGGATGGAGGCTTGATTGCCTGAATTGGAACAACTCGATGATTGTGAGTTTTAAGCCCATTTGGGGTGGCAAAATCATGTTTTTTTTAAGCCCACTTGAGGGTGGCAAATCTGCGCTTTAGCCTACTTGCGAGTAGCACAAATAAACGTGAGTTGTTTTGTTCCAATTCTCGTGACCTAGTCTATACTTGTATGTAGTGCGCATCACATAGTAAGCTAGCTAAATAACCGGAATAAGAACACATGTGTTTTCAAAACAACATATCTGTAGACACCCCATTTTTGACCGTCCTCAAGACTTGGATGTCACCGCTTGAACACTCGGTGATCATCCTTGTTTGTGTTTGTCTTGAGTTCCCGGAGGTCTTGGCGACGCGCCTTGCCTCAAGATCTCTCGGCTCGACTGTTTTGTGTTTGGTTTTGCACCAAACACTTGTGTTTTGCCTTTGAGGGGCAGGGAATGGCTTGTTGACCATCCCCACACATCACCGGCCATGGCTTGAGGCCACCGGCCATTGTTTTGTTGCCACCGGCCATCTATTTTGGTCAAATTGCATTTTTGGCCAGCTGACCACTGTGCATCTGCTTTTGTAGATATTTTTATGCCAGTTGTGCTAGCTGGCATACACCTTTGCTCCCCTCCATACACGTGTATAGAGGGATCTCCTTCTTGACTAGCTTACTTGAGAAGCTTTGCAAGAGGGATTGTCTATAAGACGGAGCCTCTTCTCCCTCCATTAGGGTTACAAAAAAATTCAAAGGAGCTCTGATATTAGGGTTGGAGTTTGTATCTATTCCATCTTTATATCTCTCTGTTTTTGCCTTAAGTGTGTGTTTGGTCTTATTATTGCACACAAACACCCACCATTACACCTTACCTTGGCTACTGAGGTGATAGGGAGCTGTTCTTGAAGTTCTTGACTAGTTTTGAGCTCAAAGAACCAGCTGGAGCATTGTTTGTGAAGGAGGTCTACAAGGGTAACAATCTTACCCCTTTTCTCCCATTTTTGCATAGCTTTTTAACCGATCTTGGAACTATTTTTAGACTTTGTATATAACATATAAAAGTTTTTTTTTTACTTGCTTAAAATAGTTGTTTCAGAGTGTTTTGTTGTTTGGGGTTGTTTCACCCCTCTTAGGGCTTGTTCAGCCCCATTTTGTGCTATTTTGGTTGAGCTCCGGGACCACCTTGTTTGGGCCTCCTCACCACTGAAATCTTGAGGGATTTTAGTGGTGAGGATGGTGCCTTAAGGTCCTAAGAAGGAGAGGGCCAACCCCCTCTCCTTGTTGTCTTCAATAATGGCCATTTTTGCCTCATGTGTGAGCATCTTGTTTAAGTGTATGATGGCCATGCCTTAGCTATTTTTTGTGCTTATATTGCCATGTATTACCTCTGTTTTTGTTTGGTTTAGACACATCATGCTTGCCTTGTATACATGTCTTGTAATGCCATATTTTTGCCTTAACATGCTTTAGGCTTTAGCCCTTGTTCTAGCATGATTTCGGCCTAGCTTTGTGAAGCTTTTATGCTTGTTTTAGTATGCTAAGGGACTATTTTTGGTCATTTGAGTCATCCATGCTTTGCTTCATATAGCTACCATGCAAACTCTCTTGTATGCCTTGATCATTGACCCCTCTAGCATGCCATCCTTGCATCATTTCAGTGGTTTGGCACTACTTATAGCATCATTTCAGTCCTCATGGTATGCTTGTATGCTTGCATTTGATGTCTCTTTAATGCTTTACAAGGTTGTCATCTTATGCTCCATGTGTAGCCTCTTTTGTATGCTTGCATGTTTAGACCACTTAGATGCCATCTAGGCGTGTCCTTAGCTTTGTTTAGATCTGCCTTGGACCTGTTTTAAGTCCTTTTAGCTTTGTGAGGCTTGTTTGACTTAGCCATGGTTTAAGCCCCTTAGGCTTTCCTTGAATCTTGGACCATTTTTGCATGTTTAGCTGGTCTTGTTTACTTGGTTTGGCACCTTTATAACATGATTTTCAGAGCTTTCTATGCATGCCATTTGTCCATGTTTGCATCCTCTTAAGTGTGCTTGAGAGTCCATATGCCCAAGTGTTGGTCCTTGTGTACATGCATGTTTGCATGTCATTTTGCCTTCATTCTTGAGCATGTTGGCCACTGTTTTGGGCTTAGTATAGAGCTGCCCAAATTAGTTTAAGTCCATAATTCGCATGTTGTTGCATGCTCACCTTGTGTGTCGTTGCATACTTGTGTGTTGTCACATGTTTAGGTTATTTAACATGTTTGCTCCATGTGTTGTGGCATGATTGAATGAAGTCACATGTTTGCTTGCATGCTTGAACATCCCCATTGTATTTGGCATACTTATTGGTTAGCATGGTTGTCACATGCCTTGTATGCTTGTTCGCATTGCTCATGTTGCATATTAGCTCATATGTCTAGGTTGTATTGCATTGACATGCATGCTTAGCCTCTTGAATTGAGTATGATAGAGGTTGAGCTCCTTGTTTGTTTATGTGCATTTCATTTGAAATCAAAGTGCATAACTTGGTTTCTTGGGCCATCACGCATCGAAATGCGCGATTGGTGGTTCCTAGAACCGAGAACCATGTCCCTTGGAGTCCTAAACATGATAAACGATGTATTGGTGCGCACATTTGCTTGAAATGCATTGCTATGCCCTGTTTTGCCCTCTACTGTTGTTAAAATAGGATTCTGCAGGAAGATTTGGCCGGCCGGCCAGCTTTAGTGCCGACCGACCAACAATTGGTGGTCGATATCTTAACAAGTGGCCGGTGATCATTTCTTTTGGCCGGTGACCATTTCCCTTGGCCGGTGGCATCCCACTGGGTTCCTAGAGTGCACCTTGGTATTTGTGCAATGATCAGAGGAGCAGAGCAGGGAAAACAGAGGCAGCTTGTACATGGCAGTGGACTTCCGAGCGGAGCCGAGCACCTATTGCATTGGGCCCTCTTCCCAAGGCTGTGTATTGTTTTATTGGATTAGTTAATTTGCTTAACTTGTTTAATTGGTCTGTAATATTTAATTAAGCTTGTAGGTTAGTTAAATCTGTATTATTCTTTCGGTCCCTCCGAGCGAGGGCAAATTTGTAATAAGTGTGGGTGCGTGTGTGCATGTCTTCCAACCCCCACTTCTTTCTCCCTTTTACTTACTTGCTTTTGATGGTTAGTATTAGGACGTGTTTAATTTAGCATCCTTATGCTATGCATGCGTGCATCATTCATCAGTATTGCATGCACGAGGCTCAGCGCATCATGCTAACAGCATAGTATTCCAAATCTAACTTGAATACGTGCTACTTGTTGCATCCCACATGCCATCCTAGGATTAGCCGAGCCTATTCTAGTGACATTCTGTATGCGTTGCATTAGCCACTTAACATGGACTTAGATCATGCATGATTGCTAACATGTTCTTTGTTTTGGCTCGGAGTACGATGTAAGTATTCATGCTTTAGCATCTTGCATGAGTGTGAATGTTAACATGGCAGCATGCTTACCATGTGGTTAAATGCTTATTTGATTAACTGCTTGAATGCCTGTGGGTGAAGGTTGGATTGTTTGAGTTGGAACAACTCATTGAAATCTGTATTTTAGCCTACTTGCGAGTAGCAAATTTCAAACCATCTTTCAAACGAGCGGATATGCAATGCTTTGTTCCAAATTAGGCGATCTAATCTATACTTTTGTGTTGTGCGCATCACATAGTAGTTCTAGCTAATTAATCGGAATAAGAACTCATGTGCTTTCAAAAACAAGATGTCATGGTTAGTAGAGGCCGATTTTCGGATCGGGCGAGAGGGGGTGCTCATAGCTGACCTTCCCCAATCGTACCCAAGTTCCCGAGCCAAGGCAACTTTGGTGATGAAGGACACGTGGCCTTTGGCAAACGAGTCAGGGTTTCCTAAATTCCCCAAAATAAAATATTTAGGTGGTGACTCTGTATTTGGCAAAGCAGTCCATGTTTGGCACTTCTTTTCTAAAAATCTATTTTCTCAAAATGATTTGCCGGATTTGGACTCTTTGGTTCAGATTAAAAACCGTGACAATTTGAGTCTGAACTATAGGGTGAGGCCCTCACCCGGGACGCGTCTACAGTTTTTGGCGACTCTGCTGGGGAGAATAGAGAGCTTGACTCGAACTCGTGATATCTTGTTTTGATTTCACTTATGTGTTTCTTTGCATTGCATTTGCATTGGTGCGCCTAGGACACTGTGTTGGCCATCTGCTATTCTTGAGCGGTTTGCTGAAGGCTTGACTTTGTCAAAACATGCCATAAGGCTGACCGGTTGCGGCTCTGCCAGTAAGGGAACACAAACCTCGATTTTACCGGGGCACCCTTTTTGACCATTCGACCTAGTGCATATTCGGAATCCATAGTGACCATTCCAAACTAGGACAGGTTGCTTACCCGATATAGGTTGTTTGAAACCGCTGTGTGCGTAGTGAAACCCTAGTTCTTGACAAAATAGGACAGGGAAACCATACCCCAACACAGGGGTGTTTTGGCTCTCTTTTACTTGCTATGTGCTTTTAGAGTGTATCTCTACAGGAACATACATATCAGTATGTGAATTTGGGCATCAGGCCTGTAGGCATCAGTGTTTTTTGGAAAACAGTTATATCTGCGGGTATCCGATTCAGTGTTTTGGGGCAGTGATTTTGGGGAAAATTGATTAGTATTAGAGTATTTGTCATTACTGTTTGTTTTGTTAGTTTGGGCTAAAATGCTGCATGTTTTCTCTTTTAGTTCAGAGATTCGAGTACAGAATAGCCAGTGTTTTCCCTCGCTGAAGCAAGGCAGATATCTGATCCGTTAGTCACCGTTTCAAGATCAACGAACTTATCATGATACAGAATTCAGAGAAAATCGTGGTTATGACAGCTGCATTAGATCAAAGAATCACCCTGCAAAGTGAGACCAGTGTTGAAGTACCGCATCCGCCCAGGTCGCCTGCCGCGCACACGATTTGGGAACCCCAGTTGTATCAAGCTCGTGAGCCCACTACATTCGAATTGATGGGGATGATTGGTGACCTCCAGAGGTCTGTGGCAGATCTCGCTTACGGAATATCGGCTTCGCCACTAGCTGCATCATATGCCGGGAATTTTGTACCTCAGGAGCCCCTCCTATTGGGCGGATTGTAATCGAGCCCAGCCAACCTGAGGTTGTCTCAAGTTATAGCAATGACGTGTCAACATCAACCCAAGCCCTCGATCAGGCTGAGGCCAGAGGTAAGAACAAGATGAAGGCAGATGCCGATCCCATTGAACAACTGCTGTGGGCAGTCGAGGCTTTGAAAGCCGGGGGGATGAATAAGCAACAGGTATTCACAGTCGCGGCCAAGACTGTGGATGATGCCTTCCCCACTCCAACTGAAGGCGGTTCAAGCTAGGTAAAAAACCAGGATAGGCCCCGTCATGCCAGAACAGTTCCTTCCGCTCCCAACTCTGCACCTAGGAAAGATCAGAAAGTCAAGGCAATGCCTGCCGACCTTTTCACTAGTGCGTCTAGCAAGAATTCTCAGATTTCAAAGTACCTACCCCGAGGGCGCAGGGTCTTTCACGCTCTCTACGTGCCGTTGTCTAAGGCACTCCAGATCCTAGCCAAAAGAGGGCATCTTAAACCCCTCGAGCCTCAGCCTCTCCCAAAGAATCTCCCTCTCACACATGATGCTGCCTTGTACTGCGCGTGCCATCAGCAAATCGGTCACACTACCGACAACTGTTTTCGCCTTCGTCATGAAGTGCAAGATTTGATCGACAATGAGGTCATCCTCCCACCCACCTCAGCAAAGTCTGTCACTGCTGGGTTGTTAGATTTTGAGGATACTGCGAGTATGTGATCGGGGAGTGAACCACCTGCAGGCGACCCTCGACGTATTTTGGATGTGGCGTCTGGCATGCATTTTTGAGCATCTGCAAATACTAGTTTTGTAACTTCTGGCTTGGGTGTCGAGTCAGTCCTTTGTTTTGTTTTGAGTCTGTCTCATCGTCTTGAGTCAATTCTTTTTGCTTAAGGGTCTGTCTTGTTGTAGCGAGTCAGTCCCCTTGTATAGAATGTCAGGTGATTCCGGGGTTGTTGCCTCGAACACCGTTTTTGTTTTCTTTTGAGTCTGTCTTTGCTGTGGAGCCAGTTGCAACCAGGAAATCTGAATGAAACAGCTGCGGCTATCATGTTTCCGTGCTTATTGCTACCTTGAGCTAGTTGTGCCAGAGGATTTGAATAAAACGACGGAGCATCTCACTTACTTTTCTGTGCTCTAAACTCATTGTATTGACCTAAGTTTTTCAAAACTTTTTTTTTTTGAACACTGTGGTGATGAAAACGAAGAGGAAGGAATTCTTCAGGCTTTACAAAACTTTGATCAATTTGAGAGAAAGTGAGGCATGCTAAGCCTTTAATGAATGAAATCATGCTTGTTAGCGTGAGTACTGAGAAGGACCCTGGCTTGATCCAGATTGGTTCCACACTATCTTCAGCGCGAGCAATTTGTCGCTTTCGTAAAAAACTTTCAGAAACAAAATGTTTTGCACGGTCTTGTGAAGACCTGTGTGGAATCACTCTTGAGATTGTGCAGCCTAGGATCACTCTTAGCCTCAAGATTCAATCCATTTGTTTTCAAACCTTGAACCCATTCAGAACGTTCAACGATCAATCATCAAGAGAGGCCTGTGTGGCCAGATTTGAAGCAGCCCTTGAACAAAAGGAACCAAAGTCAGATCAAGAAGATCAGATCTCACTGGAAGAAGCTTGTGAAGCTAGAACAGAAGCACCCCTTAAACTAGGGGCAAAATGTCCGATATACTCGAAGAGCCGAAGATGAATCCTTTTGCAAATCAATAACAACAGCCACTCTCTTGGATACAAATGGCTTCAAAACTGTAAAACCATTTGGCATGGACTTGTTACAGTTTTACCCTTTGAGAGGCTTGCTGGGCCGAAAACCCGGAAGGGCGACCCAGGCAAAAGTTAGAACAAGAAAAAAATATATACAAAGAAAAAAAAAAAGAAAAAAAAGAAAAAAAGAGAAAAGAGAAAAAAAAAAAAAAAAGAAGAAAAGAATTGAAAAGAAAAGAAAAACAGAAGCTCGCAAGGTCAAAAACCCGCAATGGGCGCCTTGGCAAAAGTTAGAGCCTAAAAAAAGTGAAGGTTAAAATACCTGAGTGTACCTTAACCGGAACTACATAAGGCTTGATTCCCATGTTTGGGATACGTAGACAACTTCATTTCGAAGTCTAGCCCCCAACGCTTTCAAAGCGATTTAGTCCATGTAATGGTTTTGATCATCCTTGCCTTCTCTGAATCCGATAGTTCGGTTGTGACACCGTGAACTACGTAGGCTTGATTCCTATGTTTAGGATACGTAGGAAACTTCATCCTGAAGTCCAGCCACCAACGCTTTCAGAGTGACTGTGTCCATACATTGGTTCTGACCATCTTCGTCGTCTCCGTTTCTGAGAGTTCGGTCGTGATCATCACTAATGAGGACTGTTTACAAAATGCTGCGGCGTCATCTAGACAAGGGGCAACTTTCCATTGCCATGAGTCGCCATTCAAACCAGGGGCAACTTTCCGTTGCCGTGCAGCCCTTTCAAGCAAGGGGTAATTTTCCATTGCCTCCGATCCGAGGTTGCACATCTCGAGAGTAAGTTCTGTGCTCGTTGAACATTGACCGTTTGCAAAAATAGTTTTTGAGAATTTTTACTGAGGTTGACTATTTTCTCAAAAATTATTCCATCTTTTCCAAAATTGGACCATTTTCTTTGACCCAAAAAAGGAAAATTTTCAAAGCTCATAGCCTAACTCGCATGATTTTCAAATCAAAAATTGAACAAGTATGTTAATCTAACGCTCACCTTGGTCAAAACTGTTTTAGTAGAAAACCAAAACAAAAAATGGTCAAAATGATGAGCTAGGGGCACAGTTGAGTCAGGCTCCTTGTTTCTCCCCCGATTGTCAATACTTGCCAGAAGGGCACTCTATTCGCTAGAAGAAGACACAATTGAAGCTGTCAGTAAAGGGTTGAAATCTCTTAACAACCTCCAAGCAACAAGGTATCAAGCCAAGTGCGAAGCACAATTTGGAATGGATCAAGATACTCCATCCGGAACATCGACTAGACGTCCCGAGAGGAAATAGCCGCGAGCTAATAGTGTTGGGCGTGAACCCACAACTTCTTATTCATCTACTAACCACCTTGGGGAGGGATGGAAAATGAGAGATTAAAGAATGGAGAGGTGTAAGTCGAGAGAAAAGTGAGTGTAACAACGCCCGCGAGGGACCTCGCTACAGCTCGGACTCGGTTTTGTTGTGGTTCCAAATCTCGAACCAAAGAGTCCAAATCCGGCAAATCGTTTTGAAGAAAAACAGATTTTTTTGAAAGAAGTGCCAAACATGGACTGCTTTGCCAGATAACAGAGTCGCCACCTAAATATTTTTAAAATGGAAAATTTAGGAAACCCTGACTCGGTGCCGAAAGGCCACGTGTCCGTCATCACCAAAGTTGGCTCGGGAACTTGGGTACGATTAGGGAAGGTCACATCGTGAGCACCCCCTCTCGCCCGGTCAAAGACCGGCCTCTACTAACCATGATATCAATTTTTGAAAACATTGTGTGTTCTTATTAGGTTATTAGCCTAGATTACTATGTGATGCTTTCATGACAAAGAAGTATAGACTGGGCCGTCTGAATTGGAAATAAACATCTCATGTTTGTTTGTGAAAGATGGTTTGCTACCCGCAGGTAGGCTCAAAATGCAGATTTTGCCACAATCTAGTGGGCTTAACAAACAATTGATGAATTGCTCCAATTCAGATAACTCAACCTCCACCCACAGGCATTCAAGGCAGTTACATCACATAAGCACATAGCCTCATGGTAAGCATGCTTTCATGGCAGTCACTCACACGCATGCAAGGATGCTAAAGCATAAAACTTACCTAGTACTCCAAGCCAAAACAAAAGCTGATTAGAAATCATGCATGAATCCTAAATATGCTGAAATGCCTAATGCAACACATGCGAAATGCAACTATAGCAGGCTCGGCTATTCTAAATATGGCATATGAGATGCAACAGCCATCAAGTACTCAACTTAGAATTGAAATACCAATGCAGTTTGTATGATGCGCCGAGCCCGGTGCATGCAAAATAGATGAATGATGCAAACATGCTGTCATGCTGTATGCTAATTGAAATATGCCCTATATCTAACCATCATAAGCGGATAAATAAAAGAGAGAAAGAAATGGAGGTTGGAAGACATACATCACACTCACACCCTTATTACAACATTGCCCTCAGAGGGTCCAATAAATAATAATCTGAACCGAATAAAAGAATATTACAGTTAACAAATTAAACTAGGAAAGCGGTAAAAACTGGCATGCAAGCCAGGGGGTGCCTTGCTTCTAATGTATGTTGTATCTTTGAGCCTCGGTGAAATCCGGGATGCCCGATTAGCCTCTGTTTGCGATATTTCTCGAAATCTTGGCGGACTCAAAAGTTGTTGATCCTTGATTTTGCCGCGAAGAGCGTAAAAAGGGCATAGCAATGTATTTCACTTAATATATGCATGCCACGATCCTCGTGCCATCAATCACGCATATCGCTGCATGATGGCCGAGGAATCGGATCGCACAACTCAATATGGGATGAATGCAGATGAATGCTATAACAAAACCTAACTCCATCTTGGGTAATCCCGTGTGTGGGTGACTTGGGAATTGGGACCCGTTCATCACTCGAGTAAACGTGCCTCGTTCCGTGCAGGCTAATTCCTATCCGAAACGCTATACGCATATGCATGATATGCATGAAATGCAATCCTGACATGCACAATGTTATGAAAATGAGTAATCTCGAAATACGTGCACACGGGCACGCAAACCGAGATAATACATGAATGCAATCTAAGATACAACCTAGTATGCACAATTCGGATGAAAATGAGATGAAAATGAAACGCCACGAAAAGCGTGCGCACGGGCACGCAAACCGAGGCGATAATGTGAACTGAGAAATCGGATAAAACCGAAGAGCCTCGAAATGCGTGCCCACGGGCACGTAAACCGAGGCGATGATGAAATGGAAAAAAATGGATAAAACTGAAGTGCCTCGAAATGCGCGCCCACAGGCACGCAAACCGAGGCGATGATGGAAATGCAAATCAGATAAAACTGAAGTGCCTCGAAATGCGCGCCCACAGGCACGTGAACCGAGGCGATGATCCACGGAATGAAATGACATACGGAATGCAAATTGGGCTTACGCCAACATGAGAGGACCTCAGCCGCACTCACATAAGCTGCCGTCGGATAAAAAAAGAAGTGCCTCGAAATGCGTGCACACGGGCACGCAAACCGAGAAATGCATAAAATGGCATACGGAATGCAAATTGGGCTTACGCCAACATGAGAGGGCCTCAGCCACACTCACATGAGCTGCCGTCGGATAAAAATGAAGTGCCTCGAAATGCGTGCACACGGGCACGCAAACCGAGGCAATGGCATACAAGCATGAAAATGCAAATTGGGCTTACGCCAACATGAGAGGGCCTCAACCACACTCACATAGGCCGTCGGATAAAATGAAGTGCCTCGAAATCGTGCTGCAGGCACGCAAACCGAGGCAATGGCATACAAGCATGAAAATGTAAATTGGGCTTACGCCAACATGAGAGGGCCTCAACCACACTCACATAGGCTGCCGTCGGATAAAAAAGAAAGTGCCTCGAAATCTTGCCTGCACGCATAAACCGTGAGCTCTAAAGCACCAAAATGACATGCGAATGAGATGTGACGAATGGCATAAGGAAGATGCAAAATTCAGCAACTAAAATAATGCAAAAACAGCCCGCAAATCATGATAAAATTGCAACCGATGCCCAAAATGGGATGAAATGCACCCGAAATGGCCTACATCCCTATTAAACATACAGAATATGGACATGGAATGAAAAACAGTGGCAAGGAAGCCCCTAAACTAGCATTTTATCAGCACAAAGCAAGGCCAAATAATGCTCACAAGTATGGAAAAAAAAGCTTGCAAAAATACGGTAAAAGAGGTGAATTACAAAGCAAGTGATATGTACAATGCTCAAACCCAAAAAATCAGTTCTACAACATTGAATATGGAACAAAAATATGCACAAATTCAAGAGATGACAACCTCTAAATCAGTATGTATATATGCTAAACATAGTATGAAAAATAAGGGTCAAAAAGAGGGTTATAAAGAGAGGTATCATAAGCAATGACCAAACAACTTTAGACCCTTAATAAAACTTGAAGAATAGGCCAAAACAAGACACTTCCTAAGCCTGATGAAGGCCAGAAACAGAAGCTAGAATGGCCTAAACAAACATGCAAATTTACGGAAAATTTGATGGATTTCAAAGGAAGTACCAAAAATATACACCAAATGTCTTAAGACCCTAAACAAAACATGACAAGGATACAAAAATAAGGCTCTCTATAGGCCTGATGAAGGCTGAAATCCGAAGCATGGTGAGCTTAAAAAGGCATGCAAAATAATGAACCAAAGAGAGGTCTTGAGACAAGTAGTATATAGAAAATTCAAACAGAAAAATTTCCTTCTACAACATTGAAGAGGAGCCCAAAATATGCATATTTACAGTAGATGTCATGCTCAAAATCAGATTAATCATGAGCCAAACAAAGCATGCAAAATAATGGCATAAAGAGTGATATTGAAACAAGTGCATCATAGAGGGCTCAAACAGGGTTGAGCCCTTAAACAAACATGTAGAATAGCTGAAAATAAGGCCCCTTTCAGTTAGGGCCGGAGCTCAAAACAGTGAGCAAGTGGGCTAAGAAATTGGTGCAAGAATGAGCTAGAAAAGAGGGAAAGTGAACTTACCCTTGAAGACCAATACTTTGACTACTTCTTGGACCAACTTTGATGACTTCAAGCTTCTGGAATCCCTCCCTTGCTGCTGGAAATGGAGTGGTGATGATAGAGCTTGAAGATGATGAAGAAAATGGGACCAAAACTTGAAGAAAAAGACTTGGATGCTTGAAGCTTTTTTGGGAGAGAGGAAAGGAGGAGATCAATATGCAAGACTCAAAGGATTTTTCTCACCCCTAAATCAGCTGGTGCCGTTGGTTTATATGGCCAAGAAGGGTGGAAATATCTAACTCCAAATATCTAGATATTTTGAGGGCAAAATATCTAGATATTTTGAGGGCAAAAACAAAAGATTTTGTTTGGCCACGAAGTGGGCATCTGCGACCGCAGTGTTCCTCGGAATGATGAAACAAAGGGACCTGCCAAAATTGAACAAAAACTAATGCAAAACGAAAGCTCGGGGACCAAAACCGCGCGGGGTCCCGAAAATGGGCTGTCGGGCACCAGAAGTGGTGTTCGGCTGCAAAGTGGGTCTCGGAGACCCCAGTGTCCCTCGGAAGGACCAAACAGAGGCGTCTGCCAAAAATGAACAGACATCGATGCAAAATGAATGCTCGGGGCCAAAACCGCGTGGTTCGGGATCCCGAAAATGGGCCGCACCTAAGTGGTGTTCGGCTGCGAAGTGGGTCTCAAAGACCCCAGTGTCCCTCGGAAGGACCAAACAGAGGTGTCTGCCAAAAATGAACAGACATCGATGCAAAATGAATGCTCGGGGCCAAAACCGCGTGGTTCGGGATCCCGAAAATGGGCTGCCGGGCACCGGAAGTGGTGTTCGGCTGCGAAGTGGGTCTCAGAGACCCCAGTGTCCCTCGGAAGGACCAAGTAGAGGTGTTTGCCAAAACTGAACAGACATCGATGCAAAATGAATGCTCGGGGCCAAAACCGCGCGGTTCGGGATCAAAATGGTGCCGGACCTAAGTGGTGTTCGGCCAAGTGGGTTTCGAGCCCCAGTGTCCCTTAAATGGGAGTAAATGAGATACATGCCAAAATCGAGAATCGGAGATGGTTAGGCGGTCCCGAACCAGGCACACGGCCTAATCTCAAAACCGGAACCGGCTCCGAAATGGGAAAAATGGCCTACGGCCACGAAAAGTAGCCCACGGCCACTGAGAGATAGTCTACGGGACCACTCCCTCCCCTCAGGAAAGAAAACAGAGAAAAAAACGAGCCTGGTTCGTAAATCGAGACAAGGCACAGAAGAGAGTTCGGAAGTCCGGAGGCGGGCGCCTGGCCGACTCTGAGACTTCGAACGAGCACAAGATATCTAACATCACCGAGCACTCAATCGGTGGCGTCGAATCTTAAGGTCGGTCAAAAATGGGGTGTCTCTGATTGCCCTCTTTGATGAACTCTAAGTCATAAGAATGACGGGAGTGAATGTCAAAGCCTAGAGACGACCCATTTTTGACAAGGCCAAAGACTTAGACAGTCATACAAGATAAATAGAGATATGTATGCCCGCAGCCAGGGGGCAAGATGCAAAAGGTATGCTAGAAGCGGATGTAACAGATGTTCGTGCAAATGCACGTGGTAATAAACAAGTATTCGCAAATAGATGCAACATTATAAGCAAGAATGCAAAACAGGATGCCAAATGTAACTCGATGTTACGGCAAATGCGGTCAGAATGAAGCAAGTATTCGCAAATAGATGCAATGATTATAAGCAAGAATGCAAAGCAACAGATGCCAAATGTAACTTCGATGTTACGTGCAATGCAAGAAGTCAGAATGAAGCAAGTATTCGCAAATAGATGCAAGTTATAAGCAAGAATGCAAAGCAACAGGATGCCAAATGTAACTTCGATGTCCGGCAAATGCGGCGGTCAGAATGAAGCAAGTATTCGCAAATAGATGCAAGATTATAAGCAAGAATGCAAAGCAACAACTATATTTCATGCGATTAGGAATGCGGAGAATTATTCAATTCTCGCCGCGTCTCACACGGAGAAGATACGATACTGCGATTCGTCCGGCCGAATGATACAAAGGCACAAAATAGTGCGATACGCTAAACAAATACGATTGATTTGAAATGCACAAGACAAGGCGATACGCGAAAACAAATACGATTGATTATCTGCACAAAACAAAGGCGATCGCAAAACAGCGGATCGATTTGAAATGCACAAGATAAAGGCGACACGCAAAAAATAAGGCGATCGATTTGAAATGCACAAGATAAAGGTCGCGCAAAACAAGCGATTGATAAACCGCACAAAATAAAGGCGATGCGCAAAATAGCGAATGATTTGAAATGCACAAGACAGTGCGATTGAGGTGCGCAAAATAGCGCGATTGATTAACTGCACAAAACAGTGCGATGCGCAAAATAGCGCGAATGATTTGAAATGCACAAGACAGTGCGATTGAGGTGCGCAAAATAGCGCGATTGATTAACTGCACAAAACAGTGCGATGCGCAAAATAGCGCGATTGATTTGAAATGCACAAGACAGTGCGATTGAGGTGCGCAAAATAGCGCGATTGATAAACTGCACAAAACAGTGCGATGCGCAAAATAGCGCGATTGATTTGAAATGCACAAGACAGTGCGATTGATAAACTGCACAAAACAGTGCGATACGCTAAACAGCGCGATTGATTTGTAATGCACTAACAAGTGCAGGTGAAGTGTGCATGACAATGCGAGTAATGAGCATGGTGTGATTGATACACTAAGTGAGAATGTGTGATAGATACACAAAAGTGAGAACGTGTGTGATTGATACACTAAAGTGAATAATCTCAAATGGAACTTCTTTGAATGAACCGTACATACAATATCGTGCATGACTAAGAAAGAAACTTGATAGGGACAATGCATTACAAGGCATGATGCTTAAGGAAAGCAAATAAATGGACAAAGCGGCGCTTTAGAAAGCACCTCATAAGGTGAGTGGCGGTGAACCGCTCTATTCTGACGGGGATCTCCCCTCGTGCCCTTCGAACACTTACCTTCAACTCACAGTACAAAGGCTCTGGAATGCTGACAAGGGACATCATCTGTATGTAAGAGCTACGGCTGCTACTTGTCTTCCTGATCATATTCACAACTTTCCCTATTCTCCAACGGGGTGACAGACTAGGTTGGTTCAGTATCCAGAATTGAGGTGCATACATGCTATCTCAACCTATGGGGCTTCCATACAGATTTCAAGCCGAGGGCGCGCCTCTGGGTATTTAAACCAGACTTTAGTCTCGAAATCCGAACCTTTATGCGTTCTAGGCCACGGCCGTTTGATCTCTAGTTTCCACCGTCGCAGTTGGGCACCTAGGAACTCATGGCAAACACGCCGGGATGCCTCTGGCAGGAGCAGTACTCGAGGAGAGACGTCGATCGCTATTCTGGCTTGAAGTAGACTTGATCTCGAGCTTGAGGTAGAGGCACACTCATACTTCGGAACATTGGCAAGACCTGAAGAGGTACACACGGAGTGTAGTCTCGGGACTTACTGGAGTTGGAACAAACTCAGATGCTCGACATTTTCCTCTTTTGCTTTTGCTTTGGCCGAAACTCATAGCTTCAGATAGGTCCTGGTTTCACTGTTCTCATATGACCTGGGTTGAACCCTGCGGTTTTATGAAAGAACAAGTTCTGTTTTGCACAAATGTGGAGAACGGCACGGCACTCGGAGCACAAAATGATTTTTTGAAATTGAGAGTGAGCATAAGTTATCAACTGGGTATTGAGCCTACGACTGAATACAGCACGCTACGACTCAACAAGAAAACAAAAGGCACATAACCTAGACACATCGAGTAACACTCGAGACGACTCAAAACAAGGATCGAGATAAAACAAAAAGACACGACACTCAGACGTGCACAGGGAGCCTGTTTCACCGGGTAGTGTTTCCCACCCTTTCTCATTTGTGGTTCTCACATCACTCGGCCCTCAAGCTCGTTTTTTTTCTGAAAAAGCCCTTTTCTCACTTTTCCTCTCATCGCACATCTCTCTATTCTTAAATCTCTCATTTTTCATCCCTCCCCTGGGTGGTTGATGGATAAACAGCAAGTTGAAGGCTTTTGCCCCTGGTATTCTCCAGATTCTTCTTCTTCTTCCGCACAATGAGTTTCTCCTACAGAGGGGTTGTGCTACAACAGGATGTGTAACAAATCTGTAGCTGACATCGATTGATGATGCTTTGCTGGGGAGTTTGGACGTGATCAGATCTGTCCAGATGATGGAGTGGAATGTCTTGGCCCATTCCAGTTCGTGCTTCGCACTTGGCTTGATACCTCGCTGCTTGGAGGGTGAGAGAGCCTTTTCGACCATTTTGTTGTCGCCTTCAGTTGTGCCTTCTTCTGGTAGGTAAAGTGCCCTTCTTGGCGAGTATGTTGATAAAGGGGGAAAGACAGAACTCCTGACCCAATTGTGCCCCTAGTTCATCATTTTGACCATTTTTTTTATTTTTGAGCTTTCTCCTAAAAAATTTTGACCAAAATGAGAGTTAGATTAACATGTTTGTTCGATTTTTGATTTGAAATCATGCAGTTCAGGCTATGAGCACTGAAAATTTTCCTTTTTGGGTCCAAGAAATGGTCCAGTTTTGGAAAAACAGGATAATTTTTTTGAGAGAATTAGTCAGCCTCAGTAAAAATTCTCAAAAACTATTTTTGCAAACGGCCTCTGCTCAACAAGCGCGGAACCTACTCTTGAGATGCACAACCTCGAATCTGGAGGAAAACTGCCCCTTGCTTAAGGAGGGTTGCATGGCAACGAAAAGTTGCCCCTTGTTTGAACGACACCGCGGCACGTTGAATGGCAACGGAAAGTTGCCCCTTGTTTGGATGGCGTCATGAGACACTATAATCACCCTCAGAGTGATGATGACAACTGAACTCTCAGATACAGAGAAGGCAAAGATGATCAAAACCATCACATGGACACAATTGAATTTGAATTGTTTTACGGCTGGACTTCAGAATGAAGTTGCCTACGTATCCCAAAGATGGGAATCAAGCCTTACGTAGTTCGGGGTTAAGGTACACTCGGGTATTTAACCTCTCCTTTTTATGATCTAACTTTTGCCAAGGCGCCTGTTGCAGGTTTTCGACCTTGCGAGCTTTGTTCTTCTTTCTTTTTCTTTTTTTTCTATTCTTTTCATTCCTTTTTTTTCTTCATTTTTTGCATTTTTCTTTTCTATTCTTTTTTGCATTTTTTGTATCTTTGCATTTTTTCTCTTTTTTCTTTTTTCATTCTTTTCTTTGCTCTAACTTTTGCCTGGGTCGCCCTTCCGGGTTTTCGGCCCAGCGAGCCTCTCAAAGGGTAAAAGTGTAACAAGTCCATGCCAAATGGTTTTGAGATTGAAGCCCTTTGTATCCGTGGAGAGTGGTCATTGTATTGATTTCTGAAGGATCCACCTTTGGCTCTTGAGCACATCGGATTTTTGCCCCTAGTTCGAGGGTGCTTCGCTCTAGCTTTGCAAGCTTCTTCCGACGAGGTCGACCTTTTGATCCGACTTTGGTGCCTCATGTTCGAGGGTCGCTTCAACCGCCACAGGCCTCACATCGTAATTGACCTTTGAACCTTCAATTCAAGTTCAAGGTTTGAAAGCAAAGGGTCGAGTCTCGAGGCCGAGAGCGATCCTAAGTCGCACAATCTCAAGAGCGATTCCACACATGTCTTCAGGACCGCATAAAACATTTTTGAAAGTTTTAAGAAAGCGACAAATCGCTTCATGTTGAAGACATGTAGGATCAATCTGGATCAAAGCCGTGGTCCTTCTCAAGACTACACTAACAAGCATGATTTCATTCATTAAGGGCTTAGTATGCCTCTCTTTCTCTCATTTGATCAAAGTTTTGCAAATCTCGAGGAATTCCTCCCTCTTTGTTTTCACCGCAGTGTTCAAAAAGGTTTTGAAAAACTTAGGTCAATAAAATGACTTCAAGGCACAAGAGAGCAGGTGGAGTGCACTGCCATTTTATTCAAATCCCGGCACAACTAGCACACGGCGTATAAATACGAGAGCGTGGAAATCACCGCTGTTTCATTCAAAATCTGGCATAACCTGCCCCCGCGTAAAACAGACTCAAAACAAAGCAAAATGACAAACAGAAACAAAATGGATGTCGAGGTAACACCCCTAATCATCGACTCCTATACAACAGATCGACTCGACACAACAAGACAGACCCAAAATAAAAAGAGACCGACTCAAAACAAAAGGACAGACTCAAAACAAAGTAGCAAAATCACCCAATACCCAAGTCGAAGCACAAAACCGGTATTTGCACATTGCTCGTAATAAAGGCGTGCCATTCCCATGTCCGAGTAATCGAAAGTGCCATCCGCAGTGGTTCATCTCTTGATCACATAATCACATTATCCCCAAGTTCACCGACCCAAAGGCCGATAGACTTTGCGAAGCTTGGCGGAGGACAACTCCATTGTCAAATAGATCTCAGATTCATGGCGAAGACGGAAGCAGTCGTCGGTAGTATGGCCAGTTTGCTGATGGTACGCGCAGTACTGGGTATCATCATGTGTAGCCGGAAGAGGGTTCGGGAGAGGCTGAGGCTCAAGGGGTTTGAGATGGCCTTGTCCAACAAGGATTTGGAAAGCTTTGGACAAAGGCATGTGGAGGGCATGGAAGACCCTCTGACCTCGAGGTTGGTACTTCTGGGTTTGTGGATTTTTGCTAGGCGCACCCGCAAAGGGATTGGTAGGTGCTGGCCTGACTTGCTGATCTCTTCCAAGCACGGGATTAGACCTGAAAGGAACATTCTTGGTACAACGGCCCTTCTCCCGGCTTGCCCCTTGAGTCAAACTGCCCCCAACTTGAGTAGCGAAAGTGTCATTCACAGCTTTTGCGACAACCGCGAGCACTTGCTCTTTGTTCAGTCCCTCGGCTTTCAAAGCCTCAACAATAAACATAAGATGTTCATGGGGATCCATGCCCGCCCCTGCCTTGTTCTTTCCACTCACCCCCACTTTGCCAAGGGATTTGCCACCCTCAAATGCAGCCCGCCCCAAGCTTGGGGAGCCTTTTGACATGAACTCCCTGGTAGGCGATGTGGTCAATGATGGAGCCAAAACTCCAAAGGCTAACCGCCATCGTTTCCTCAAGATCTTCAATCATCCTCATCACTTCGGAAGTAGTGGGTTCTGGTGTTTGAGATGATTGGGATGCAGGTGCATCCATCATGCATATGTCCATGCTTTCTGGGATAAACACCTCTAGCTAGGGTAGGTGGGCCGGGTGATGTATATCTTTGGGGTCATAGGTGGATGGCGAGATATGGATGAGATTGAGGTAGGCGGTGAGATGTTTGGTCATTGGGGTCTCAAGGTGGAGCTATCGTCCAGGTTATCGATGAGATTTTGGACCTCATGACGAAGGCGGTAGCACATCGGTGCCATGACCGCGCTGCTGATGGTACATACAGTACTTGGAGGGGTTATGTCTGGCTGGGAGTGGGTTGGGAAGAGGTTGAGGATTGAGGGGTTTGAGATGCCCTTTTTCCATCAAGCCTTTTAGTGCGCTAGTCAAGCTCATATAGAGGGGGGTGAAAGTTCTGCCCTGAGCTCGGGCTGGGTCGGCTATTTGCAAGCTTGAATTGGCAAAAGGGTTGGCTGTGGTGACTGTATTGGTTTCAGTGCGTTCGGGAATAGTGCTACTTCCGACATTGGTACTCCTTGAAATCACCCTCCTTGTCGGTTCACTTGTTCTGGGAATGATCCCGCTGTTGAACGCATTCTCGACCTGAACCCCCAGTTCATGCAAACTTTTGAAAGTGAATACCAGAGCGACTATCAATTTCGCAACATATCATGCTCGAGGTTCCGCACCATCATCTCGCACTTGATCCCTCTCGGAAGGCGGCGATCATTATCTCAGGTCGCCTTTGCTCTCCATCTCGCAACAAATTTCACAAAAGACTCTGTTGGGTTCTGGCGGTTGCTTCAAGCTTTTGGATGGTCATTTCAACCTTGGTTATTGTAGGAATATTGATCGACAAAGGCCTCAGCTAATTCTTCCCAGTTTTGCTTCACTCTGTCCTCCAACCTAGTGTACCAAGTGGCTGCTACACCCGACAGGGTTCTTCCATACAGGGAGAGTTTTTGTGGCTTAGTCAGACCCATCGGCTTTAGGACATCCAAGAAAAGTCGGATATGTATCATTGGATCCCCAGACCCGTCGAAACGGTCAATATATGGCATTTTGAATCCGTCTGGGAGCTGTACAGCAGACTCGGTGTGCCCATCCTCAATGTCGGGAATGGAGTTAAGGCCATGTGCCCTTTTGAATTGCTTCTCAAGGTTCGCAATTTTCACTGCGGTCAGATCGAGGTCATTAGCATCAAGGGGATAACGCCTCTTATTAGGCTGCACCGAGGGTCTGAAAACTTGGGCTTGAGTCAACCCTTCTCGAGGACTTGGACACTGCAAATTTTCAGTTGGCGGAATTGGGTCAAAGTTCGGTTGGGGTCCCAAAGCTGGATGTGAGGCAGACGCCCCAGATGGGCGCTGCGTTTCAATGCTGGTCTCAACTTGCATGGCGCTTCCTCGATTCAACGCCATTACCACGGCCACAAGTTCTTCCAAACCCTCTGCCATCGCGGTCTGTTGACTCCGAACAAAGGTGATGGATTGATCGACGGATCGATGAACCGAGAGCCCTGACCGGCCTTTCTTTGCCTTGCCTCATGAAAAGAACACCGGTTTCTTGAATTGAATTTCGACCTAATCCGATCTATCGACTAGTCCAATGTACCTGGGGGATAGTGGAGCCTTCTGAAGCTATGGTTCCAGGACTACCTAGCAAAAGAGAAAACATGTAGCATCTCAGCCTGATTTCACCAGAACAGATACGAACAAAGCTGAATGAGTGTGCTCTCTACTGAATTCTGCCCCAAAATTCTGCCTGTAAGCTGATACCCTCAGGTAAAACTGATTCCACCAAATACTGATGCCCGCAGGCCTGATACCCAAAATACTGAATTGGTGCCCGCGGGCCTGATGCTCAAACTTGTAAACTGATACATGCATTCCCTGTAGAGACGCACTCTAACAAGCACATAACAGATAAGTGAGAGCCAAAACACCCCTATGTTGGGGTAGGGTTTCCCTATTTTGTCGAGCTAGGGTTTCACTATGCACGCAGCGTCTTCAAACAACCTATAAACGGGTAAGCAACCTGTCCTAGTTTGGAATGGTCACTATGGATCCGTATATGCACTAGGTCGAATGGTCAAAAGGGGTGCCCCAGCAAAACCGGGGTGTGTGTTCCCATATCGGCAGAGCTCAGAATCGATCAAATTTTATGGACATGTCTTGACAAGACAAGCCTCCCAAGAAACCGCCAGAATAGCAGATGGCAAACACGGTGTCCTAGGCGCACCAATGCAAATGCAATGCAAAGAAACACATAAACATAGTCAAAAGCAGATATCATGAGTTCGAGTTAAGCTCTCTAAATCCCCAGCAGAGTCGCCAGAATCAGAATAACGCCATGAGGACCTCGCCTGACTCGGACTTCGGTTTTGTTGCGGTTCCAAATCTCGCACCAAAGAGTCCAACTCTGGCAAATCATTTTGAAGACAAACAGATTTTTTGAAAGAAGTGCCAAACATGGACAGCTTTGCGGATAATGTAGTCGCCACCTAAATATTTTTAAAATGGGAAATTTAGGAAACCCCGACTCGGTCTTAGAAGGCCACGTGTCCGTCATCACCAAAGTTGGCTCGGGAACTTGGGTACGATTAGGGAAGGTCACATCGTGAGCACCCCCTCTCGCCCGGTCAAAGACCGGCCTCTACTAACCATGATATCAATTTTTGAAAACATTGTGTGTTCTTATTCCGGTTATTAGCCTAGATTACTATGTGATGCTCGCAGCAAACAAGTATAGACTGGGCCGTCTGAATTGGAAATAAACATCTCATGTTTGTTTGTGAAAGATGGTTTGCTACCCGCAGGTAGGCTCAAAATGCAGATTTTGCCACAATCTAGTGGGCTTAACAAACAATTGATGAATTGCTCCAATTCAGATAACTCAACCTCCACCCACAGGCATTCAAGGCAGTTACATCACATAAGCACATAGCCTCATGGTAAGCATGCTTTCATGGCAGTCACTCACACGCATGCAAGGATGCTAAAGCATAAAACTTACCTAGTACTCCAAGCCAAAACAAAAGCTGATTAGAAATCATGCATGAATCCTAAATATGCTGAAATGCCTAATGCAACACATGCGAAATGCAACTATAGCAGGCTCGGCTATTCTAAATATGGCATATGAGATGCAACAGCTATCAAGTACTCAACTTAGAATTGAAATACCAATGCAGTTTGTATGATGCGCCGAGCCCGGTGCATGCAAAACAGATGAATGATGCAAACATGCTGTCATGCTGTATGCTAATTGAAATATACCCTATATCTAACCATCATAAGCGGATAAATAAAAGGGAGAAAGAAATGGAGGTTGGAAGACATACATCACACTCACACACCCTTATTACAACATTGCCCTCGCGCAGAGGGTCCGAATAAATAATAATACAGACCCGAATAAAAGAATATTACAGATTAACAAATTAAACTAGGAAAGCGGTAAAAACTGGCATGCAAGCCAGGGGGTGCCTTGCTTCTAATGTATGTTGTATCTCGGTCGCCTGGCGGAAATCCACCGATGCCCTGATTAGCCTCTGCTTGCGATTTTCTAAATGCGCCACGGACCAAAAGTTGTTGATCCTTGATTTTGCTGCAACAGAGAGCAGAAAAAGGGCATAGCAATGTATTTCACGAATATATGCATGCCTCGATCCTCGTGCCATCAATCACGCATATCGATGCATGATGGCCGAGGAATCGGATTGCACAACTCAATATGGGATGAATGCAGATGAATGCTATAACAAAACCTAACTCCATCATGGGTAATCCGGAGTGTCGGTGACTTGGGAATTGAGACCCGTTCCGTCACTCGGAGTACGAAACGTGCCTCGTTTCCCGTGCCCGGGCTAATTCCTATCCCGAACACGACGCAATATGCATGATATGCATGAAATGCAATCCTGACATGCACAATGTTATGAAAATGAGTAATCTCGAAATACGTGCACACGGGCACGCAAACCGAGATAATACATGAATGCAATCTAAGATACAACCTAGTATGCACAATTCGGATGAAAATGAGATGAAAATGAAACGCCTCGAAAAGCGTGCGCATGGGCACGCAAACCGAGGCGATGATGTGAAATGAGAAATCGGATAAAACTGAAGTGCCTCGAAATGCGTGCCCACGGGCACGTAAACCGAGGCGATGATGAAATGGAAAAAACGGATAAAAGCGGCGTTTCGAAATGCGCCCACGCACGCAAATCGAGGCAATGATGAAATGGAAATCGGATACAACCGGCGTTCGTGCCGCGGATACAACCAAAAGTGCCTCGAAGTCGTGCTCACGGCACGCAAAACCGAGGCAATGATAAAATGAGAAATCGAATAAATCGGCAGCCAAATGCGCGCCACGTGCACGCAAACCGAGGCGATGATGGAAATGCAAATCAGATAAAACTGAAGTGCCTCGAAATGCGCGCCCACAGGCACGTGAACCGAGGCGATGATCCACGGAATGAAATGACATACGGAATGCAAATTGGGCTTACGCCAACATGAGAGGACCTCAGCCGCACTCACATAAGCCGCCGGATAAAAAGAAGTGCCTCGAAATGCGTGCACACCGCACGCATAACCGAGAAATGCATAAAATGGCATACGGAATGCAAATTGGGCTTACGCCAACATGAGAGGCCTCGGCCACACTCACATGAGCCGCCGATAAAATGAAGTGCCTCAAATGCGTGCACACGGCACGCAAAACCGAGGCAATGGCATACAAGCATGAAAATGCAAATTGGGCTTACGCCAACATGAGAGGGCCTCAACCACACTCACATAGGCTGCCGTCGGATAAAAATGAAGTGCCTCGAAATGCGTGCACACGGGCACGCAAACCGAGGCAATGGCATACAAGCATGAAAATGTAAATTGGGCTTACGCCAACATGAGAGGGCCTCAACCACACTCACATAGGTCGCCGGATAAACGAGGTCGCTTTAAAATGATGCCTGCAGGCACGCAAACCGAGGCGAAGCTCTAAAGCACCAAAATGACATGCGAATGAGATGTGACGAATGGCATAAGGAAGATGCAAAATTCAGCAACTAAAATAATGCAAAAACAGCCCGCAAATCATGATAAAATTGCAACCGATGCCCAAAATGGGATGAAATGCACCCGAAATGGCCTACAGCCCTATTAAACATACAGAATATGGACATGGAATGCAAAACAGTGGCAAGGAAGCCCCTAAACTAGCATTTTATCAGCACAAAGCAAGGCCAAATAATGCTCACAAGTATGGAAACAAAAGCTTGCAAAAATACGGTAAAAGAGGTGAATTACAAAGCAAGTGATATGTACAATGCTCAAACCCAAAAAATCAGTTCTACAACATTGAAGATGGAACAAAAATATGCACAAATTCAAGAGATGACAACCTCTAAATCAGTATGTATATATGCTAAACATAGTATGCAAAATAAGGGTCAAAAAGAGGGTTATAAAGAGAGGTATCATAAGCAATGACCAAACAACTTTAGACCCTTAATAAAACTTGAATAATAGGCCAAAAAAAGACACTTCCTAAGCCTGATGAAGGCCAGAAACAGAAGCTAGAATGGCCTAAACAAACATGAAAATTTACGGAAAATTTGATGGATTTCAAAGGAAGTACCAAAAATATACACCAAATGTCTTAAGACCCTAAACAAAACATGACAAGGAGACAAAAATAAGGCTCTCTCTAGGCCTGATGAAGGCTGAAATCCGAAGCATGGTGAGCTTAAAAAGGCATGCAAAATAATGAACGAAAGAGAGGTCTTGAGACAAGTAGTATATAGAAAATTCAAACAGCAAAATTTCCTTCTACAAAATTGAAGAGGAGCCCAAAATATGCATATTTACAGTAGATGTCATGCTCAAAATCAGATTACTCATGAGCCAAACAAAGCATGCAAAATAATGGCATAAAGAGTGATATTGAAACAAGTGCATCATAGAGGGCTCAAACAGGGTTGAGCCCTTAAACAAACATGTAGAATAGCTGAAAATAAGGCCCCTTTCAGTTAGGTCCGGAGCTCAAAACAGTGAGCAAGTGGGCTAAGAAATTGGTGCAAGAATGAGCTAGAAAAGAGGGAAAGTGAACTTACCCTTGAAGACCAATACTTTGACTACTTCTTGGACCAACTTTGATGACTTCAAGCTTCTGGAATCCCTCCCTTGCTGCTGGAAATGGAGTGGTGATGATAGAGCTTGAAGATGATGAAGAAAATGGGACTAAAACTTGAAGAAAAAGACTTGGATGCTTGAAGCTTTTTTGGGAGAGAGGAAAGGAGGAGATCAATATGCAAGACTCAAAGGATTTTTCTCACCCCTAAATCAGCTGGTGCCGTTGGTTTATATGGCCAAGAAGGGTGGAAATATCTAACTCCAAATATCTAGATATTTTGAGGGCAAAATATCTAGATATTTTGAGGGCAAAAACAAAAGATTTTGTTCGGCCACGAAGTGGGCATCTGAGACCGCAGTGTTCCTCGGAATGATGAAACAGAGGGACCTGCCAAAATTGAACAAAAACTAATGCAAAACGAAAGCTCGGGGACCAAAACCGCGCGGGGTCCCGAAAATGGGCTGCCGGGCACCGGAAGTGGTGTTCGGCTGCGAAGTGGGTCTCGGAGACCCCAGTGTCCCTCGGAAGGACCAAACAGAGGTGTCTGCCAAAAATGAATAGACATCGATGCAAAATGAATGCTCGGGGCCAAAACCGCGTGGTTCGGGATCCCGAAATGGGCCGCCGCACCTAAGTGGTGTTCGTCGCAAGTGGGTCTCAAAGACCCCAAGGTGTCCCTGGAAGGACCAAACAGAGGTTTCGCCAAAATGAAGACATCGATGCAAAATGAATGCTCGGGCCAAAACCGCGTGGTTCGATCTGAAAATGGGCCGCCGCACCTAAGTGGTGTTCGGTCATGAAGTGGGTCTCAGAGACCCCAGTGTCCCTCGGAAGGACCAAGCAGAGGTGTTTGCCAAAACTGAACAGACATCGATGCAAAATGAATGCTCGGGGCCAAAACCGCGCGGTTCGGGATCCCGAAAATGGGCTGCCGGGCACTTGAAGTGGTGTTCGGCTGCGAAGTGGGTTTCTGAGCCCCCAGTGTCCCTTAAATGGGAGTAAATGAGATACATGCCAAAAATCGGAGAAATCGGAGATGGTTGGGCGGTCCCGAACCGAGGCACACGGCCTAACGGCTCCGAAAACCGGGAACCGGGCTCCGAAATGGGAAAAATGGCCTACGGCCACGAAAAGTAGCCCACGGCCACTGAGAGATAGTCTACGGGACCACTCCCTCCCCTCAGGAAAGAAAACAGAGAAAAAAACAAGCCTGGTTCGCAAATCGAGACAAGGCACAGAAGAGAGTTCGGAAGTCCGGAGGCAGGGCGCACGGCCGCGACTCTGAGACTTCTGAACGAGCACAGTATGCAACATCACCGAGCACTCAATCGGTGACGTCTGAGTCTTAAGGTCGGTAAAAAATGGGGTGTCTACAGTGAGCAAAAGGGTTTTTAAGAGAAAAACCGAGCTTGAGGGCCGAGTGATGTGAGAATCACAAATTAGAAAGGGTGGGCAATAATGCCCGAAGGAACTGGCTCCTCGTGATTTAAGGTTTCTCATTTTTGTAAACACGTATGTATGTCGTGTCTTTTGTTTTGTTTACCTGAACTTTTGTTTTGAGTCTTTTCCGAGCGTGTCTCGTTGTGATTAGGTCTTGTACTTTCTGTTTGAGTCTTTTTACTATGTTCAGTTGTAGGCTCAATACCCCAGTTTGAAAAGCCCTTTTTCAATTTCAAAAATTTATAATCATCCTGTGCTCAGAGTGCTGTGCCATTCTCCACATTTATGCGAAGCAAAAGAAAAAAGGGAAGATTTGGGGCATCTGAGTGTGCTTCAACTTTAGCCGATTCTACCTTTGTATTCCGTCTTGTCAGATTGGACTATTTGTTCAGGGTTTGCCGTGTGCAGAATAAATAGAATGGCCTGTATGCAGATTAATTCCCAGCAAAGTATGGGCCGAGTGTTCAGACTAAGCAGTGGGTTGTATGAGTTGTTTTGCCGTTGGCCGGTTCGTTACCTAGTTATTACAATACAAATGTTTGACTTTCAGACAGGAGATCAATTCCATTTACATTGTTATGTGATGTGATGTAATGCGAAGCATGAAAATGTACCAAAATGTAACACTTTTTCAGATAAAAAGCTTTGTTTCATTTCATCATCTTTTTCAAGTACAAAGTTTTGGAGAAAACAAAACCTGCCTGCGGCAGTACAAGGTACTATAGCTACCAGCAAAAAAGAAAAGTACAAAAAAAAGAGAGAAGGAAAGCAGCAAAAATCCGGATCAATGTCAAGCGGCCTCGGGCCTAAGGGTCTGTCCTCGTCCTCTTCCTGGACGAAGGTCCAGGAGCATCGTCATCAGCGTCGTCATCTGAGCCTGAGTCAGTGCCATCTCCGGTCTCCTCCTTAGATTACTCCACCTCTGCCTCCGCCTCCGCCTCAGACTCATCGTCATCAGGGACTGGTGCCCGTGAGCTACTCCCAATGTGAGTGCGTCCTGCTTTGGTGTGGGGGTATACTCTGTCGTCTCGGGTAGGAGCGGAAGGTCCAGCTGAAGCACCTCCTACAAGAGGGAAGGCTGGAAGGAGGTGAAAAGTACAATGGCAAACGATCAAGATGCTCTGAATCGCGATATATGAATACGCAGTGTGAATATTGTGAGTAGTGTATCGCTGCGTAATGCAAGCAGGCGAATATAGTGTGTGAATACCGTGAGCGTAGACGTGTAGAATGCAAGCAGGTATGAATACAAAGCGAGCGCGACAAGATGTAATGCGCAGTATAAGTACAATGTATGAATGTCGTGAGTAGTAATCTTGTGAATACCAGGCTACAAGCAGGTCGACGCCATGAGGGCCGTGTATCAAGTGTTGAGTTGTGCATCAGACTATGTGAAACAGTTTATGTATGGTTTGAGACCGTGGTCAGAACAACATACCGGAATACTGTAAATGGCCAGGAGGTCGAGGCTCTGCTGAAGCATCCCCATCACCGAAGCGGTCAACTCCAGGGACTGGCGAGTGTACTCGGAGGAAGCCTGCAAAAGTGTTAGAAGTCTTAGTATTCTGCAGAATATCAAATGAATCGAAATGAAATGGTTGTGCAGAATGCAAAATGCAGTAGTGCATACCGGAGGCAAGCTAGAGAATCTGACTAACTCATGATCAGCCAGAGGGAGAGCAATGGGGATCTGGTAAGTTGCCCCACCCCGCCCTCCTCACGTCATCGTCGTGGGCAATGCTGGCCAACTAGCCCCCCGTCCCCTCCGAGCTCCACTCATGCCACGGACTCGAGCCATCCTTGATGTCCCTGCCCCTGCTCCCGCTCCAGCTACCGGCGCCTCAGGCCTCTCTCTCTCAGCTCGACGACCACTGCTCAAAGGCCGCATGATATACGTCTGAACGTACTCTGAGTAGTCGCTTATGCCTCTGAAGCATATCGCAACCCAGCCGATCGTGTAGTCGGCCATCTGCTCAGGGGTGAACCTCTCAGTATCCCTCATATGCTCAGGAGGGTGAACCGGGACTATCTGCTCTGGCAAACCCAAGGTCTGGCGTAGGAAGCGCTCACCCAGGTACCAAGCCCCACAGACTGGGCCCTTCATCAAGATCCTGAAGCGTGCAGTCTCCTCCATACCGGCAAATCGCTCCCGCATCACAGCTGGCAATGGAGCCTAAGGCTGCCAGGTGATCTATAAATGGCGTGCAGTTTGTTATCTACTGTTATTGAAAATACAGTGTACAGCGAAGTTTAAATAAACTCTAAAGTTGAGCATACCTCCGCGGGGGTAATGGTGTCGAAGTAGCGGTGGAAGAATATGAATGTCTCCTAGGGTCTCCTCACGCATCTCATATCGAAACGTCGGAAGAATGGCAGGCCAAGAGGGGTCTCCACGTTTGGCACTGGGGTGAGTCTCGGAAAGTAGGCGTAGACCCATAACTGCAGAGCAAATGTCAGTATGCTTATCAGATAAAGCAGAATACAGAATAAAGCAGAAATTGCAGAACCGTATATTGTGTAGTGTATTGTGCAGAGTGTACAGTGTGTGCAGTGTACAGTCAGTGTAAAATAGAGTATATGTGTGCCGTGTGTGCAGTATACAGTCAGCGTGAAGCAGACCGCAGTGTGTGCAGTGTACAGAGTACAGAAAATGTAAAGCAGAAATGTAAAGCAGAAAAGAAGATGTACCTCCCAAGCCCGCCAGTAGCCTCCGAGCAACTGCCCGCTGCAACGGGAGGCTGAGCTCATATATCCATATAGGGTGGCCAGGGCAACGCCACCCCAGTCGTAGCACAGAATCCGCGTGACGTCCACTAGCGCACTCAACAAACAGAGAGGCACGGTGTTCACCCGATCGGAAAAAATGGTAGTCCCCAGTAGAAACATCAAGAAACCGCAGGCGTAACCGCGGGCGTACTGCTCCACCTCCTCCTGGGTCATTGGCGCCTCCTCAGCTAAAGCCGGCTGGGTCCGGAAGTGGCTTTCGAACCATGAGTATTTGACGAAGCTGGGACGCGCAAGAGGCAGCATCTCGTCGAGCAAGTAAATCTAAGCGGCCCCCCACTCATCCATATCGGTATCGAAGGGGATCGGATCACCTCCTACCCCGATGCTGGTGAGCATCGAGAAGTCATAGGGAGTCATCGTCATGTCTCCCGCGGCAGAAAGGTGGAAGGAGTCAGTGGTATCCCACCACCTCTCCACCAGAGCGGCGAGAAGAGGCCTGCTTGCAAGCCGGGAGATTCCTTTGCAGAAGGCGTTGAAGCTGGCCTGGTCTACGGTGTGGCGGACCGCATCAGGCAACTCCATGTACCAATCGCAAGCGGCGACATTCCCATACCCCCGAAAGGCATGGGAATCCCCCTGTGTTCAAAAACAAACAGTTGCGAAGCAATATAAAATGTACAGTTTTGAAGAACAGTCAAAATTGATACAAATACAACGTGTGTGCACGTTTTCAAAATCAAACAAACATCGGGTGCCGATGTACTTGCAGTGAACTACAACATGTGATGTGTCAGTATGTTCGAGTGGTTCAATACAGATATAGCATGTGTGCACATTTTTCAAGTTCAAACAGACATCGGGTGCCAGTGTGCTCGCAGTGAACTATAGTGTATGATGTGTCAGTGTGTTTGAGTGGTTCAGGGCAAATACAATATGTGTGCACGTGTTCAGATTCAAACAGATATCAAGTACAAGTGTGTTCATAGTCAACTACAGCACACAGTGTATCGGTGTATCCAGGCTAAGCAGTTAAAGAACAGAATCAACTATGGCAGTTAAGTGTTCTACGTTACAGAAAATGAAACGGGGAAGAATATACCTCGGAAGCACCGTATGATAGATGTGACTCCGGCTCGCACAGGAGAAGCTCTGGAGCCACCGTCCTATCGAAACTCCAAAACTGGCGAAGTCCGTCGGGAGGCAGTATGTGAATCGCCGGCCGGTAGGTCGCCAGGTCGAACGGGTGGACGCTTAGAGGCAAGAGCTCGGCCTTGGGATCCATCTCATGCTCCGAGGGAGTCCCGCCTTGTGGAAGATCATCTGCCATCTCAGAGAGAGTGTTAAAATGGCAAGAAATGTGGAAATCGGGCTAGAATGAGAAAAGTCAACGGAAAGTCAACCCCGGGAGGGTGGAAAATGGCCGGAAAAGCCGAAGTGCGAAAAAGGCACGAAGATCAAGAGGAACTCGGGGGAAACAAGCCCCGAGTGGTGAAAATCACAAAAGAAACACCAAAACGAATTTTCGTTCGGTTCAAAATGTCTGCAATGGCGAGGTATTCGCGAATCGAATGACGAAACGGGCGCAAAAACCGATGAAAATGGTGAATGGAAGAGAGAAAAATGCTCTAGATAGAGAGGGGGAGGATTTTCGCACAAGTGGGAAGTGACAAAATAGGGTTTGAAGCCCTATTTTATAAGACCCAAGGCCAAAAGACCAAACTGCCTCGATTCAGGCAGATTTGGCCGGTGGGATATTTTTGTGGCCGATGGACAGCCGGTGACCTCCTCTGATGGCCGGTGAGCCTCTTACAACCTTTTTTGGGTGAGATATGTGTTTTGGGGCCTCCATTTCTTGACACAGTACAAGAAAGTGCATTTCCAAAGCTCAGTCGGTCTCTGTTTCGACCTCAGACCGTGTCTTCTGTGCGTGGCACCTGAATACGGGTGCGGTGTATCCTTTTTGTATCCTTTTGTCTCTTTCAAGATTCAAAAGTTGCCCCCACATGCATTGTCTTGCATTTGCATACCTTACTTGCATTGTTTTGCATTTTAAATCACCTGGTCTGGCGAGACCTTAAACACGTACAGTCTGGCGAGACCTTAACTATGCTCGGTCTAGGAGACCTTAAATCCTCTGAAGGTGCAAGACCTTCGGTGTTTGTTAGGCATGATCCTTGTCGCGCATCGTTATGCACACCTCGCATGCATATGTCATGCATTCTGTTGTAAATATAGTGCATTGTCATGAATT
This sequence comes from Camellia lanceoleosa, assembly GCA_025200525.1. Lineage (NCBI taxonomy): Eukaryota > Viridiplantae > Streptophyta > Magnoliopsida > Ericales > Theaceae > Camellia > Camellia lanceoleosa. The sequence continues at coordinate 45,356,142 of CM045765.1, forward strand.
CCAAGCGATGTACGTTATCGCGCATTTTAAGTCACCTGGTCTGGCGAGACCTTAAAAACGTACGGTCTGGCGAGACCTTAACTACGCTCGGTCTAGGAGACCTTAAATCCTCTGAAGGTGCAAGACCTTCGGTGTTTGTTAAGCATGATCCTTGTCACGCATCGTCATGCGCACCTCGCATGCATGTCATGCATTCCGTTGTAAATATATTGCATTGTCATGCATTCCAAGCGACGTGCGTTGTCGCGCATTCAAAATCACCTGGTTTGGCGAGACCTTAAACACGCACAGTCTAGCGAGACCTTGAACACACACGGTCTGACGAGACCTTAAACACGCACGGTCTGGCGAGACCTTAAATACGCTCGGTCTAGGAGACCTTAAATCCGTCGGTCTGCATTGTCATGCATGATCCTAGTCACGCGTTGCCATACGCACCTTACATGCATTATCATGCATTTCAAGCCGCGCGTTGTCGTGCATTTCAAAATCAGCCGCATTTTTATGCATTTCAAGCAACTTGACAACATGCATTTCAAAACAAAAAACATGCATCATTTGCATTTCGAAAGAAAAAACAAAAACATGCATCATTTGCATTTCAAAAAAAAAAAAAAAAAACATGCATATGTCATGCATTGTAAATAGCATGCATTATCATGCATCCACTGTATATAGTGCATATGTCATGCATCATTGTAAATGATGCATATGTCATGCATTACATTGTAAAACATGCATATGTCATACATTCACTGTAAATACTATTCCATCCCATTGCATATATTGCATTGTAGTCTGCATGCATTCACTGCATCACCCCCTCCATCTATGGCTTGTGCCTTTCCATGTTGAGCTTGGTCTGGTATATGCCCATATCTTTCACGTCGAAGCACAGTTATGATATTATGTGTACGCACCTATTCCACGCTGGTATGTTGGTTTGAGGGTGACGGCACCATATCTGTGTTAGACGCGGCTTGTATGTGTCCTTGCCTTTCCTAGGCAAAATACGGTTTGGCCGCAGGCCTTAACCATTGCATCCATTGCATTCTCCCCAGCAGATCGCATTGTACATAGCATTCATTGTATATAATGCATTGTACATACATTCCATCCATTGCATATTGTATATATTGCATTGTAGATTGCACGCATTCATTGCATCACCTCCATTTATGGCTTACGCCTTTCCATGTTGAGCTTGGTCTGGTATGTGCCCATATCTTTCACGTCGAAGCACAGTTATGATATTATGTGTACGCACCTATTCCATACTGGTATGTTGGTTTGAGGGTGACGGCACCGTATTTGTGTTAGACGCAGTTTGTATGTGTCCATGCCTTTCCTAGGCAAGATTTGGTTTGGCTGCATGCCATATCCATTGTATATATTACATTGTAGTGTAATTTTTTGCATCCAGCATTAGGATCATGTTCTTTCGTTAGCGGGTCATTTCCCCACTTATGTCATTCCACCCAATTACTTGTTCTTGTGTCCGTCTACATCACTCATAGTTCTGCATGTGTACACGCCTATTCCACGCTCGTATGTTGGTTTGAGGGTTGCGGCACCTTTTCTACGGTAGACGGACTTTGCATCTCTATCATCCTTTTGACATTTGTGTGGTTTTGAACCGCTCATGATTTGATCATGATTCAATTGCATTGCATTTTCATTTGCATTATTATACATAGTTTTGTATATATCGCATATCATTTTGCATGTTATGCATGTTGCCAACGATATCGTACCTATTAAGTTGCTTTCTTTTGCAAGCACGATATTGTATGTACGGTTCATTTGAAGCTGGTGCAACAAGATGAACCGTATAGGTATTGTATTCGCTGAGTGAGACATATCGAGAATTGCATAATTCTCTTACATCCTTTCTACATTGTAGTGTAGTTGGATTTGTGTTTGCTAGCTTAAAACTGTCGCATGTTATGCTTCGTTACAGCTTTCTTTGCATGATCATAAATTATGCTCGGCTTCTTGCATTGTCAGTTGCATTTTGCCCCTGCCTTCGGGCGCATATCTTTTTTTGCAGCTTGTATGTTTTGTCTAAGTCTTCGGCCTTGTCAAAAATGGGTCGTCTCTGGGCTTTGACAATCACTCTCGTCATTGTTATGACTTTCGAGTTCTGTCAAAGAGGGGCAACTATAGACATCCCATTTTTGACCGTCCTCAAGACTTGGACGTCACCACTTGAACACTCGGTGATCATCCTTGTTTGTGTTTGTCTTGAGTTCCCGGAGGTCTTGGCGACGAGCCTTGCCTCAGAATCTCTCGACTCGACTGTTTTGTGTTTGGTTTTGCACCAAACACTTGTGTTTTGCCTTTGAGGGGCAAGGAATGGCTTGTTGACCATCCCCACACATCACCAGCCATGGCTTGAGGCCACCGGCCATTGTTTTGTTGCCACCGGCCATCTATTTTGGTCAAATTGCATTTTTGGCCGGCCGACCACTGTGCATCTGCTTTTACAGATATTTTTATGCCAATTGTGCTAGCTGGCATACACCTTTGCTCCCTTCCATACACGTGTATAGAGGGATCTCCTTCTTGACTAGCTTACTTGAGAAGCTTTGTAAGAGGGGTTGTCTATAAGAGGGAGCCTCTTCTCCCTCCATTAGGGTTACAAAAAATTTCAGAGGAGCTCTGATATTAGGGTTGGAGTTTGTATCTATTCCATCTCTATATCTCTCTTTTTGCCTTAAGTGTGTGTTTGGTCTTATTATTGCACACAAACACCCACCATTACACCTTACCTTGGCTACTGAGGTGCTAGGGAGCTGTTCTTGACTAGTTTTGAGCTCAAAGAACCAACTGGAGCATTGTTTGTGAAGGAGGTCTACAAGGGTAACAATCTTACCCCTTTTCCCCCATTTTTGCATAGCTTTTTAACCTATCTTGGAACTGTTTTTAGACTTTCTATATAACATATAAAAGTTTTGTTTTTACTTGCTTAAAATAGTTGCTTAAGAGTGTTTTGTTGTTTGGGGTTGTTTCACCCCTCTTAGGGCTTGTTTAGCCCCATTTTGTGCTATTTTGGTTGAGCTCCGGGACCACCTTGTTTGGGTCTCCTCACCACTGAAATCTATTTAGATTTCAGTGGTGAGGATGGTGCCTTAAGGTCCTAAGAAGGAGAGGGCCACCCCCTCTCCTTGTTGTCTTCAATAATGGCCATTTTTGCCTCATGTGTGAGCATCTTGTTTAAGTGTATGATGGCCATGCCTTAGCTATTTTTTGTGCTTATATTGCCATGTATTACCTCTGTTTTTTCTTGGTTTACCCACACCATGCTTGCCTTGCATACATGTCTTGTAATGCCATATTTTTGCCTTAACATGCTTTAGGCTTTAGCCCTTGTTCTAGCATGATTTCGGCCTAGCTTTGTGAAGCTTTTATGCTTGTTTTGGTATGCTAAGGGACTGTTTTCGGTCATTTGAGTCATCCATGCTTTGCTTTGTATAGCTACCATGCAAACTCTCTTGTATGCCTTGAGCATTGACCCCTCTAGCATGCCATCCTTGCATCATTTCAGTGGTTTGGCACTACTTATAGCATCATTTCAGTCCTCATGGTATGCTTGTATGCTTGTATTTGATGTCCCTTTAATGCTTTACATGGTTGTCATCTTACGCTCCATGTGTGGCCTCTTTTGTATGCTTGCATGTTTAGACCACTTAGATGCCATCTAGGCATGTCCTTAGCTTTGTTTAGGTCTGCCTTGGACCTGTTTTAAGTCCTTTTAGCTTTGTGTGGCTTGTTTGACTTAGCCATGGTTTAAGCCCCTTAGGCTTTCCTTGAATCTTGGACCATTGTTACATGTTTAGCTTGTCTTGTTTACTTGGTTTGGCACCTTTATAACATGATTTTCAGAGCTTTCTATGCATGCCATTTGTCCATGTTTGCATCCTCTTAAGTGCGCTTGAGAGTCGTTTCTATATGCCCAAGTGTTGGTCCTTGTGTGCATGCATGTTTGCATGTCATTTTGCCTTCATTCTTGAGCATGTTGGCCACTGTTTTGGGCTTAGTATAGAGCTGCCCAAATTAGTTTAAGTCCATAATTCGCATGTTGTTGCATGCTCACCTTGTGTGTTGTTGCATACTTGTGTGTTGTCACATGTTTAGGTTGTTTAACATGTTTGCTCCATGTGTTGTGGCATGATTGAATGAAGTCACATGTTTGCTTGCATGCTTGAACATCCCCATTGTATTTGGCATACTTATTGGTTAGCATGGTTGTCACATGCCTTGTATGCTTGTTCGCATTGCTTATGTTGCATACTAGCTCATATGTCTAGGTTGCATTGCATTGACATGCATGCTTAGCCTCTTGAATTGAGTATGATAGAGGTTGAGCTCCTTGTTTGTTTATGTGCATTTCATTTGAAATCAAAGTGCATAACTTGGTTTCTTGGGCCATCACGCATCGAAATACGCGATTGGTGGTCCGAGAACCGAGAACCATGTCCCTTTGAGTCATAAACATGATAAAGGATGTATTGGTGCGCACATTTGCTTGAAATGTATTGCTATGCCCTGTTTTGCCCTCTACTGCTGTCAAAATAGGATTCTGCAGTAAGATTTGGCCGACCAGCCATCTTTAGTGCTGACCGACCAACAATTGGTGGCCGATATCTTAACAAGTGGCCGGTGATCATTTCTTTTGGCCGGTGACCATTTCCCTTGGCCGGTGGCATCCCACAGGGTTCATAGAGTGCACCTTGGTATTTGTGTAATGATCAGAGGAGCAGAGTAGGGAAAATAGAGGCAACTTGTGCATGGCAGTGGACTTTCGAGCGGAGCTGAGCACGCATTGCATTGGGCCCTCTTCCCAAGACTGTTTATTGTTTTATTAGATTAGTTAATTTGCTTAACTGGTTTAATTGGTCTGTAATATTTAATTAAGCTTGTAGGTTAGTTAAATCTGTATTATTCTTTCGGTCCCTCCGAGCGAGGGCAAATTTGTAATAAGTGTGGGTGCGTGTGTGCATGTCTTCCAACCCCCACTTCTTTCTCCCTTTTACTTACCTGCTTTTGATGGTTAGTATTAGGACATGTTTAATTTAGCATCCTTATGCTATGCATGCGTGCATCATTCATCAGTATTGCATGCACCAGGCTCGACACATCATGCTAACAGCATAGTATTCCAAATCTAACTTGAATACGTGCTACTTGTTGCATCCCACATGCCATCCTAAGATTAGCCGAGCCTATTCTAGTGACATTTTGTATGCATTGCATTAGCCACTTAACATGGACTTGGATCATGCATGATTGCTAACATGTTCTTTGTTTTGGCTCGGAGTACGATGTAAGTATTCATGCTTTAGCATCTTGCATGAGCGTGAATGTTAACATGGCAGCATGCTTACCATGTGGCTAAATGCTTATTTGATTAACAGCTTGAATGTCTGTGAGTGAACGTTGGATTGTTTGAGTTGGAACAACTCATTGAAATTTGTATTTTAGCCTACTTGCGAGTAGCAAATTTCAAACCATCTTTCAAACAAGCGGATATGCAATGCTTTGTTCCAAATTAAGCGATCTAATCTATACTTTTGTGTTGTGCGCATCACATAGTAATTCTAGCTAATTAATCGGAATAAGAACGCATGTGTTTTCAAAAACAAGATATCATGGTTAGTAGAGGCTGATCTTTGGATCGGGCGAGAGGGGGTGCTCATAGCTGACCTTCCCCAATCGTACCCAAGTTCCCGAGCCGAGGCAACTTTGGTGATGACGGACACGTGGCCTTTGGCAAACGAGTCAGGGTTTCCTAAATTCCCCAAAATAAAATATTTAGGTGGCGACTCTGTATCTGGCAAACCAGTCCATGTTTGGCACTTCTTTTCTAAAAATCTATTTTCTCAAAACGATTTGCCAGATTTAGACTCTTTGGTTCAGATTAAGAACCGTGACAATTTGAGTCCGAACTGTAGGGTGAGGCCCTCACCCAGGGCACGTCTACAATATCATGATTAGTAGAGGCTGATCCTTTGATCGGACGAGCGAGGGTGCTCATTTCATGACCTTCCCCCCTCGTACCCAAGTTCCCGAGCCGAGGCAACTTTGGTGATGACGGACACGTGACCTTTGGCAAGAGTCAGGGTTTCCTAAATTTTCCAACAACAAAATATTTAGGTAGCGACTCTGAAATCTGGCAAAGCAGTCCATGTTTGGCATTTTTTGATTAAAATCGATTTTCCAAAACGACTTGTCGGATTTGGACTCTTTGGTGATTTATCAGTCTTACATTGCACTTTGTGAGATTAGATACAGAACCGTGACAGGAGTCCGAAATGTAGTAGCTAGAACACAATTTGCGCCCTCGCGCGCGAAGCAAGTTCGGGCGGTCTATAGTTTCTGGCGACTCTGCTGGGAATTTAGAGAACTTGACTCGAACACCATGATATGTTGTTTTGTTTACACTTATGTGTTTTTTTACATTGCATTTGCATTGGTGCGCCTAAGACACTATGTTTGCCATCTGCTATTCCTAAACGGTTTGCCGGAGGCTTGTTTGGAAAAGCATGCCATAAGGCTGACCGGTTACGGGCTCTGCCACGATGGGAACACAAACCTCAATTTTTACCGAGGCACCCTTTTTGACCATTCGACCTAGTTGCATATCAGAAGCTATAGTGACCATTCCAAACTAGGACAGGTTGATTACCCGATTGTAGGTTGTTTGAAACCACTGCGTGCGTAGTGAAACCCTAGCTCCTGACAATATAGGACAAGGAAACCCTACCCCTCCATAGGGCTATTTTGGCTCTTACTTGCTTGCTATGTGCTTTTAGAGTGTGTCTCTACAAGAATGCATGTATCAATTTGCAAGTCTGAATATCAATCTGAGGACATCAGTATTTGGGGGTATCAGATTTGAGGCAGTGATTTGGGGCATCGATCAGTGTTTGAGAACAGTTCTTTCAGCTTGTGATTATCAACTATGTGTTGTGTTTATTTAAGCCGAAATGCTGTCCGTTTTTCTGCTTGTTGTTCTCTTATTTTGCTTTATTTATCTTTTTGCAAGGTAATATAGCATCATTGCTTCTAAGGAGGCAGTTTCCCCCAAAGCACTCTGGGTTAGAGGTAGAAGGCTTCATCGATCCGAGGATCTAGTTGATGGACAAGTAGTGTTCTTTTCATTACCCCCAGTCACCAGGCAGAGGGTAGTTAGGCAAGGAATATCAGTACATCGGTTATTAGTTCAGCAATTAGTGTCCACCCCACCAGTGAGTAGTCGGGCTGAGGTTTCTGTTTCTACCACAGAGAGAGATACACCTATTCAGTTAGATTAGCACTTTATGGCAGGTATAGAGGACATGATGCGTAAGCTCCAAGAGACCATGCAAGCCATGCAGCGGGATGCTGCCCGCCAGGCCGAGGTTATCTTGCGTCGGTAGTGGTAACTCAACAGCGAGCTAATTGCGGACTTGACAGAACGAGAACCACAACAAGCCGGAGCATCTGCTTCGCATCCACCCCCACCCCCACCTAGAGTTCCACCAGTCGGGGATACTGCAAACGTCCAGGAAGATACGGATGCTCCAACAGGGCCAGTCCCATCACCAGTTCTACCACAGACTTCGAAGACACCGGCCTTCTCAACAGGTACACCGTTTGAATCTGAGATGGACCCAACCACTCTGAAGATGAGTAAGCTTGAAAAGCTGTTTAAACGAGCCCAGGGAGTCAACTTGATCCCGGACATAGAGGATGGTTACACAGATTCGGCGGTGACATTGCCGGATAGATTCAAGATGCCCCACATTGACCGTTTTGACGGCTCGGGCGACCCTATGGTTCATCTGAGGCTGTTCTCGAATATTTTGTGCCCGATGGGCTTGACGAGACTCCAGAAACAATCACTCTTCGGTCGGACCTTGTCAAGTATTGTGGCCATTTGGTACGCCAAGTTGGAGGACTCAGTGAAAAGGAACTGGGAGGAGATGGCTAAGGCCTTTGTCGCACAATATTCATACAACACCAAGATTGAGGTCACGACCTGTGATCTTGAAGTGACCAGGCAAGATTTGAAGGAAGGCTTTTCTGACTTTGTCACTCGATGGAGGGCTAAGGCCTCCATGATGACAACTCGGCCATTGGAGAAGGATCAGAGAGGGATGGTTGTGCGCAACCTCCAACCTAAGCTGATGCAAAAAATGATCGTCTTACCCCTTCCCACCTTTGCGGACTTACATGAGATTGGGGTACAGATTGAGGATGCTATGAAGTAGGGTCTGATCGACCAAGACAGGGAACAACCCAAGAGAGCATTTACACGTAGTTCAAATGCAGGGCCGAGTAGTGTTGCAGCTGCCAGAACGTCTGATGTGGGCATGGTCACAACCACCAATCCAAAGACACCTACAGCTACACCCTTCACTGGTGCGTCCGGTACCAGCTCACAAACAACCAAATACCCACCTCGGGGCCAGAGGACTTTTACCCCGCTATATATGCCTTTTGTCCAAAGCCCTCGGGGTTCTAATTAGAAAGGGGCATCTGAAGCCTCTGGAACCGTGCCCACTACCAAATAACCTCCCACCAACCCATAACCCGGCCAAATATTGTGCCTTTCACCAACAACAGGGTCACGACACCGACCAGTGCTTCAGATTGCGTCATTAGATCTAGGATCTCATTGACAACAAGGTGATTGCACCTCCAGAAAAGCTGAATGTCACCACCAATCCACTCCCACCACATAACCAAGCTCCACCACCCAAGCACATCAACCTGATCTAAATGACGGCTATTCCATATGACCCAAGCATATACATCACACCCTTTCACCTACCCAAGCTTGAGGTGTTCATCCAAGATAGCACGGACTTGTACATGTTGAGCATCTCCTAAACCCAACCTGAACCGATGGTGGTGACTGTCGAAGACAGAACCGGGATGACTTTGGAGGCAGATGAGAATGTTGATTCAGAGCCTGAGGGATCTGGGAGCTTTACCGAGGAAGCATACAACCCGTGTGGTTATATCGTGTCAACATATCAGGTTAAGCCGATGGTAGAATTGCCAACTGGCGCAGAAATCAGTGTGGTCTGGGAGGATGGACCTGGTCAGGGGCTAGATGACCTAGCAGAGCTAGAAGAGGACATTGCAAATCTGCAGTTCTTCAACAAGCAGGACTCAAGGGATGTGAACATCAACTAGTTTGACTTGGATGGATCAGCAGAGAATACGGGGTGGCTCAGTGACCAGCCAGATGTTGTTGAAGAATCTCAGCCAGAACAGGGACTGTCAGAAACGGGAACATCAGCAGTGGCCGGAATGGTCGAGAATCAGGGAGTATCGCCAAAGAGTACCGGTGCGAAGAATTTTGCTCGGGATCCGGGCAGTTTGAGTACGGTAGACACTAAACAGGAGGCTACATTGAAGCGGCTTGAGCAAGAAAAGATCAAAGATCTTGAGAGGGCTAGGAAGGCCAAAGCCCCTGCGGGGACGAAATGTGCTGTGAGCACAGAAATAGTTGCAATAGAGCCGGACAGCTATCTGTGGATTGCCGATGGCATGTGATGGGAAGACGACGACTTACGTCTTGCCCACACTGACAAGGACTGGGGCAGAACCAACCAGATGACACCTGGTATATTGAGGAGGTCGACCATATGACCAAGAGTGGGCGGTATTTCAAGTCCCCACATTTGGATCAGCCAGAAGCATCCAAGAAGGACAAAGAGGCAGAAAGAAAAATTGCTAGAGAAGGAGGCTGTATTGAAGCAGTTAAAGAAAATTCAAGAAAACATCACCATTTGGGGACTGCTTATGGTGTCAAGGGTTCACAGACAAGCTGTCCTTTCTGCCATGGACAAGGCGAAACTTTCAATTGATACCACACTCGAACAGTTGGTAGGGTTGGTTTTCCTGGGGGGAGCTTCTCTGACCTTGACCTTCACCGACAAAGAACTGCCGCCCGAGGGCTCAGATCATAACAAACCACTCTACATATCTGTGGAGTGTAGAGAGAAGTGGATACCGGTGGTTCTGGTCGACACGGGGTCCACAATCAATGTATGTCCGTTGAGAACGGCGTATGCTATCGGGTTGAAGCCCGTGGATTTCGTGCCTACGGCCCAGGTGATTCAGGCCTATGATAATACCAGCCGAGAGGTGATGGGGACCATACGGATTAAGACTTAGGTTGGTCTGGGGCAACAGGAGATTGAGTTCCATGTCTTGGATGTTCCAGCCACCTTCAGTCTACTTCTCGAGCAGTCGTAGCTGCACCAAGTGAAGGCTGTCTCTTCCACCTTACACCAAATGTTGAAGTACCCCCACAAGAAGGGGGTGGTAATCATTTTTGGGAATTATTCGATACATCCGCCGCTAGAGGTTTCTACACCAGTTCTGGAGATTGAGCATGGCACGAAGGGTGTATTCTTGTCATGATTTACCCTAGCTGAGGCCCGGGTTGTACAAGATATGCTAGCTGTTGATGAGGGGCTATACGCCAGTGCACAATCTGTCTATCTCATGAACAAGCTTCAACATATGCTCGGAAGGGCATCACAGCATCGACCGAAGTGCCACATAACCCATTTACCTCTGGCTTAGGTTATCTGTTTACCAAAGAGGATTGGGCGAGTAAAGGAAGAGAAATGGCTGGAAGAGCCAGGGCAAAGCAAGTCGGGAAGCACTATGAGTTGGTGCACCGACCTATCCAGGGGACCTTGAACGGACGCTTTGTCTAGGAAGGGGAAGATTTCCCATTCTGCAGCTTTCTAGAGCCATGGCTAAATGCAGAGAAGCGGCGCTTGCCCGGCTTCGAAATCTTTTTTGATCTTCAGTTGTCGGGGGATGAAGTTGCCGAAGAGCAGACAGACCCACCAGTTGAGGCTGAGTAGTGCAAGGAAGAAGAATCCGAGAGCACAGAAATGGAGAAAGGAGTAGCGCTGGCTTGTCTCTTCTTAGATCCTTAGATCGTACTGGAGTGCTTGGGGGATAACTTCTCAGTTTCCATAATCGGGGATGAAGCGACTGTGTGCCCATCTTCAGGCATTCTCGATGCATCCATCAGACCCTCCCTCGTCTAGCAATACGAGGAGGGCTTTTTATCGAGCAGTTCCAGATTAGATAGTGAGCCGGAATCTGATTCCACTGAGTCTGTGGAGTCGGAATCAGATTCCAGCTCTTCTGAGTCTAAGTTCGGTATTCCTGGGGGTGATAACCTGGATGCCACTGTCCTGTCCGGGTCGTCTTTCTCTTTTTCGTTTGAGTCCGTTGTAACAGAGGAATCAGGCAGACTGGATGTTATCAATGAGAATGGTACGGCTGTGGCTTCCAAGTACTTTTCTGTGCCTTTAATTTATTGCATTAATCAAGACTTTCAAAATTTTGATGAAAACGACACGGAAGAAATTCCTCCGATTTTGAAATATTTGCTTGATCAGGAGTAGGAGAGGTTTGTAAAACCTTTGGTTGATGAAATCACCTCAATTAACGTTGGTATTGAGAAGGATCTGCGGCTGGTTCAAATCGGGTCCACGTTGTCTTCAGAGGAGCGTGAGCGCTTAGTCACTTTATTAAAAGATTTCAAAGATGTTTTCATGTGGTCCTATGAAGACATGCGTAGAATTGATCCTGAGATTATATAGCACCGGAGCCCTCTTGACCCAGAGGCCCAACCTGTTAAGCAGAAGCTCCGAAGGATCCGCCTGGACTGGGCTCTGAAAATCAAAGAAGTGGTCACCAAGCAGATCAATGCAGGGTTTCTGTTGGTATCTGAATACCCTATTTGGTTGGCCAATATAGTTCCAGTGCCAAAGAAGGATGGCAAAATTCGGGTATGTATGGACTTTAGGGATTTGAACAAAGCCAATCCGAAAGACGACTTTTCTCTGCCGCATATCGACGAATTAGTGGACTTCACTACTGGGCATGCACTACTCTCATTCATGGATGGGTTTTCAGGCTACAATCAGATTTTGATGGCACCCGAAGTCAAGGAGAAGACTGCTTTCATTACCCTGTGGGGAACCTATTGTTATAGGGTGATGCCGTTTGGGCTGAAGAATGCTGGGGCTACGTATCAACGGGCTGCGACCACGATTTTGCACAATATGATCCACAAAGAGGTTGAGGTGTACGTGGACGACATGATTGTCAAGTCTAAGGAAAAAGAGGGCCACTACACCGCCTTGCAGAAATTCTTCCAACGGATCAGAGAGTATCAGTTGTGGTTGAATCCTCAAAAATGTACATTCGGTGTTACAACAAGGAAAATGCTGGGGTTCTTGATCACACAAAGGGGTATTGAGGTTGATCCTTCTAAAATCAAGGTCATCTTAGAAATGCCACCACCGAGGACTAAAAAGGAGGTGCGAGGTTTTCTAGGTAAAGTGCAATTCATAAGACGGTTTATTGCAAAATTAACCTTGACTTGTGAACCACTGTTTGGTCTCCTCATGAAAGGAAAGAAGTTCTAATGGGACAACCGATGCCAAGTCGATTTCGAGCAGATCAAGCAATATCTACAAAACCCACATGTGTTGTCACCGCCTGAGCTGGGGAAACCGTTGATGCTGAACTTGTCAGTGACCGAAACGACAATGGGCTGCATGCTTGCACAGGAGTCAGAGGACAAAGTGGAGAAGGCTATCTACTACCTGAGCAAGAAAATGCTGGAATACGAGACCCGCAACACGCCACTGGAAAAGGCTTGTCTGGCCTTAGCATGGGCTACCAAGAAGTTGAGGCACTACCTGTTAGCTCACTCTGAAATACTGGTTTCGAGATTAGATCCCATCAAATATCTCTTCGAGAAACTGGCACTTACGGGTAGGCTAGCTCGTTGGTTGCTTCTGCTTTCTAAATTTGATCTGAAGTATATAACGCGTAAGTCAGTGAAAGGGAGAGCGGTAGCAGGGTTCCTAGCCGACCACCCAGTTGAAGGGGATGAAGCAGTTGAATATCTGTTCCTAGACGAGGCCATTCTGCATGTCGAAGAAGAGACTTGGATGATGTACTTTGACGAAGCGTCAAACTAGTACGGGTATGGGATAGGGGTGTTGCTAATAGCACCCGACAATTCCCGTATATCCTTAGCTTTCAAACTCCGGTTCAAAGTATCGAATAATGAGGCAGAGTATGAGGCATATATTGCTGGGTTGGAAGCCGCCCTGGAATAAGGGGCAAAATTGTTGGATGTCATTGGGGACTCGAACCTTGTTGTATCTCAAGCTAAAGGAGATTGGAAAGTTAAAGAAGAAAAGATGAGAATCTATCACTAGACCTTGGATGTTTTGATTCCTCGTTTTAAAAAATTGAACTTCGCTCATCTATTAAGAGAGAATAACAGGTTTGCCGATTCATTAGCAACTCTATCTTCTATGATAGACATCCCTTTTGGAGTTCGAATGTGTCCGATCATCATTGAACAGAAATTTGTGCCAGCCTACAAGTTGATTGCTGCCATAGATGAGGTACAAGATCAAAACCCCTGGTATTACGACATCTGGAACTTCTTGGAAAAGGAGGCGTATCCACCAGAGGCAAATGCCAAAGATAAGAGGGCAATCCGAAGAATGGCTGCTCAGTTCATCACCTACGGGGGTAAACTGTACAAGCGGGGTCATCTCGGGATGCATAAACTGTGTGTTGATGCTGAAGAGTCCAAGTGCTTGATGGAGGCCATCCATGGAGGAGAGTGCGGAGTGCACATGAGCAGGGTGATGTTAGCTTGGAAGATCCTTAGACAGGGTTATTATTGGTCAACCATGGACGAGGATTGTATTGGCTTTGTTCGGCGATGCCACAAATGCCAGATCCATGCAAACCGCATGAACATTCTGCCGTCGAAGTTGTACAACATGACTTTGCCATGGCCGTTTTCAGTTTGGGGGATTGATGTGATTGGGGTTGTCACTCCGAAGGGGTCCAACGGTCATGAGTATATTTTGGTAGCGATAGACTACTTTACGAAGTGGGTCGAGGCCTAATCTTACGCGGTGTTGAAGGCATCACATGTTGCTAAATTCATCAGAAACAACATCATCTGTCGCTATGGAGTCTCGAATGAGATTATTTCGGATAATGGTTCCCACTTCAAGAAGGAGGTGATTGACTTGTTGGAGAAATACAACGTGACTTTTCATAAGTCATCTACATACCGGCCGCAAACCAACGGAGCTGTTGAGGCTACTAGCAAGAATATCAAGCACATTCTGCAGAAGATGGTGGAAACCTACAGGGACTAGCCAGATAAGCTGCCATTTGCTCTTTGCGGCTACCGAACTTCAATTCGAACTTCTACTGGGGCAACTCCGTATTCCTTGGTCTATAGGATGGAGGCTGTTCTACCTATCGAAGTTGAGGTTTCGTCATTACAGGTATCGGCTGAGTGTCAGATAGCCGAGGCAGATTGGCCGCAGAGCATATTCGAAGAACTCATGCTATTTGATGAAAGAAGGCTGAAAGCACTATATCACGTCCAGGGTTATCAACAAAGAATTGTCAGGGCTTTTAACAAGAAGGTTAAGTCCAGGAATTTGAAAGAGGGGGATTTCGTGCTTAAAGACAACTGAGCTCCCATCCACGACCCTAGGGGCAAGTTCAGACCTAATTGGGCTTGCCCCTATATCATCAAGTCTATCTGGTCAGGTGGAGCTGTCATTCTGGTCAGATGGCCTTGAGTTCTCCTAGCCGATCAACATGGAGAAGTTGAAGAAATACTATCACTGAGTGGCTCGTTAGGCTGAAAACCCGAAAGGGCGGCCTAGGCAAAAGTTAGAGCATGAAAAATTTGAAATAATAAAAACTGAGCTCGCAAGGTTGAAAACCTAGAAAGGGCTGCCTTGGTAAAAGTTAGAGCGCAAAAGGAGAGTGTTAAGACACGAGTGAACCTGAATCGAACTATGTAAGGCTTGATTCTCGTCTTCGGGATACGTAGGCAACTTCATTCTGAAGTCTAGCCGTAAACACTTCCTAATCGACTTTGTCCATGTGATCATGTTGGTCATCTTTGTCTTTTCTACATTGAAGAGCTCGGTTGTGATCTCCAGTGCAGTGCTATTCAGACTAGGGGCAACTTTCCAGTTGCTAGATTTGGGGTTGTACATCTCAGTGATAGATCTCAGGCGTGTTCAGTTGTGATCTATATCGAAAATGGTTTTTGAAAAGTATTAATAAAAGTTGATTTTGTTCAAATTAATCTTTTTATAACTTAGACCATTTTTGGACCAAACGCAAAATTTTCAGTACCCACAACCTTCAATTACATTGATTTCAGTACAGAGATCTCCTACTCTTGAATACAAATTGAAGTTACTTTTTTATTACATTCATAAAGAAAACTTGAAAGTACCGATTAAAGCAAATAAATTAGGGGCATAGTCAGGTCTTCCTGTATCCCCTCACAGAGCTAGTTGAAGCCTTTAATGCCAAAGTAGGCCTAACCTGCGCCTCTTCATCGAGCTAAGCTATGCACTCATCAGAGAGGGTGCAACTGAAACTAGGAGCGGGGGCCAGAAGCTCTCTCGTTCTCCATGCTGTGGCATACCGAGCCAGATGTGAGCCTCAGACTGGAAATGCAGTAGGGTACTCTACCCCATTTTCTGGGCAAGTTTGATCATGTCTAAACTGGCGCTGGATTCGAAACGGGAAGTAAAAGACACAGTGTGTCAGGCCAATCAGCTGAACGCCCAGCTGGCGAGACATGCTGTAGCTCATCGCCGATAGATTAAGCCAGGGGCAGCGCCAAGCAATGTTGACAGTGGCTAGACTGCACATCCATTCGCACCACCATCCCTCATTTGGGGCATCAACTAGACGTCGTTGGAAGAAATAGTCGCGAGTCGAATATGCTGGGCATGAGTCCACCACACTCAACTTGTCCATCAACCATATTTGGGGAGGGATGAAAAATGAGAGATTAAAGAATATAGAGGTGTACGTGGAGAGGAAAGTAAGAAAGGGTTTTAAGAGAAAAAACAGAGCCTGAGGGCCAAGTGATGTGAGGAATACACATCTGAGTAGGGAGGGAAACATTACTTGCAGCAGTAGTGGACTCCCCGCGAATCTAGTTGTCTCCCAGTGATGGAAGGCATCCAAACCCATTAGTGTCTCAGCTAGTGTCATGCCAATGCAGCTCTTGCCCTCTTTTAAACCTTGGGCGACCTCAATCAAACGGACGGTAGACCCATCAGAGCCTGGGGCAAGCAAGAAATGAGACAACATGCACAAGCAAAGCGCATGTCGCCGAAAACCCTACCAGTGATGATCGCCACGATCACCGGCATTAGAAAACCGATGAATCAAGCTGGGGATGTCTAATTCTCCACCGCGAATCAAAGACCGAGTGTCATGCAAAGTAAGCCCATGCATCTGTCCTAAGGCTTGGATGTCGCTAAAACGGAATTGCAGTAAGATCTCTTCATCTTGCTGAGATTCCATCAAGGCTTGGAAATCTTCAAAAGTAGGGCACATCTCTTGTCCGCCAAAGCTAAAAACATAAGTTACCAGATTCCAACACCTAGCCGCGGCATGGAGGAACGGAAAACGTAGCAGGGTGCGGCTCAGTGTGAATAGTGCATTTATTCCGAAATCCCAGAAATTCAACTTTTTCGAGCCATCCAAGTTTGCAATCCAATTTGTGAGGTTTTGGACAAGAAATGCTTCCATTTGGGGTAAAAACAGAGTTGAAATGGAGAAACTACGAAGCTGGGGCTTTTGTAGAAGATAAGGTGTTGAGTGGAAGACATGTGGCAACAATCTGGGTACTTTCTGCATTGATGGCCGACCGACCATCTTTATAGCCGATCGGCTAGTTCTTGTGGCCGATAGCTCTTTATGGTGGCCGGTGGCCTCCCACCTTGGCCGGTGGCCCCTCCTTATTCTCTGAGCTGTCCATGTGTTGGAAGTGTTGATAACTTGTTTCTTGTTCCACTTTGAATGCATTTTTGTGACGATTTTGTGAAGTTGTGCCTGTGTTATTTCAATTTGGTTATCGAGTTGTATTTTGTGTAGATTGTTAAGTTCTTGTTTTGCTTATCGAGTTGTATTCACATTTGGTTAGCATGTCAAGTCCTAGTTTTGCTTATCGAGTTGTTTTGTTCTTTCAGTTGTCAGTTGGTTCGCTACCTGATTAAGACAATGCAATTCGAGTGTGTAGTTTTCAAACAAAGTTCAATCTCATTTACATGCGATGTGATGTGATGCGATGCCATGCGATGCTTAGAATGTAAAATGTAACACTTTTTCAATCAAAAAGCTATTTTCATTCCATCATGGTTTCTTTTTTTGCAAGAGTACAAATTTTAAAGAACATAAAACTGCCTGAGGTTGTACAATGTGCAAAAACTACAGGCAAAAAGTGAAATAAAGCAAAAACAAAACGTCTGAACCGGCACCAATCGCCTCAAGAGCGAGAAGCCCTCCTCGTCATCTTCCTCGACGAAGGCCTAGAACTACCGCCGTTAGCTCCGCTACCTGAGTCTAAACCCGAGCCATCTCCAGCCTCATTTCCATCCTGAGACGACTCTAACTGTGGACTCATTGCCTTCTTGTCAGACTCATCATCATCTGGGGCAGGCTCCCGCGAACTACTCTTGGTGTGAGCATGCCTAGCTCTATTTCGACTGTGCGTCGGAGTCCCTCGTCCCACTCCCCTTGCTGCTCGGGGAGGCACTGAAGGTCTCACTGAGGCGCCAACTGTGGTTGGTATTTGGAATGAGACCTGAAAAGAACAATTTGGCAAATGCATCAGTTATGCTATGCGAAGCTGAGTATGGTATCAAATACAGTATATGATTATAGTGTATGAATACTGTGAGTAGTATATGAACGCCGTGAGCAGTGAATGATTGCAGTGTATGAAGGCCAGTATATGAGATACAGTGTATCAGTGTCGTGAGTGGTATATAAGTGTGGTGTATCAAATGCAGTATTGATAATGTGATGCATTAGATCAGTATGGAGCAAATTATAGAGGGTTTTGGAATGGAGGTTGAAAAAACTTACTGGAATACCGTAAATACTGAGCAGGTCCATGCTCGTCTGTATCATCCCCATCAGAGAAGTCGACAGCTCCAGAGCTTGCCCAGTGTACTCTATGGAAGCCTGCAAAAGTGTTAAGGTAATTAGTAATCTACGGAATATCAACTGAAATGAAATGAATGTACAGAATATAAAGTAGAGCATATACCAGGGTTGGGCCTCGAACTCCGATGAGCTCATGATCAGCTGGGGGAGGAGCGATGGGAATCTGATAAGTCTCTCCAGCCTGTCCTCGGCATGTCATAGTAGTGGGCAGGTCTGGCCACTCCGCCCTCTGTCTCCTCTGGGAACCCCTCCTACCATGGGCCTGGGTTGCCCTGGATCCTCCTACTCCTCCTGCTGTGGCTACAGGTCTTTCTCTCTGACCTCGGCGAACATTGGCCAGAGGCTGGATGAGATATGTCTGGATGAAGACGGTGTAGTCCCCGTCGAGCCTGAAGAAGTCGACATCCCAACCTATCGTGAAATCGGTCATCTTCTGTGGGGTGTACCTCTTTATAAACCTCATGTGCGAAGGAGGTGACATCGGGACCACCGGCTCGGGTAAACCAAGGCTTTGTCGCAGGAAGTGTTCACCCAAATACCATGCTCGACAGACTGGACCCTCAAGCAAAACCCGAAATCGGGAAGTCTCCCGAGCGCCCATAAACCGGTCTCTAATCAAGGCAAAGATCGCCGGCCAGGATTCTAAATGATCTCTAAATGATGGATATACAGGTTGTTACCTGCTATTAAAAGTGCAATATAAAGCAAAGCTCAGATGAACTGTAAGGTTTGAAATACCTTCGCTACGGCTACAGTGTCAAAATATCGGCGGAAGAATGAGAAAAACTCTCGCAGCCTCCACTCGCACCTCACATCGTACCTATGTGAATATAGAACCATGGGAGGCGTCTCTACCTCCGGCTCTGGGGCAAGCCTCGGGAAGTAGGCATATACCCACAACTACAGAATGTAAAAGGGTAATAATGAGTATGTTTATCAATAAAGCAGTATACAGATAAAGTAGAAATCAGAGAATGATGTGCAGTGTCTTGTGCAGTGTGTGTAGTGTACAACTAGTGTAAAGCAGATTGCGTGTTATGCAATGTGTGTGGTGTACAGATAATGTAAAGTAGGACTGTAAAGCAAAAGGGAAAGATGTACCTCCCAGGCTCTCCAGTAGCCTCCTAGCAGGTGCCCGCTCCGGCGAGATGCAGAACACATGTATCCATATAGTGTGGCCAAGCCTGTGCCGCCCCAGTCATGGCGCCGGATGCGAGACAAGTCTACTAGTGACTCAAGAGGTAGAGGCCAACGGTGTTCTCCCGGTCAGCGAATAGAGTAGTGCCAAGCAAGAACATGAGGAACCCTCGGGTGTAGTGCTCGACCTCCTCGTGGGTTGTCAGCGTCTCCCCCCTGAAGTGGTCGGCGAACCACGAATATCACACCATCCCTGGTCGGGAGAGAGGTGGGCGAGTCCCTAGCAAAAAGATCTGAGCATCATCCCACTCGCCCATATCAGTGTCGTAAGGGATCAGATCACCCCTTACTCCTATGCCGATGAGCATGGAGAAGTCGAAGGGAGTCATCGTCATCTCCCCTGCTGTAGAAAGGTGGAAGGAATCGGTGGTGTCCCACCACCTCTCCACTAAGGCGCCTAGAAGAGGCCGACTCGTAGTGAGGCGTGAGAGTCCCATGCAGAATACACCAAAACCAGCCTCATCGACAATGTGGCGAACATCATCGGGTAGTTCCATGTACCAGTCTCGTGCGATGGTGTTCCCATAACCCCGGAAGGCATGAGAATCTCCTTGTGTCCAAGATAAACAGATGCAAAAAGGTCGAATATGTATGCATGTGTTTAGAATTGATAGAAATGCAATATGTACATATGTTCGAAAGGTTGTAAGTATCATGTATGAGTGTGCTCAGAATGAACTAGGCATGTGATGTACAAGTGTGTTTGGACTAATCAGATGAAGAGCAATATTGGCTATCCAAGACATAAGACCTACATTGTAGAAAGTAAAGAGGAAGAGTATACCTCAGCGATGCCATAGGATAAGTGTAACTCCAGCTCGCGTAGCAGGAGGTCCTCTGGTGCACCTTGCGTGAATCTCCTAAACTGGTGGATGCCGTCGGGGGGCAACACGTGTACGTCAGGGTCATAAGACGCTAGATCGAAGGGTCGAATGCCGAGTGGCAAAGGCTCAGACTCGGGATCCATCTCCATCCCCGGAGGAGCCCCATCATGTGGAATGTCATCCGCCATCTCAAGAAGAATGAGAAAATAGTCGAAGATGTGGAAAATAGGTGAGAATGCCAAAAGTCAACGAAAAGTCAACTCCAAGGGGTGAAAAATGGAAGAAAAGGCCAAAGCTCAGAAGAGGGCATGAAAATCAAGGGTGACTCGAGGGAAACAAACCCCAAATGAGGAAATCAAGAAACAGACATTGAAACCACTTTTCAATTGGTCCAAAATGTTGAGAACAATGAGGGTTTTGTCATTCGAATGTTTGTGGGAGGTTTGGAAACGCGTAGAAAGCACAGATCGGAAGGGGGAAATGATCCAGAATGAGAGGAGAAATATTTTTTGGCCTTGAGGAAGTGAAGAAGTGGGGTTTCAAACCCCATACTTAAAGACCCGACGCAAATGGACCAAACTGCCATGAATCTGCCATGTTTGGCCAATCGGCCAAATTGTTGGCCGGCCGGCCACATTGTTGACCGATTAACTTATCTGGTGGCCGATTGGTGGCCGATGGCTCCTTCTTGTGGCCGATGGACCTCCAATGCTCTTGTTTGGGGGCTGTTCTATTGATTTGTACCCTCATCTCTCAAGAAAGTTCAAGAAAATACACCTTTGAGCTCAAGCATTCTTCGTGGAAGCTCTGAATTGTGCTTCCAGTGCGTGGCACTCAGTACGAACAAAGTGTATCCTTTTCTGTATCCTTTTGTATACCGCAAGATTGATGAATCGCCTTTGAAAGTACTGTGTTAATGCATTTTGTCATGTATGCAAGGTTGGCTTTTGTCATGCACCTTTTTCACTCTTGCATTGAATAAGCATCGTTGATTATTTTGCATTGAATATGCATCGTTGATTCTCTCGCATGGAACATGCTTCGGTTTCATTTCTTGCATATTGAGCATTGAGCATGCCTTGGCATCGTGTTACGATCATTCGTCTCGCATGAGATATGCATTGTATTGCATTGTACCTTTCAAGTTTCTTTCTCATACATGCACGATATTGTATATACGGTTCACTCAGAGGAATTCCAGGTAATACCATTCTTCTCCCTTACCCCATTGTTTAGAAACACCCGAGTGCGCCCGGTGTTTACACTAACACCCTGTTAGAAGCGTTTGGACTGTGTGCCCGACGCTTATACCTCTTTGCTTTGGTTAGAAACATTGGAACGTCTTTTGATGTTTATACCACTCTTAGGTGTTTTCCTTCCCTCTCTTGTGTGTGATACGCTGAGAGGTGTTTTCCTTCCCTCTCTCGCGTGTGATACACTGAGAGGTGTTGCTTTTCCCTCTTTCGCGTGTGATACGCTGAGAGGTGTTTTCCTTCCATCTCTCACATGTGATACGCTAAGAGGTGTTTCCTTCCCTCTCTCGCGTGTGATATGCTGAGAGGTGATACGCTGAGAGGTGTTGCCTTTCCCTTTCTCACGTGTGATACGCTGAGAGATGTTGTCTTCCCTCTCCCGCATGTGATACGCTAAGAGGTGTTTCGTTTGAGACTTTGGATGTTCCCTGGTAGTCACTTTTTGCCTTTCCCACGTGATGCATAGTTAAGCTTGCATAATTTTCTTACATCCTTTCTGTTGAAATGTGTGAGACTTCTGCAACTTGTTGGTTTGCTTAAATTGTTGTATTTATTTGCATAAATGCTTCATTACAGCTTTCTTTACATAATCATAAGTTATGTTCCGCATTGTGCATGTCACTTGCATTTTGCCCCGGCCTGCGGGTGCATCATTGTGTTGTTATCTTGTATGTTTGTATAAGTCTTTGGCCTTGTCAAAAATGGGTCGTCTCCGAGCTTTGACATTCACTCCCGTCATTTCATAACTTTCGAGTTTTGTCAAAGAGGGGCAACTGTAGACACCCTATTTTTTACCGTCCTCAAGACTGGGACGTCATCGTTTCAACACTCGATGATCATCCGTGTTCGTGTTCGTTTTGAGTTCCTGAAGGTTTCAGCTGTGCGCCTTGCCTTGGAGCCTCTCAACTTGTCTGATTTGTGCTTGGTTGAGGACCAAGAGCTTGTGGCTTTGTTTCTGAGGGAAGAGGGTGGCCTGCTGGATAGCCCTACAGCCCATCAGCTAGGCCTTATGCCCATCGGCCAAATTTTTTTTCCATTGGCCACAAGTTGTGGCCAATCGGCCCCTTTAATGGCCGGTCGGCCATGTTTTTTGGCCGAGCCTTTTTGTTTGCTTTTGCAGATATTTTTGGTGCCAGCTGTGCCAGCTGTTGGCCATAGAAGGCATCCTCCATACACATGTATGGAGGGATTGTAACAAGCTTCTAGCATGTCAAACAAGCTTGAGGCTTGTAATTCTATATAAGGGGAGGCTCCTCTCCCCTTCTAGAGGTTCAGAAAATTTGAGAGCTGAAAATATCTCTCTCTAAAATTCTTACTCTCTCTCTATATTTATGCTATATTGAGCCTTAAAGTGTATTTTCTCTTCACTTTTGCACTACAACACCTAGTAAAACACCACCATCATTGAGCTGAGGTTCTTGAAGGTCATACTTGGGTTCTAAAAAGTTGGTTTTTACCTCAGAAGTTGTTGTTTTGCTGTGGTTCTTCAAGGGTGAGTGGTTGCCCTCTTTAAGCTTTGTTTTGTTTAAGTATTTGGCCATCGTTGCATGCCCTTTTGGGCCTAACTTGCAACTACAAAAAGTTCTTTTTTTAAGTGTTTAGAATGGTTGTTTCAGGCCTCTTTGGTGTTGAGGGTGTTCTACCCTCTTGTGTGCGTTATTTGCTAAGGCTTGGTGACATCCTTTAAGGCCTTTGGGATCACCTTTGTTTAGCCTTTTCACCACTGAATTCCAAAGGAATTTCAGTGGTGGAAAGTGGGTTTTGAGACCCAAAATGGATGGGGGTGGTCCCCCCCTTTTGTGCCTTGTTTGCATGTGTTGTTGGCTTAACACTTTCGCATGTTTTTCTACCCTCTTTAGGCTCTATCTTAGCATGTTTTAGGCCTTATTTTGCCATGTTATACCTCTGTTTTGGATTGGTTTGGCCTCATGTTGTTTGCTTTTTTACACTTGTAGTGTAAACTTGTTTACTAGCCTAACATGCTTCATAGGTTAGCTTGTTATTCTAGCATGTATTGACTTCACTCCAGCTTGTTTTTTGGTGTTATTTTGGCATGCTTTAACTCTGATTTTAGTTGGTGCTCTTGCTTGGTCTTTGCACTTGTAGTGCAATCCTCCTTGTAGGCTTAACATGCATCATGCTTTGTGCCCCTAATTCTAGCTTGTTTTAGCTCTGCTCCAGCAGGTTCTTAGCCTTGTTTTGACTTGGTTAAACTCTGTTTGGAATGATCTTGGCCCTTTGGGGCTTTCCTTGTGTGGCTATGGTGTAAGTGCCTTAGCTAGTCTTGAGTTTTGGGCACTTTAGCATGCTATATTTATGATGGTTGCATGTTTTGGCATCATTTGGTATGTAATTTCAGAGCATATACATGTGTCACGGTCTCACTTCTTTCACTCCTTGAGAGCTTTTGAGAGTTGTGCCTTTGTGCCTTACTTGTGAGCTACTAAGGGAGTATGATTTTCTACTTCTTTGAGCCTTAGTTCCAGCTTGTTTTTGCCACTGATTTGCTATGATATAGCTCTATTTTGTGCTGGTTTGGTTGTTTGTGCATAGTATTGCATAGTTCTAGGGTTGTGCACCTCACTAGCTTTAATTCTTAAGTCCTCTAGCATGCTTTGCTTGGGCTATTTGCATGATATATCATCATTTGGCATTTGATTTCAGAGCATATAACCTTGTCATACTCTCATGTTTATCACACTTTAATTGTGTTTGGGAGTTGTGCCTTTATGCCTTGCTTGCGAGCCACGAGTTGAGTGTGCATTCCTTGCTTTTCATGCCTAAGTTTAGTTGAGTTTTGGCCACTGTTTTGAAGTATCTTAGGTCTGTCCATGTGTGGTTTGACCATTCAAGATTGATAGTGCATGCCTCATGTGTAATATACTTCACTAGCTTTGATGTCTTAGCTCCTTAACACGTCTTGCATGCATTGCTTACATGATAGAGCCTTGTGCATGCCACTTTAGCATTGATAGATAAACATGTTGTTTGCATGTGTGTTGCATTGCATGTGTTTGGATCGAACGTTAATCCAAACACGAGGAACGAGGGACGTTTCATACTAAAAGTGATGAAATGTGCTTCATTCCTTAGGTCACCGACACCTTCGATCATGCATGATAAGGTGGAGGTTCATCGAGTCTTCTTTATGCATTCATCAACATTGTGCAAGCTTGACTCTTTGGCCATCATGCATCGAGATGCGTGATTGGTGGCTTGAGAGCCGAGCACTACACTCCTTTGAGCTTGAGACATGATAAGGAGTGTGGTTGCACACACATTCCCTTGCAAATACACTGCCATGCCTCTGTTTGTGCTCTGTTGCAACAAAAGGAGAAATTAGAGGAAAAAGTGGCCGACCGGCCACCAGAGCAGCCGACCGGCCATCATTACTGGCTGATGACCACCATCTCTGGCTAATCATCCCTTAGCATGTTCTTGAGATGGGTCAAAAGCAATCCGGAAGTTAGCACAATTTTCAGAAGTGCAAATAGAGGCATCATGAGGCACGATAGTGGATTTCTGGGAGGAAGCCGACCGAGCATGCATGTCCCTCATCCTTGAGGCCATTTAATCGCTTTTGTTAACTTAGAATAAGTTAGCTATTTCATTCATGCAAGTGTTGTAATTAATTAGTTAAAGTGTTTAATTAATTTAGTTGGTTAGTAACAGTTAGCTTAATTAGTGTAGCTAGTTAGCTCTCTTCCATTTGGACTCTCCGTTGAGAGGGCAAATGTTGTAATAAGTGTGCATGTGTGTGTGAATGTTTTCCAACCCCACGTCTTTCTCCCTTTTACTTATCCGTTTTCGATGGTTAGCTTAGGGCATATTTCAATAAGCATACCTTATGCTTTGCATGCGTGCATCATTCATTTGTCTTGCATGCACCAGGCTCGGCGCATCTTTCAAACTGCATTGTATTTCAATACCTACTTGAATACATGTTTCAAAGCATGTTATCGAGTGTTGCATTCATATGTCATCTTAGATAGCCGAGCCTACTTGGTTGCATTTTGCATGTGTTGCATTAGGCATTGTTGACATAGCTAGGATCATGCATCGATTACTTACTAGTTCTCTGTTTTGGCTTGGAGTACACTGTAAGTGTTTTCGCTTTAGCATCCTTGCATGTGTGTAAGTGAGTGCCATGATAACATGCTTGCCATGAGGCTATTTGCTTAAGTGATTAACTACTTGAATGCCTATGGGTGGAGGCTTGATTGCCTGAATTGGAACAACTCGATGATTGTGAGTTTTAAGCCCACTTGAGGTGGCAAAATCATGTTTTTTTAAGCCCACTTGAGGGTGGCAAATCTACGCTTTAGCCTACTTGCGAGTAGCACTTTCAAACCATTTTCACAAACAAAAATGAGTTGTTTTGTTCCAATTCTCGTGATCTAGTCTATACTTGTATGCTGTGCGCATCACATAGTAAGCTAGCTGAATAACCGGAATAAGAACACATGTGTTTTCAAAACAACATATCATGATTAGTAGAGGCCGATCCTTTGATCGGACGAGCGGGGGTGCTCATTTCATGACCTTCCCCCCTCGTACCCAAGTTCCCGAGCCGAGGCAACTTTGGTGATGACGGACACGTGACCTTTGGCAAGAGTCAGGGTTTCCTAAATTTCTCAAAAACAAAATATTTAGGTGGCGACTCTAAAATCTGGCAAAGTAGTCCATGTTTGGTGCTTTTTGATTAAAATTGATTTTCCAAAATGATTTGCTGGATTTGGACTCTTTGGTGATTTATCAGTCATACATTGCACTTTGTGAAATTAGATACAGAACCGTAACAGGAGTCCAAACTATAGTAGCTAGAACACAATTTGGACCCTCGCACGCGAAGTGAGTTCGGGCGGCCTACAACTCTTAAAAATTCTCTTTTTAAAATTTAGGACCCGACTGTATGTATTTTGGCCCGGCTGTGGATATTAAGGCTTGGCCAGCTCTCAGTAGCAACAAGACCAAAAATGACCGGCAGTCCACGTTCTGTTAGCCAGCTGACCATGTTTAGCGAAATAGATATTTTGCAGCAGCAGGCTGTTTCCATACACGGGATTGGCCAACTGCTCTCTTTTGAAGATATTTATGTTGGAAGGCGGTGGAAATTCTATAAATACAACACCTCCCCTTTGAATTTAGAGTCAGAAGAAATTTCCAAAGGTTTAGACATTTGCCCAAAACTTTCCTCCACCTTCTTGAAGATAGATACATTATAGATACACCATTGAAGCTCAAACTTGAAGCTTTTTGTTAAAGTTTTGAACATAATTTTAGATACTTGAGAGTGTTTAGATTGAGGTTTGTGAACTAAGAAGATCCTCCTCTCTTTCAAGAGGTGAACTTTGAACCTTTTTCACCACATTTTCTCTCTTTTTCTTGTCTTTACATACTATTTTTCGGAGTATTTTGGGCCTGAAATATGTGATTAAAAGTTACTAAAAGTGGAGGGGTTAGCCACCCTTCCTTAGGCTTGTTTTCTAGATGAAACCTCTTGGCTTTCTTCCATTTTTGATCACTTTTTCACCTCCTAAAATTGATTTTCAGCACTATTTTTGTGTTGTTTGTGTGCTATTTAATGTGTTAATTTATGCTTTGAATATCATATATGTATTGTTGTAATTCCTCACAGATTTGGTGTGTTTAGGATATAGCGGCCAACTCATTTGAGTTGATCGTTTTACTTTATTTTATAGCTTTCCTTATGTATCTTGGAACATTATGGTCATGGGAGGATTAGAGCTTAACACTTAGCCACCTCGCCACAAGTTTGATTACTAGCTATAAATTTCTTGCTTTCATACTATTGTTGTACACCTTGAAGTATGTCCATCTCTTCTGTGAGGTAACTTCGTGATAGGAAAGAGGTAGGTAGAATAGTCTTGTTTTTTGTTGTGTTTAGTAAAGCCTTTTCCTATTGCTTCTAAGATCATCATGCAACAAATTTGTGATAGTTGATGATTTGAGAAGCCAATCTACCCCTTCCTTGAATATCTTCATGATAGGGAAGGGCAGAAGGGATGAACATCCTTTGGAAACCCTATGTTTTTGCTCTGTTTCAGTTCTACTACAACAGGTCTTTCTCCAGCAGCAATGACCGGCCTGCCATAATCTTGTACGGTCGACAGTTTAGTAGGCCAACCGACCACTTTGTTTGTATGGCAGTGGTAGTTTTTCAACAAAACAAAATAGGTTTTTGGGGCCAATCTGAGGCACAATCGTATTTCATTGGACCCAGCCAAGCCTCATTGTGGTCTGGCCGAGCTTCAGAGTGTACACACAGAGGACTGTTGTTGGCAAAATAGAGCAGTGGTTGAGGGTAAAACAGGATAGTTCTTCAGAGGGCAGGCAGAGCATTTTCTAAAGGATGTTCTCACCGCGTGCATGTTGTCCCTCGCGTGCATGTTGTCCTTGTTTTTGTTTGTTGCAATTTTTGCAAATGTAATAATTAGTTAATTCATTTGGTGTTGTAATAATTAGTTGATTAGGCCATCCGAACTCTCTTATAAGAGGGCAAAATTGTAACACTTGATGTATGTCTTCCAACCTCTATTTCTTTTTCCCTTTTATTTACCTGCTTGTCGTGGTTGTATAAAGCATCATGTTTTCTTTTGTCATTTCCATGCCTTGTATCCATTTTGCATGCATTAAGATTTAGCTCATCATAATTGATGTCGTTATCATTTCCTACTTGATTATATGTGTTACCTCATACTTTGAGTTGATTCACATATCATGTTAATAGCTGAATCTAATAGTTGCATTTTTGAATGCATTGCATTAGCCATTTTGTATATTAGGATCATGTATTTTTTCTAACTACCCTCTTTTCTTTGGCTTGTCGTGGTTGAGTACTAGGTGTGCATTTTTGTTTTAGCATATTACATGTATGTTTGTGTTGCCATGTCAAGCATACTACGTTGAGGTTACTCGCTTACTTGAAATATGTCTTTGAATACCTATGGATGGAGGCTATTTTGCTTAGATTGGAATGACTTCGATTATTGTACATATGAGCTCACTTTTCCTTTGAGTTGCACATATTC
The DNA here is from genome assembly GCA_025200525.1 of Camellia lanceoleosa. Lineage (NCBI taxonomy): Eukaryota > Viridiplantae > Streptophyta > Magnoliopsida > Ericales > Theaceae > Camellia > Camellia lanceoleosa. Next base: position 45,384,537 of record CM045765.1, read on the forward strand.
AAAAACTCTTTTCAAGAAAGCATCAAATCAAAGCATTCTAAAGTAAGTGGCGTGGTCTATACTTGTTTGCTTCACATAGTAATGTTAGTATATTAATAATCAGAACATAAGCATATAATGTCCATAAAATTCACATCATGACTTAGTAGAAGTCGATCTTTGATCGAGTGAGTGGGGTGCTCAATTCATGACCTTATTCTCTCACACCTAAGTTCCCGAGTCGAGACAACTTTGGTTATGACAGACAAGTGGCCTTTGGCATGAGTCACTAGTTTCCTAAATTTCCCAAAAATATTTAAGTGGCGACTTTGAAATCTGGTAATGCAGTCCATTTTTGGCATCTCTGATGATTAATGGATTTTCTAAGATTTGCTGGATTTGGACACTCGTTCATTTTTTTTTTCTTTTCACATTGCACTTGTGGAACTAGATTCAGACCCACGGGAGTCCAAGCTGTAAGGCAATCACATCCAAGGAGTCTAAACCCCTCTGAGGAGCGCAAAAAAGCAAACTATAGTTTTTGGCGACTTTGCTGGGGATATTAGAGAACTTGACTTGAACTTCATGATGTAAACTTTTACCTACATATATATGTTCTTTGCATTGCATTTGCGTGGTGCTTTTAAGTCACTGTGTTTACCATCTGATATCCTGCCTGAGGCTTGCCAAAAGCTTTCCAAAAGGCTTGTCGAACGTAAGCAATGTCACGTTGGGAACACAACCCTTGGATCTGGGTTACCGTTGTATCGTTTTATCCTCCTTTCACTTTTTGGTATTAGGTGTGAGAGGTATATTAGGTAACCTTGCTGAGGTACTCTTTTTAACCAATTGGCCTAGCACATGTAGTAAGCTCTAGTGACTGTTCCAAAAATAAGACAGGATGCTCGCCCATATTCAGGATATTGTGATACCACTTGTTTGAAATAGTGGAACTCTAGATCATGCCAAAGCTAGGACAGAGTGACCCTACCCCCTCATAAGGGTGTTTTTGTTCTCTTTACTTGTTATGTGCTATACAGTCGATCTATACAGGGGTTTCTAATATTAGTGGTTCAGTTATATCAGTGTGTGGGACAGAATTCAGTAGGGAGTTCAGTCATTCAGCTGTGATCATATCTATTCTGTTGAAAATTGGGCTGAGGTGTTGTTTGTTTTTTTTTTTTCTTCTTTTGCTAGGTAGTCATGAAACCATAGCTTCAGAAGGTTTTGATATCTCCCAGGTACTCTGGACTCATGTTGGTAGACTTTGTAAGGTTGGGGATTTAGTTCAAGGACAGTCGGTGTTTGCTTCACTGTTGCCAGTGGCAAGACAAAGGAGGGCCAGACAGGGTTCACCTATTCCACTATTCTGGCATTCACTAATTAGATCACCTTTGTTCAGTTCATCCCGGCACAACCATCAACTTCTTTAATGGTTCAGTCTCCGACAAATCTAGAGGATTTTCTGATCTATTTTTAGCAATCAGTAGAATCACTCCAGCATGATATGGCTAGACAAACCTAGCTATTGCAAAAAATGATAGTCCTTCCACTATTCAACTTTAAGAACCTCCATGAAATTGGGGTTCAAATTGAGTATGCCATCAGATAAGGGATCATTGCGGAAGGTAATGAGCCTATGAGGAAGAATGTTGTTCGCAGTTCCAATGCTACTACTAGTGGTAACATAGTTGCGAAATGCTCAGAAATAAACACTGTTACCAGTCCCATCAAAAACCTTTTTGCTGATAATAGCCTAAAACCAACCACTTCAACTTGGCCTCCAGCCCAAAATTTCCATCCTCTTTAAATGGATCTCTCTCAAGCCTGGAAAATTCTACTAGAAAAAGGGCACCTAGGGCTCCTAGAACCTCGATCCCTCCCAAGTCCACTTCCACCAAGAGATAACCCCACTAAATACTGTGTCTATCATCACCAACCTGGTCATGATACAAACTGTTGCATCTACCTCCGTCATAAGATTTAGGATTTTATTAACGAAGAGATCATAGCTCCACCAAAAAGACCTCATGCCACCACTAACCCATTACCTCTACACCTCAACCTAATCCATACACTGCCATCCACCTATAACCCTAGCACATACATCACCGCAGCCCATTTACCTAAGCCTGAGGTGTTCATTCCAAAAAAGTACGGACTAGTGTATGATGGATGCACTTGAACCCTAATCATCTCAAACTCCAAAACTTAAACTCCACAATAGCCCAATTCTAGTCTAACCTAATCTAAAGAGCCCAGCCCAACTAATTCACCAAGACCAAGTTAGTTCAAATACAATCCAAACACCAATGGCCGAACCCATTACTTCTAAGCAGTTGGGCATGCTTAAAGATCTTCAGAGAATTATGGTAGATTTGGCCTTTGGGATCTTGGCTCCATCATCGACCACATCACAAGCCACAAATTGGTGATGACATGTTAACAACAAATGGGTCTCGCTCTGATATAGCTATCCAATTCCTTGACAAAGCTAAAGCAAGTGGTAAGAACAAGGCCAGGGCAAGTATTGATCCCTATGCACATCTTCGGTGGGCTATTGAGACTTTGAAGGTCAAAGGGCTGAACAAGCAACAAATACTTGTAGTTGTTGCAAAAAATGTAAATAACACTTTTGTCGCTCAAGTTGGGAACATTTTCAATCAAGGGGTAAGGCATGAAAAGGGACGTTATACAAAAAACACCCCTTTCAACTCTAATCCTATACTTGTAAGAGATCTCCAAACCCAGTCAACACTTGTAGACCCCTCTATCAATGCTTCCACGACTGGTAGCCACACCTTCAATCCCCTTTACATGACCTTGTCCAAAGCTCTCCAAATCCTCATAGGACAATGCCATCTCAAACCTCTTGACCCTTGGCCTCTCCCTGGTTTCCTTTTAGCCAAGCATGATGCTGCCAAGTATTGCGCCTTCCATCAGTAACCTGGCCATGGCACTAACTGTTGTTTTTGTCTTCGCCATAAAATTCAAGACCTAATTGACAACAAGGTTATCGTCTCACCAGGTCCTACAAAGTCTATCGGTGCTGGATCAATGAACTTAGGAAATAATATGACTAGTTCTGTGATCGGGAATGAACCACCTGCTGATGGCGCTCATTTTACTTCAGACGTGGTGAATGGCACGCACTGATTTTAGCAATTTGAAAATGTTGTTTAGTTTACTTTCTGAGGTGGGTGTTGAGTCAGTCCTGTTGCGTTAGAGTTTGGTGATTTTGGGGGTATTAACTCAGACGTCACTATCTTGTTCGTGTTTCTTTTTTCACTCTTTCTTTTGAGTCTGTTTCAATCACTAAGCCAGCAGTTCAATGAAATTACAATAACTTTCACCTACTTCTTTGTACCTTTAAATCATTTCATTGACCAAAGTTTTTCAAAACTATTTCCACAACTATGGTGAAAACAAATAGGAAGGAATTCCTCGGGATTTGCAAAATTTGATCGACTGAGAGAAAGAGAAGCGTGCTAAGCCCTTAATGAATGAGATCATGTCTGTTAATATGGGTACTAAGAAGGATCCTGGCTTGGTCCATATTGGTTCTACATTGTCTTTAGAGGAACAACAAGTGACTAGTCACTTTATTAAAAGATTTCAAAAATGTTTTTACGTGGTCCTACGAAGACATGCTTGGAAGTGATCTTGAGATTGTATAGTATAGGGGCACTCTCAGCCTTGAGACTCGATCACTTAGCTTTCAAACCTTGATTCAGAGTGTTCAACAATCAACCAAAATATGAGGCTTGCATGGCTGGATTTGAACCAGCTCTTGATCTAGGAGCAATAAGGTTGTATGTGATTGAAGGAAGCTTGCATAGCTGGATTAGAAGTAACCCTTGAACTAGGTGTAAAAAGGTCAAATGTGATCGAAGTGTCAAAACGGGGTCATTTCTCAAGACAATAGAGACCGGCAAGAAAGCCAAACCCCAAAATTTGAAAGAAGAAAAATTATTGCTGAAGGACACTCGAGTTCCTATCCACGACACTAGAGGCAAATTCAAACCCAATTGGATGGGCCTTTACATCATCAGAGACTATGTGACCAGGGAGAGCAGCCATCCTCATGGATTTAGAGGCGATCTCACAACTAATCAACATGGACAAATTAAAATTCTCTATCCTTGAGAGGCTTGTTGGCTGAAAACTTAGAAGAGCGACCTAGGAAAAAGTTAGAGCATGGAAAAAGAACAAAAAAGGAAAAAAGAAATATGAAAAGAAGCAAAAAGAAAAAGAAAAAGAAGGAAAATAGAAAAAGAAAAATAGAGCTCGCAAGGTTGAAAACCCGGAAGGGCAACCTTGGCAAAAGTTAGACTATAAAAAAAGAGAGTTAATACCCAAGTGGACCTTAATCTGGAACTACGTAAGCCTGATTCCCATCTTTTGGATACAAAGGCAACTTCATCTTGAAGTTTGGCCCCAACCATTTTCATTCTGCTTGTCTTATCCATGTTGATTGGCTTATCCTTATTTAACTCGGCTATCCTATCCATGTCCAATCGGCTCATCTTTATTCAAATTTGAGTATTCTATTCCGTTAAAAGATTCAGCTGTAAGACAAATCGAGTTCGGATTTGAGGTTGTGCATCTCAAGAGTTAAGTCCATGTTGGTCGGGTAGTGGCTATTTGCACAAAATAGTTTTTTAGGATTTTTAGTGAAGTTGACTAATTTTCTTAGAAATTATTCCAATTTTTCAAAACCGGACCATTTCTTGCACCTAAAAAAGGAAAATTTTCAGTGCTCACAGCTTGACTTATATGATTTCAAAACAGAAAGTCAAACAAACATATTAATCTAAACTCTCGCGTTGGCCAAAATTGTTTTAGCAGAAAGCGGAAAGAAAAAAAAATAATAGTCAAAGTGATGAACTAGGGGCATAGTCGAGTCAGGTTTTCTGTCTTTTCCCCATTGTCAGTGCACTCACTAGAAAGGGCACTACTGAAGCTAGCAGCAGGGGCCAAAAGCTCTTTTATCCTTCAAGCAGTGAGGCATCAAGCCAAGTGTGAAGCACAGACTAGAAACGAAGCTGGATATTCGACCCCCTCATTTGGATGGGTTTGATCACTTCTAAACTGGTGTCTGAACTGGAATGAGAAGTAGAAAACATAGTGGATGAGACCAATCAATTGTATACCTGGCCAGTGGGACATGCTGTAACTCCTCTCGGTCAAGTTAAACCAAGGGCATTGCTGAACGATGTCACTTGCAGATCTATTGCACATCCAGTCGCGCCACAACTCCTCTGTGGAAAAGCTCACTAGTTGCGAGCGAAAGAAGTAGGATCTAGCAAAATATTCGTGGCAAGGGTCTACAACTTTCAATTTACCCATCAACCACATTTGGGAAGAGATAAAAAATAAGAGAGATTAAAGAATAGAGAGATGTGCGCTGAGAGAAAAAAGTAAGGAAAGAACTTTTTAGAAAAAAGAGATTGAGTGCCAAAGTGATGTGAGAACCATAAATAAGAAGGGGTGGGAAACAATACCTGGAGAAGCAGTGGGCTCCCCATGAACCGAGAGGTCTCCTGCCAGTGGAAAACATCCAAGTATTGTGTTTGTTATTTTTGTTTATTTGGATTCTTATTTTGAGTCATTTTGATTTTGGTTAATGTGGCTCGCCTATTTTGCACCCCCCCTTTCAGAAGGTTTGAAAAGAAAGGCCTCATAGTTCAGACTCCTATGGTTTTGAATCTAATCTCACAAGTGCAATGTGAAACTGATAAACACCAAAGAGTCCAAATCCGGCAAATCATTTTGGAAAACTGATTTTGAATCAAATAATGCCAAAATTGGACTGCTTTACCAGATACAGAGTTGCCACCTAACTATTTTTTTGTTTTGGGGAAATTTAGGAAACCCTTACTTGTGCCGAAGGCCACGTGTCCATCATCACCAAAGTTGCCTCGACTCGGAAACTTAGGTACGAGAGGGGAAGGTCATGAATTGAGTACCTCCACTTGCCCGATCAAAGATCGGCCTCTACTAATCAAGATATGATTTTTTATAAACATTATGTGCTCTTATTCTGGTTATTAAACTAGCATTACTACGTGATATGCACAAGTAAGTATAGACTAGTTTGCTCAATTTAGAACAATTCAATTCATGTTTTTTTGCGAAAATGGTTTGAATTTGCCACCTCAAGTGGGCTTAGAGTTTGCGGATTTGCCACCAAACATAGTGGGCTTAAAACGCACATTTGTTGAATTGTTCCAATTCAAACAATAAGCCTTTATCCACAGGCATTCATTCAGTTTAGCAAGTATGCACATAGCCTCATGGCAAGCATGCTAATCATGGCAACATTCACATTCATGCAAGTATGCTAAAGCGTAAAAACTCACCTAGTACTCCGAGCTAAGAAGATATGAGTTAGAAAAACATTCATGATTCCTAATTATACAAGATCCCTAATGCAATACATGCAATATGCAATTAACAGGCTTGGCTACTAATATGGCATATGGATCGATTTGAACAACATGCGATTAAACACGTTTTCAAATAAGATATTGAAATGGCAATGCAGTTTAAATGATACGCCGAGCCATGGTGCATGCAATATGAGATGAATGGATGTAAGTATGGGATATGCTAATTGAAATATGTCCCTAAACTAACCATCAAAAGCGGGTAAATAAAAGGGAGAAAAACGTGGGGTTGGAAAACATACACATGCACACACACTTATAACAACATTATGCCCTAGCAAAGGAGGGTCTGAATAAATAAGAGCTAACTAGCTATCTGAATAAACTAATTAGACTAATTATTACAAGCCAAATGAATAACTAGCTAAGCTAATTACTAATTATTTACAACACTTTTAACTAACTAGTAAACTAATTAATTATTTTACAACACAAATGCACATGAACTAAGCATTTAAGACATTGAACTATGCTGCCACTGCTTTTCCTCGGGAAGTGGAAGATGCATATGCTCGGTTTTGGCCCGAAAAGACCTCTGTTTTGCTTTTGAAAGCCTCTGTTTGCAGGGTTGAGAATTTCCAAAACCTTTCTGCTCCATCTTACCAAAAGATGCTGAGGTTTACATCAGTGGCCAGCCAGCCATGGATGAATGCTACTGGCCATCTATTGGCCAAGAAGTTGGTTTGTCGGCCAAAAATGGTGCACTGCCAGCCATGGACAAATGCCTGCCGGCCATTGATGCATTGGATCACCATTCTGCAATAGAGTACAAACAGAGCAAAAAGAGGGATTTTTCCAAGGATTGTATGCACATTTCACCCCTCATTTTCATGGACAAATCCAAGGAATTGTGAACTTAAATCACAAACCACCAATCAAAGCAATTTCATTGCATGATGGCTTGTGCTTCAAGGTGTGCAAGCTTAATAAATGCAAAGCCAAACACTTAAGAACAATCACCCTATCATACGTGACAAGGGCAATGGAGACCTAGGAAAGTGGCACATTTCATCACTTTTGAGTATGAAATGCTCCATTTTCCTTGTATTCAAACTAACGTCTGATTTGAACACATGCAATGCAACACAAAGGGATGCTTATCTTGCCTCTTTTACTTATCAATTTTGTTTACACATTTTAATTACCAACCATCCTTTAATCACATTAAGTCCAGATGGTGAATTAAGTCCTCTAAGTAGAAAGAAAGCTCAAACCAAAGGTTGTTTTAGGCATGAAAGAGACCTCATGCCATTGGTAATGAACCCTCAAAGGGATTAAACCATTAAGCACAAAACCTCAATTTCATGTTTTAAACAAGCAAATGGTTTGAAACACTTTCAAAGCAAAAATAAAATCAATAAAGGAAGGAGTTTGCAGAGATGGTTAAGTGCTGAAAATGAGTGATAAAAGCACTAAAACATGCAACCAACTCAAACCAATTGTGGTTAAAGCCTTAAAACATTAAGCTAGTGAAGGAACTTACACTACAACTATGCAAAACAACACTCAAAAAGGACCAAACAGCCAAAACAATGGCAAAATTGTTCAAAATAGAGCTTAAGACATGCTGGACTTGAGCCACAATAAGCTAAAACATTAAGCTAATACATGAGGCTAACTAGGCATACAAACAAGACACAAGGAGGGAATGCTAACCCCTCCAATTTTGGACTTCAAAATGAGTTTTTTACCACTAAAAAACCTCTGAAATTCAGTGGTTAAAAGGCCCAAAAAAGTTGGTTTGAAAGTGATGAACAAAGGCATAAAAACATTACAAACTAAGAAGCAAGAAGGGTGAACCACCCCCTAACTAAAAAGGGCTCAAACCACCACTTTTAAGTCACAAAAACAAAACTTTTATAGTTTAAAACCAGGCCCAAAATAGTAAGAAAAGATGGTAAAACAAGTTTATTGAAACAAAGTAAACAAGGCAAGTGTTATACCTTTGACGCAAAGCTCAAGTTCAGGTACCAAACCAAGCTAAAACCACCTTCAAGAGCTCAAAACAAGTCCCAAGGAACCTCAGCTCAAAGGTGAGAGGATTTGGTTTAGGATGTGTATGTAAAAGTGTAGAGAAACTAGGCAAGTAGAAAATTACAAGAGAGAAAGAGAGAAATCTAGAGGGAAAGAGATTTTTTGTTCCAAAATTTCTAACCCCCCAAAATGGGGGAGGAACCGCCTTATATATAGAAAATATGAATTCCATACAAAGAGATCCAGCCCTCTGTTTGTGGATAGATACAAGCCTCTGAGCAACCAGCTGCCACAACTGGCACAATATATCTGCAGAAAACACTGGTGGCCAACCGGCCATCAGTGATGGCCGGCAAGGCACATCAATGGCCGACAGGCTAAAAGCCCTGGCCGGCAGCCCTCATAGATGGTCGACAGGCCACCAAAGGCTACAGGGGAGAGAGACCAAGACATGGTCCAAAACGGAAACAAAATGGATGTAGGGTTTGAAAGGCTCAAACCTGTGGTGTTCCGCCGAATGCAAGAACATCCAAGTCTTGAAGGGCCGTAAAAAATGGGGTGTCTACAATTGCCCCTCTTTGACAGACCTCGAAGTCATGATATGAAGTGAGTGAATGTCAAAGCCCAAAGACGACCTATTTTGACAAAGCTGCAAGACTTGGACAAACAATCAAGACAGAAAACAAAATGGTTGTGCCCGCAGGCTGCCTACGTATCCCTTTGCAAGGAATCAAACCAACGTAGTTCTTGGGCAAAATGCAAATGATATGCACTATGCAAGAGCATAACTTATGGTCATGCAATGAATCTGTAATGAAACATTTAAATGCAAATACAATGCATTGAAAATGCCGCATTCGAACAAATCGAAACAAGGTACAACAACCTCAAACACAAAAGTAAGTAACTAAACACACAACATGCTGGAATTACGAACCAAACCACATTTCATGCAGAAAGGATGTAAGAAAATTATGCAAACTTAACTACGCAATGCGCAGGAAAGGCGAAGAGCAACCATCGGGCACACCCAAGGTCTCAACCAAAATCCTAATGTGTTGCACACGGAAGGAAAAGGGCGGTGTAAACACTGGGACACACTTGAATGTGTTTTAACCGAAGGGGTTGGTGTAAACACTGGGACGCACCCGAATGTGTTTAACCGAAGGGAAATGTAAACACCAGGACACACCCAAATGTTTTTAACCAAAAGAAGGTAGGTGTAAACACCAGGACGCACCCAAATGTTTTTAACCGAAGGAGTGGTGTAAACACCGGGACGCGCCGAAATGTTTTTTAACCAAAAGGAGTGATGTGAACACCGGGATGCACCCGAATATTTTTAACCAAAAGGAGGTAGGTGTAAATATCGGGACGCACCCGAATGTTTTTAACCAAAAGGAGTGGTGTAAACACCGGGACACACTTGAATGTTTTTAACCAAAAGGAGGTAGGTGTAAACACTAGGATGCCTCCGAATGTTTTTAACCAAAAGGAGGTAATCCTAATGTGTCTCACCCACAAGGAGAGGGAGTAAAAGGATGTGATTTGAAGGGCACAAATGACTTCACCCAAACTCTGCTGAATGAACCATACATACAATATTGTACCTGCGTAAGAAAGAAACTCAAAAGGTATAACATATTAAGGGTGCATGTTCTATGCACAATTGCAATAATGTTAAGGCATGTTCTATGTATGAAGGGAGAAGTGCCTATTCTATTCGTAAAAGCAGGTGTAGGTTCCTGTAGACACCCCATTTTGACCGTCCTCAAGACTTGGATGTTCTTGCAGGTACATCCGGTGACAAGTTTGATTGCTCATCGAGTGCTCGAATTCTGCGGCGGAATGCCATAGGTTTGAGCTTTCCAAACCCTGCATCAATTCTGTCTCATTTTTGGACCATGTTTTGGTCCTTCCAGCATGTTATTCTTGGTGCACTGTCGCCCATGATAAGGCACTGTTGGCCATGAATTTTGGCCTGGCAGCCATTGATGTGCCCTGTCGACCATCATTGATGGCCGGCCGGCCACCAGTTCATCAGTAGATATTTTTTGATATTTTGTGCCAGCTGTTTGCACAGATTGGAGCATCTGCTTGCACGTGGATGGTTGGATCTTCTTGAGAGGGTTTTGTATCTTCTATATATAGAAGTCTTCCTTTTGCATACAAGAGGTTGGAAATTTTGAAGAAAAAATTTCTCTCTCTCTAGAATCCTCTCTCTCTCTCTCTATCTCTCTCTCTCTCTCCCCCTATTTTGTGTTTGAAAGTGAGAATTCTCTACACATTTGCACTAAGACCCTTGACCAAACACCTTCATCTTGGAGCTGAGGTTCTTGGAGGCCTAGTTTGAGTTCTTGAGGTTGGTTTTATCTCAGAATTGTGGCTGTTTTGTTGCTGTGCTTCAAAGGTATAAGGCTTACCTCTTTTAAGCTTTGTTTTAGTTGATTGCTTGGCTATCTTTTTACACTATTTTGACCTGGTTTTTCAACCATAAAAACCTCTGTTTTGAAGGTTACAAATGGTGGTTTAAGTCTTGTTGAGTTAGGGGGGGTTGTCTCATCTCTTTGCTCTTTGGCTTGTAAAGCCTTTTGAGCCATCTTTCAAGCCTTTTTGAAACAAATTTTTGGGCTCTTTTAACCACTGAATTCTAGGGGAATTTCAATGGTAAAAACTTAGTTTTGAGGTCCAAAATAGGACAGGGTAGTCCTCCCTTCCTTGTGTCTTGTTTGCAAGTGTAGATGGCCTAACATGTGAGCATGTTTTTCTCCCTTTTTATGACTTGATCTCAGCATGTTTTTGCTACTGATTTAGCATGCTTTAGCTCTATTTTGAGCTTTCTTGGTCATATGAGCTTTGTCTTGCATGGTTATAGTGCAAATGCCTTCACTAGTTTAGTGTTGAAGGCCTTTAAACATGTTTTGCTTGAAATGATTGCATGTTGTAGCATCATTTAACATGTGATTTTAGTGCATATAGCTCTGTCACACTCTCACTTATTTCACCTTTTCATTGCTTTTGAGAGTTGTGCCTTAAGCCTTGTTAGTAGCCTAACACATGAGCATGTTTTTCTTCCCTTTTATGCTTCTATCTCAGCATGTTTTAGCCATTGTTTTGACATGTTTTAGCTCTATTTTGAGCTGGTTTGGTCAATTGAGCTTAGTGTTGCATGCTTAGAGTGTTGTGCTCTTTACTACTTTTGATGTTTTTGGCTTTTGAACATGTTGTGCATGCGTTGATTGCATGTTTTAGAGTCATTTTTATTCCATTTCAGCACTAAAAGTCTGCAACCTCCCTCTATTTTGCACTTTTTAATTTGTTTTGAAAGTGGTCTTGAGCCCCTTGTTAGCTTGAGTATGGAATTGAGGCTCTCATGCCTAATGGTTTTAATCCTCTCTTGAGGATTCCTCGTAACCAACAGCATGAGACTTCTTTCATGCTCAAGGCTCTTGTGGCTTGGACCCTCTTTCCAATTAAAGGACTCTTATCTTGGACTTAACCGGTTAAAGAATGACTTTGTAATGCTAAAATGAGTAAACAAAATTGGACAAGTAAAACATGACCAAGCTAAGCATTGTTATGTTGCATTACATTGTGTTCAATCGGACGTTATATTGAACATAAGGAAGATTGGTCCATTTCATACTCAAAGTGGTGAAATGAGCCAATCTCCGTTGTCTCCATCACCCTTGATCATGCATGATAGGATGGTGGTTCTTACGGTCTTGTTTTTGTGCATTTATTGAAAGTGTACAACTTGGATCTTTGGCCATCATGCATTGAACATGCTTGATTGGTGGTTTTGGATCCAAGAGTGCCACTCCTTTGATGTTTTGAGATGATGAGGAGGGGCACGGTACAAACATACCCTTGAAAAACTCTCAATTTTCCTCTGTTTATGCTCTGTTGCAGTGTGGTGATTCAGTACACCAGTGGCCGGCAATGCTTCATCCTTGGCCGGCAGTGCTTCATTATTGGCCGGCATAGCACACTTTGGGCCGGCAGATGGCCGGCAGCAATAATTCATGGCTAGCAAGCCACTGGTGCATTCCTCAGCATTGGTTTGGTAAGGTGGAGCAGAAAGTTCTTAGAGTAACCCTGCAAACAGAGCCTCTCAAGAGTAAACCGAAAGGCATTTAGGGGCGAAAACCGAATGCATGCATCTCCCATGTTCTAAAGCAGAGTTGAGGCAATGTAGTTAGAGCTCTACATGTTTAGTTAGCATGTTGTTATAATTTATTTAACTAGTTTGCTAATTAGTTAAGTGTTGTAATAATTAAGTAGCTTAGCTTAGCTATTTCTTTATCTTGTTTTGTAATAATTAGTCTAATTAGTTTAATTAGATTAGTTTGATTAGCTTAGCTAGTGTAGCTTAGCTTATTCAGACCCTCCTTCGCGAGGGCGCAATGTTGTAATAAGTGTACGTGCGTGTGTGTATGTCTTCCAACCCCATGTTTTTCTCCCTTTTATTTAACTGCTTTCAATGGTTAGATTAGGGTCATTTTCGATTAGCATACCTTATGCTTGCATGTTTGCATTGTTCATTTGTCTTGCATGCACCGAGGCTCGGCGCATCATTCAAACTACATCGTATTTTCAATACACTTCTTTGAATACGTGTTTCAAAGCATGTTATAAAAGTGTTGCATTCATATGCCATATTAGATAGCCGAGCCTATTAATTGCATTTTGTATGTGTTGCATTAGGCATTTTAACATAGTTAGGATCATGTATTGTTTCTAACTAGCTTTTGTTTTGGCTTGGAGTACACTGTAAGTTTTACGCTTTAGCATGCTTGCATGAGTGTGAATGTTGCCATGTTTCGCATGCTTGCCATGAGGCTACGTGCTTATATGCTTAACTGAATGAATGCCTGTGGATAAAGGCTTTGTTGTTTGAATTAGAACAATTCAACGAATGTGAGTTTTAAGCCCACTTTGCGAAGTGGCACATCATATTTTAAGCCCATCATGTTTGATGGCAAATCCGCATTTTAGCCCACTTGAGGGTGGCATTTTCAAACCATTTTCGAAAACAAACATGAGTTGAATTCATTCCAATTCTTGCGATTTTAGTCTATACTTGCTTGTGTGCGTGTCACATAGTAAAGTTTGCTAATAACTAGAATAGGAACACATGTGTTTATAAAACAACATATCATGTTTAGTAGGGGCCGATCCTTTGATCGGGCGAACGGGGGTGCTCATTTTAGGACCTTCCCCTCTCGTACCCAAGTTCCCGAGCCGAGGCAACTTTGGTGATGACAGACACGTGGCCTTTAGCATGAGTCAGGGTTTCGTAAATTTTCCAAAAATAAAATATTTAGGTGGCGACTCTGTAATCTGGCAAAGCAGTTCAGTTTTGGCATTATTTGATTCAAAATCGATTTTCCCAAATGATTTGCCAGATTGGACTCTTTGGTGTTTATCAGTCTCACATTGCACTTTGTGAGATTAGATTCAGAACCGTGACAAGAGTCTGAACTGTAGGACCAATTTGAGCTCTCCGAAAGGGGGGGCGCGCAGAAAGTCGAGTCTATAGTTCCATGCATAATTTGAATACATATTCCATGCGTAATTCAAAACAAACGCATATTTCATGCATAATTCAAGAACGAACACTAGGCACACATGCAATTCCCATGAAATACACATCTTAGAACAACATATGTGAAATGCATATTCTATGCCATAAAATGAAGTACATGTTCTATGCAACAATGAATAGGACATGCACGTTCTATGCAAGATATCAAAGCATGATTTGTCGAAAAGAAACTCAAAGGCAACTTCCAATTCACCTCTCGGAAGAATTACAATGTGTTTAAAGGATACACCTCGTTCACATTGACAAGTAACGAACATTGTGCATCGAAAACATAGTTTCAAGCTTTCACATAGGCATTCTGAACCAAACAATGAATAATCCCTTCACTTATTGGAAACCAAGGACACAAAATAGCATCAGGAACCCCAAGAAAGTTGCCGGCCACTTGCTAGCCATGAGATAAGACCGCCGGCCAGGTGTCGACCAACAATGAACACTGTCGGCCATCGATGAGCCTTGCCGGCCATCGATGGTAGATTGAGGGCAATATGGGGAATTCAGCTCGGGCCTTTAAGTGTGGATCACCACACTTTATTTCCTCACTTTCCCTTGCTCAAAAATCCTCTCCCTCTCTCTAGGTCTTCCTTTTCTCTAGATTTACACGTTCTACACGTTTTCCAATGCCTTACGTAAAGTTGATTTTCTAAATCCCCTTTGTTTACTTCACTTTGAATCGATTGAAATCCAATTTTGGAGTTTTTTTTTTTTTCTCATTTCCACCATTCTAGGTTCATTTCCCTCGAGTTTCTCTCAAGTTTTGTGCACGCTGGAAGAAATGTTACGAATTGAGTAGTATCTGCCCAATTGAACCACCTTAAAAAAAATTATCAATTGTTTAATATAATGTTTCTTTTAATGTTTTATTAATTTTCCCTAAGAAGCCAAAGATTCGAATGATCCACAAGAAGATCAAGTAACTAAATTAATAGCAAATGATTGTATTTTGCATTGTTGTGAACAGAGCAAATGGAAATTGCGAAATCAAAAGCTCCAGGGGAATTGTTGAACTGGGATGATATTAAGAAGATGAAGTATTCATGGAATGTAGTGTGTGAAGTGATGAGACTTGCACCACCCCTCCAAGGAGCTTTTAGAGAAGTAATGACAGATTTCATGTACAATGGTTTCTCAATTCCAAATGGCTGTAAGGTAATAACCAAAATTTCATATATAATTGTTTTATGAGATTGGAATTTCTCCGGTCTAGATCTGGATCAGAGACGTGTTGTTTGGGCCAATGGGACCCACTACGGGACTCGTTTGGATTCAAACCATTCATTTTTTAAGACTCTTCTTCGTATACATCACATAAAAAAAATCAAGTCGATCCGATAATTATAGCATCTTTATTTTATTTGTTTGCCTCTAGTCTAGATCTGGACTAGATTATTTGTATTATGTACTTGTTTGAAATTGTAAGCTACTTAATAACTTTACCTTGTCATTTTCATTTTATTTTTCTTCTTTCATTTTGAAATCATCAGTTATATTGGAGTGCGAACTCGACACATAATAATTCAGAATTCTTCTTCGAGCCACACAAGTTTGACCCATCAAGGTTTGAGGGATCTAGACCCGTACCTTACACATATGTGCCTTTTGGAGGAGGACCAAGAATGTGCCCAGGAAAAGAGTATGCTAGATTGGAAATACTAGTGTTCATGCATAATCTGGTAAAGAGGTTCAAGTGGGAGAAAGTAATTCCTAACGAGAAGATTGTTTTCGATCCCATGCCTAATCCTGAAAAAGGCCTTCCGATTCGCCTTTTCCCTCACAAAGCTTAAATTGGCTCTAGATTGTTAATGAATAATGCTATATGTATCAATTAGTGTACTAACTAGTGTGCCAATTGATGATGTGATATATTTTAAAATGTTTTTTGTATTTGTAATTTGTAAAATGAGTGGGATGAATAATAATAACAATTTCTCACTCGCTCAAATATGTATTTATTATAAGTATTTTTTCCGCACGTATCTGTGTATGTCACTGTGGTTACGAGGTATAACCAATAATAAATTCCTATGTATTGATGCAAAAGTTGTGGCTATAAAGTAATTCGATTTGTGTTTTTCATACAAGGAATAATTTGGGTAAGCAAACCCAAGGTTCAACAAGCCTGACTAGACATGACTAGATTATCTCCTGAAGATAGAATTCTAGAATGTACATCAGGAATTGTGTATGTACGTGAAGCATTTGCTTGTCAAAAGTACTCTATTATTTATTTGGAATTACATTTTGTTAAAAATATGGTTAATATGCGTGGAGGCCCTTTTTGCCTTAAACTAATTAATCGAGAGTTTAACGGAGAAATGAGTCGCATCGATCTATATCTACCCAAAAAAAAAAATCAATAATACCACCTCATCAACTATTGTCAGCTAGAGAGCTTAGATGATGTTTAATATACAAATAAAACCAAATAAATACTTTAGTTAAGAAGTCAAAAAAATTACTATAAATTGTCATATCACTTTTTTTATTTTTCTATATTTTTTTTCAAAAAACAATTAAAAAATTATTAAAATAGCATGTATCCTTCAAAAATCACCTCTATAATAGGAGGTTTCTTCCACCCCTAAGCTTATCCAAAACTATAGTTGAGTTGTTTATTGACCACAGTTGATCTTTACTTCATGGCCAAGTTCATCTTTCCAAATGTGCCAATTTTACATGGGTTGATTAATGGAAAATTTATCTATAAATTTCATATTAAGAAATGGTGATTCATTTAGTTCTAAGAATTTTTGTATAGACCAATTAGTCCTATTGATGATGAAAAGATATATGTATTATATTATTTAAAAATTAGATTTACGGTTATATCCTTATTTGTATTATTTTTCCTTCTCTTTTTCTTTTTTATGCTAGAAAGGTAAGGTACATTAGAGAATCAAATTTGAGATGAATTTTTATATGAGAATTTTTTTATTTAGAAAACATTTCAAAAAGAGTATGAAAATGAATTGAAATATGAGATTCTTTAAATATTCCAAAAGGATGTGGGATTTTTCAAATATTTCAAAAGCAGTACAAAAACTTTTTAGTAAGTTTTGGACATATGTATAATTTCAAACTGTAACACTCCAATGTAGCACCCAAACGTAGCACTCCAAAAAAAAATAAATCTTAGTGTACTTTCCCCAAACGTAACACTATAATATAACACTCCAAAAAAATTCCTTATTGTAACACTCTAATGTAATACACAAAAATTTCATAGTGTACTTTTCTCAAACATAACATTCTAATATCACTGTCACAACCCGAACCTGCCCCTAAAGATTTAAGTCATGATCGGCCAATAATCCTTGATTACCTTTGGCCTCTATAACAAAATCAAATTGTATAATTATAAATGAGGTTTAACGGAAGCTATAACAAAATAAGAATAATTCCATTGAGTGGTGCTTACATTACAAATCTCACAAATAATTTAAATTCAATCTTCATACTTAAATATATTTTCAACAAACTTCAACTTGTTTTACACAATATCATTACACAAACAAAAAAAAAAAGTTCCTGAATAACAATGACAAAAAAAAAAAAAAAAAAGGTTGACAAGCTTGGCTCCGCTTGAGACTAGGTAACACCCCATCACGGAGGCACTTCACATATGGCTTCTCAAAAAAGGTGGACTCCCAAAGTATCTTTAAACTTGACGATCCACATGCTCACTTACATATATATAAGTAGGGGTGAGCATCGGATATTCCAATTCGTCCAAATCGACCAAACCGAACCGATCTGCCGCATTTTGGATGGATGCATGATGACGAGCAGACGATTGTGGAATGATTTTTTGCAATCCGCTTAGTTTTGGACTGATGGCGGATTTGAGGTTCCTTTGACCGCAATTGAACCATCAAACCGCGAGTACCCCTAGTAATTTGTAAGATTTTGTGTTTTTAATTTGTTTAGATGTTCTGTTTGTATTTTCAATTGAAAAAGAGTTTAGCTATTCTATTGTATTTTCAATTTGGAAATCCTTTTATCAAATGGCAAGTGTTGTTATTTGGTATTTTTGTGTGGAAAATATAAGGCTTAATTTTGTCATTTAAAAAAAAATTCAAATTAAATAGTTTTTGAATAAAAGAAATAATGAAATAATTTTGATAAAGCATGGTTTTTTTATAGGTATATATTATTGGTATTTGACAATTTACTTGATAATCTTTTGGTTATATTGAGTTGGATTGTTATCCCCAAAAAAAAATATATATTGACAACTTGTATTATGTTTAAAATTTGTAAAAATTTAAACTGCCAAACTAATTCGCATCTATTAGCCAATGTGCTCAATCTGCATCCATCAATCTGTAGGACGGATACGGATTGATTTTTTCCAATCTGCTAATCTGGTGGATTGGAGGTTTTTTGACCGCAACTGAACCGCAAACACCGCAAACACCCCTATATATAAGGGAGAGGGGTGAGCTGAAGCCTAGTGAGTAACATCAATATAAAAGATTTAATGAATGAAGTCCAACATTTTATAAAACATATCTTTTTAATATCCAAAACAATTCATATAATAGTCATATATCAAATTCATATCAATCATATGTTTCAACAATATTCATTGCAAATCATTATACGTGGTAACATCCAATAGAGTAACAATAAACCAATATGTCGAAGTTAATGGGATCATTAAGGTCAGTTCAATAGGACCACAACGGGTCAATAAATAGAACCACAACGGGTAATTCAATGTGAACCACTAGGGTCTAACATCAGAGATCTCTATGTTTCAATTAATCTAATTGTATTCTTCAAGCCATTCAAAAAGAATGTGTGATTTTTCAAACCATTCCAAAAGGAGTACAAAAATTCCTTAGTAAGTTTTGGATAAACATATAATTTCAAATTGTGAGTGTTACATTTAGAAAAAGTACACTAAAGAGTTTTTTAATACTTTTGTATTTGTTACATTGGAGTGTTATTTGGGAATACATTGATTAGAGTGTTACGTTTGGACAAGGATAAATTACACTTTTCTCCCTTTAAAGTTTCACTCATTTCTTACTTTGGCCCTTTAAATTAAATTTTTTCCACTTTGGCCCTTCATGTTTGCAATCCTTCTCACTTTGGCCCCTTAAGTTTGATTTTTTCTACTTTGGCCCTTCATGTTTGCAATACTTCCCATTTTGGCATTTCATATTTGCAATTCTTCCCACTTTACTCCTAGACTAACTTCTATCAAAAAAACTAACAGAATTTGTCACATCACCAACATATCAACTCCATGAGTGATGTAAAAAATTCACTAAAGATGCAAAAAATAAAAAAATAGAAAACAAAAAGATTGAAATTTTTTTTTAGTCTTTGGTGAATTTTTTTCCAAATTTATTCATAAACATTATTACATTAGAG
Source organism: Camellia lanceoleosa (assembly GCA_025200525.1). Taxonomy (NCBI): domain Eukaryota; kingdom Viridiplantae; phylum Streptophyta; class Magnoliopsida; order Ericales; family Theaceae; genus Camellia; species Camellia lanceoleosa. The sequence continues at coordinate 45,403,929 of CM045765.1, forward strand.
ATGCATCTAGCTTAGACGTACGTTAAAAAAAAAATTAATAATAATAATAATAGTAAACTTTTCATTTCAGAATTGACAATACAAGTGTTTGAGTCAGTATATTTTCATTTTTTTTTCGTCTTTAGTAAAATTTTTTATTTTATTTTTAGTTAAATTTGTTTTTATTTTTTTAGGTACATCTAATCTAGATGCATCTATAATGCAATAATGTTTATGAATAAATTTGAAGAAAAAGTTCACTAAAGACTAATTTCTATTTTTCATTTTTTTCATCTTTAGTGAATTTTTTACATCGCACATGGAGTTGATATGTTGTTGATGTGGCAGATTTTGTTAATTTTTTGGACGAAAGTTAGTCTAGGAGTAAAGTGGGAATGATTACAAACATGAAGGGCCAAAGTGGGAAGGATTGCAAACATGAAAGGTCAAAGTGGGAACAATCAAACTTAAAAGGCCAAAGTGAGAAGGATTGCAAATATGAAGGGCCAAAATGAGAAAAATCAAACTTAAAGGGTCAAAGTGGGAAATGGGTAAAACTTTAGGGGGGCAAAGTGTAATTTGCCTTTTGGAAAAACTACACTAAAGAATTTTTTTGTGTGTGTTACATTGGAGTTGTGGGGGCCGAGTTTGAGTTTCTGTATATAAATAGGAGCTGCGTATAAGTCGGCTCATAATAGTTTTACCCTCAGGATAAGATTGCCGAGAAGATGAGTGAAGTGGGCTGGCCATGGCCGAATAGAACTAGATTACGGGCCGAATAGGCCATAAAACCTACTGAATGATTGGGGGCCCAGCTGTCAGGGCAAGGTGTCCATAATAAGAAAGTGGGCCCCAAGAGAGTAATATAAAAAGGAGTATCAGCCAAAAGGGGGGTATGTGTTCAAAAAAAAAGATAACTTAAGATATAAGAAAAACTTGAGGGAATACTAACTTGCCCGTCGGAGTGCTAATTCCGGCACCCCCGACTGGATTGTTCATTCCCATTTTAGGTACAATCTCGAGGATCAAGAGAGTCTACTTTGGCTAAAGAGTATTTCCAAACTACATCTCCACAGAAGTGTTACGTTTGAAAAAATTATACTAAAGAGTTTTTTTAATGTTATTTTTTAGTGTGTTGCATTTGAGTGTTACATTAGAATGTTACGTTTTTGTTCATAATGTAGGATTTGTTCCAAAATGAGCGAAAATCCAAAACTTCTATAGTGATGATTGCCCAAATTTGTAATTTTATATTTGGAAAAATCCAATTTTATCTCTAAAAATTTAATTCTAAACATGTAAGTGACTACCATTTGTGTAATTTTCAATTTAATGATACTTTTTCATAAAAAAAAAAAAAAAAGAAAAAGAAAAAGAAAGACTAAACAGTTCACAAAATCATATTTTGAGATTTATTGATATCTTCACATTAATTTTTACCTCCGTAATTTTTTGTTTTCTTAAATTTATCAAATAAAATAATAGTAAATATTTTAATAAAACAAAATAAAAAATATCAATCCCAAAACATGTTTAATAGAAACGTTTGCATAAAGCCCAGGGGCTGAACCAGAAATGCTTTTAGGGGGGGGCCCAAGGTGTGTGTATAAAAGTTTGATTTAATTTTTGTACATGGCTAATCAAAAATAAATTTTTATACAAACATTGTGAAATTGTGAAGATAGACTTTTATGAGGATGATATTAAATAAATCAGACAAGTCATTTTTTTTTTAATAATTTGAAATAGTTAGAAATTATCTCATTATCTATTATCTATTACTATTATAAAAGTATGAAAAATTGTCATGTTTTTTATTTTTTGGGTATTTCAAAAATACCCTTCTAAACTTATTAAACATCAGTAAAACCACAAACAATTACAGACATCTTTCCAAATTCAACACCTTAAAATAACTAAACACCTTGAAATATCACAATCTACTATCAAACACCTTGGATGATTTGAAGAGTTTTTCTTCCAAAAGGTTCGACTTTTCTGAATATCTTTACATTATGTATTGGTACTGTATTGGTACTTTGTGAAGTTGTTAAGTTCCCTGTTTCAGACTCATGACTCATGTCCAATTATACAACTTGTATTATAATATGCATCATCATTCAGTTATACTATTTATATTATAATATGCATCATCATTCATAATATTTGTATCCAATAAAATAAATTTTTGGACAACGAGTGCTTGTGGCTTCATGGGTTACATACAATATCGTCTATAGAGTGAAAATGGTCTTAAACTACTCAAAGGTATTATATAAACAATACAAACCCACAATCAATTTGAGCGAGTGATTCTGTTAAAACCGCTAATAGTGGGCTGAGTAGTCTCAATTCACTTTATTTATTTATTTATTTTTTATTTTTTATTTTTTCTTTTTTGAGTTGATTTGTTATTCTGAATTGTCATAACATCATAATTCTTTGTTACTAACTTTGTTTCAGATTTCAGAACCAAACAATTTGAAAAATCTAGAAATCCCCTAGATGTTGATTTGTGATTATGTATCAATTTTAAGCAGTAAACAACAATCCCAATCAAACAATCAAGACAAATTGACACAATGATTTTATGTGAAAAAACCACAATTGGACACCTCCAATTGTGATAAAAAAAAATCACGGGCAACAGCCACAAGACAATCCACTAAGAAGATATAAAGAAATTACATAGGTATACTCTCAATTACCTAGCGAATCCACGCCCAAATTGAACCAACCTCTATGTGCCTCTTCCAACCCTGTCTTCACCTCGGAATTGTCTTTACGATGAGCCACTCTAGAATCCACCAAAGTTTCAGGCTCGAATTCTTTAGAATCCACCGAAGAACAACTCTCTCTTTTGTGTAGAACAAACAAAACCTTTGATGTATTCTTTTTAAACCATGAGTTGAATACTCAATAAAATATCAAAGAAAACTAACAAAATATCCCCAGATATAAACCTTAAGAACCAAAAAGAAGATCTGGAGGTATTAAATAGTTTTGAGAGAAAAGCAACTATTTATAGAAAATCCAAAAATAATCCTAGTTTTGGAAGAAATCCAATTACTTATAGAAATCCAAAAGTAATCCTAGTTTTAGAAGAAAATCAACTTCTTATAGAAATCCTTGTCAAACGGGATTGCCAATAAAAAACCTAACAATCTCCCCCTTTGGCAATGCTGTGACAAAACACACCTAACAAATAAAATCCTAATCACCCCAACCCATTACAGCCAACAAACGCAAACTTCTTTCTGATGGTCAAGATCTGCAAAACAACTATTAATGCCACAATCTCCAAAACAACTATTAGTGCCACAAGAGTATATGAAAAAGCAATAAACATATGACAAGATTATCTTGAAGCATGAGATGGAAAACATGAATAGATGCGGCTTGAAGATTTTAAGAACATGTAGCATGGATAGATGAAAACTAAGACTTATGCACCCGACACATGACATGAATACATGAAATCCTAAAACACACCGGACAACATTAATCCCCCCTTTTTTTTTCACGAATTGACAAAGGAAGCTCAAACAATAAAGAAGCCAATGCAAAGCAACATGCAAATCAACTAATGCCAATCTCTCGTACCAAACAAAACAAAGTGTTCATGCTAACAAACTCTTGTAATGATAAACCAAACTCCCCCTCACTAAAAACAATGAATAAGAAAAAAAAACGACAAAAATAATATGGTGGAGCAAGCAAGGAATTCCATATGTGTACCTTAAAAACACACAAGATGATCCAAGAAGCACAATTACTAGAAAACACAATGTGCACAATCTATAGAAGATTCCTCATGAAAGAAAGTGATGCATTATGTGAAAAGCATAGATCCCATGATAAAAGTGTGTGGTGACTCTTAGAGTTCGACAAACACAAGATTCAAATCCTAGTAGTGATCTGATAACTGGACCTTTGGCAGGAGAATCTAGGCACAACAAAAGTCAAACCACTAGGAATCAAGGGGTATTTGGTGAGTAAAGACGGAGGCTCCCCCTCAATCAATGAGTCTTTTTTTTTCACATTTTTTTTTCTTTTATTTCTTTTGTACATTTTTTTTTCTTTTATTTCTTTTGCACATTTTTTTTCTTTCTTTTGCACACTCATTGGCGGCTGACACGCTCAAGAGTATGGAAACTGAACCAGAGAAGCATGGATATAATAAGGATGGCCTGGTTGGTGACTCTGAGGTAGCCTTTTCCTCATGCCTGGACTACAAAGAATAGAGGGGAAAGCCGTGGAGGTGCAACAAGATGGAAGGTGGTTAAGAGACTCAACATCATCCAAGATATGCTAGTATCGGTCAATTCCTCTAGAAAAGCAAAAGATACAATGCCAGAAGTCCATAGAGAAAAAATAATCACTAAGGCGGAAGACTCTGATATTTGCTAATCCAAGAGTATGTACAGAATGAGACAGACTAATCAAAAAACATACACTCCAAAATGAGTAATGACCACAGAAAGCACACACATATTAACATGTAATGGATATTCTTATCAATTCCAATATGCACCAAGGACATCTCAAAAATTTCAAGCTTGCAAAACCATACTAAGAAAATCTTTTTGGATTTTTTTATATTTTTTATATTTTTTTTCTTAACCAAAGCAAGACAAAAAAACGAGCATGCACACATTTTTTTTTTAAAACAAAATAAGTCAGAAAACGAACAAGCACACATAAACCCAAAAACTAAAACAAATAAACAGATTAACACAAGTCAAGTTTTCTCACCCAAACCGCTTTAGTATAAACAAAGTTGTGAGCATTGCGGTTTTTTGGTGGTGTCTTGACGTTGTGGTTCCCTTCCCTTTCAATGAGAACCCGTCTTGACATGGTTTCCAACTTCCTATTCCTAAGTCTAGGTAAACACAACCTCTGTTCATGTTTGGTCTCAAGCCACTCAAAATAGCAAGGTTTATTATGACCCTTAACCTCCTTATGACCAATGAAGTGTCTCCTACCCCTTGAGATATTAGAATTTCTTCTATCTCTATGAGACATTCTCCCATGCAACTTATAACAATAAGGGCGAATATGACCATGCATACCACAATAATGACAAATAAAAACAGGGTGTATAGGGTGTACCTTTTTTTCTTTTACCTTACCAACTCTAGGAAGTTTGAGAAGTCCATCCTCATGTTGAATTTTCTGTTCTCCCTTTCCTTGAGTTCTTGTATCATGAGATGTAGATGCACTCTGTTTTTGCTCTTTGTTATCACCAAAGCCAATGCCACTCTTGTCAGAACAAATTTGTTGAGACCCAATGATATTGTCCAAAGTCTTTGATCCTTTGTTCCAAAGACCAATGGTTGCCATAGCACACTTGAGTTCTTTCTCTTTCTTAATCATTAGTTCTTCCAAAGCAACTTGAGACATATCAAGAGATTCAATCTTTTCTTCATATGTTACATAAATTTGTTGTATCTCATTCCTCTCTGTCTCATAAGTCAAGAGTTTTGCACAAAGAGCTTGTCGATCATTAGCTATCTTGATGGCATCAATCCTGGCCTTGGAAATCTCCTCCTTAAGTTTGACATTCTCACTTTCACATGCTTTGAGTTTCTTTGTGAGTTTGTCATTTAATTTGAATAAGTTAAGAGACTCCTTATACAACTTTTCATAAGCTTGCTCAAGCTCTTCATCCTCACCAATTGAATCCATTATCACAAATCAAACAAGATCTCGTTCTAAAAGAATTTTTTTTAAAAAAAAATAGAACAACATGTGTTGATATCAATTGAAAAATTTAGAAATCCCCTAGATATTGATTTGTGATTATGTATCAATTTTAAGCAGTAAACAACAATCCCAATCAAACAATCAAGACAAATTGACACAATGATTTTACGTGGAAAAACCACAATTGGACACCTCCAATTGTGATAAAAAAAAAAAAAAAACACACGGACAACAGCCACAAGACAATCCACTAAGAAGATATAAAGGAATTACACAGGTATACTCTCAATTACCTAGCGAATCCATGCCCAAATTGAACCAACCTCTATGTGCCTCTTCCAACCCTGTCTTCACCTTGGAATTGTCTTTACAATGAGCCACTCCAGAATCCACCAAAGTTTCAGGCTCGAATTCTTCAGAATCCACCGAAGAACAACTCTCTCTTTTGTGTAGAACAAACAAAACCTTTGATGTATTCTTTTTAAACCATGAGTTGAATACTCAATAAAACATCAAAGAAAACTAACAAAATATCCCCAGATATAAACCTTAAGAACCAAAAAGAAGATCTGGAGGAATTAAATAGTTTTGGGAGAAAACCAACTATTTATAGAAAATCCAAAAATAATCCTAGTTTTGGAAGAAATCCAATTACTTATAGAAATCCAAAAGTAATCCTAGTTTTGGAAGAAAATCAACTTCTTATAGAAATCCTTGTCAAATGGGATTGCCAATAAAAAACCTAACACAGTTGATCGCATTGTCTCTCAACCAAGTTTGTTTGACAACCTAGCGATTGTATAAACATATAAAAATAGCACAACCCACTCTAATTCATAGATAAACCGTTCACTTATCAGGTTAGGCTTTATACAAGTACCAGGCTTTTTGTTTTTTTCGTTCTTTGTTCATAGTTCTGTTTGGGTTTTTCCGTTGTGCTTAAACTAAACTAGAGAGTCCTTACAATGATTTCAAATCCACTTTTACATGTTTAATGGTTGAATTACTCTTCTAATAGTGGTAGCCAACTTATTATCCCAGGTTTATTCAGATTTGGAAGTGGCTTTTGTGATATCAGAGGAGGAGAACATGTTCAAAGCATTGTCCAAAACTGTGGAATTATTAGAAGGAAATACTACACTAATCAGTCAATACTATTATGGTTGCCTTTTCCATGACCTTCTAGCCTTGTAGCTTGCAGATGTTAATTCTCCTTGTGCTCCTACTTTAATTTTATGATATTCATTCCTAATATTCTTTTGATTATCTTGTGGGTGTAAAAACTATTTTTCTTTGATAAATTAACTCTTCCTTGTCGGCCAGTTGATAATATTAGTTGATTAACTCTTACCTGATTGTAATTTTGAAAGTAGAATGCCTTTTGGACTGTACCAAGATTCTCATATGTAAGAATTAAAGCTTTTAATGTTGAAAACACTTAAAGTTTCCATTATTACTATTCTGTGTTTTTTTAACACTTAATTAATGTTTCAACATTTGAACATAGATATAAGAGTAACTTCTCTTCTACCTTGTGGCTTTTCAAATTTACATATTAATACATACGAACTGATTAGATTTTCCTCCAAAATAACTAATTTTTACTTTGGTCTAAGTTAAATTTTTTAAGTGAAATAATTTCAATTCTTTTATTGGTTATGGCTTTTCATTCTTCTTTTTTTTATCAATTAGTTCAATATAGGCACTTCCCCTTCTCATGTGTAGCTCATATAATTTTTTTTTACTCTTGATTTTAATTAAATTTGTTTTTCCAGATTATCGATCAGAACAAGGAAAGAAAATACTTCTCCTTTGAAAAAAAGAGATGGACAATATCAATGGTATGAACTTGTAAGTCAATTTCGATGAACAAATAAAAAATATATGTTCATGATTTGTTACAGTTACTAATGAAAAGATTTATCATAGATGCAATTTCAGAACGTCATACTCGACAAAGAAACCAATATGCTAAATTTACAAGGCGCTAAAACTTGCTTCTGGCATATATATTTATCACAAGGCTAGACAAGATGAATGACAACGATTGCACATCTGGAAAGATTATAGCAGAAGAAGTACAAAATGACGAAGATCAATATGAAATGAAAAAGTGCAATACAAGAAATTATCAAAATTTAACCGCAAAGAGGATCAAACTAGAAAATGAATGAATTATGTAAAAATACTTTTACTTTTCAATTTCCGCTACTTAATTTGTTTCAAAATAATAATATTACAATATTAGTTTGATGTTTTATTTATTCACCTTAAATAATAATAATAATAATATTACAATGTTAGTTGGGTGTTTTATTTATTTATCTTTTAATTACAAAGTAGTTTCTACATGCATACACATAAAAAAGTGAAATAACTTGGTAAATTATATATTTAATAGTATTAATCCAACCATGTGATAAGGATTACTATTATTTTATATGATTTTTTCAATCTACTTTTTGAATTTTAATACTTAAACAGAAATATACATGGCCCATCATACGTAGGAATTGATACATTATTTTTTTGAATTGAAAAAAAAAATCTCACATATGAAGGACATGGAATCCGATTAGACTCCTAATCCAATCTACCAATTTTCAACCAAACAATGCACTACTCCATAGAATTGACATGGAGTACTATCCATAGTTTGAATACCACCACACAAACAATGTTTATGTGAAAATTACCATACATAAATTTACGTGTTTATGTTATTTATACTAGTTGTTCATATGTGTGTAATTTAAATAAAAAATGTATATTTATTATATATATTGTGTCATAATATTAATTTCATTTTGCAATCATTTTATTTAACTAAACATTACCTAAAAGTATAAAAATATATTAACGATTAAACATTCAAAGATTCAAACACTTTGATTTTTTAGACTATTAAACATTAACAAAAATAATTTTAAAAAAATGGATCAAAAAGTAAAATTATTATAAAAGCTAAAAGTCAAATAAAAATAATAATAAAATATACAAAGAAATACAAGAAAAATTATCACGTGCAACGCACGTTGATCCCCCACTAGTACATTATAGAATACTAATAAAATAGAGATTAGTATGTGATTTTATAAATAGTTATCATCTAATTATATATTTTATAAATAATCTCATATTATAAATATTTTATAAATAATCTCATTTTATAAATAATCTCATTATATATATATTATAAATGATCAGTTCCGCTCCTGATAAAACATGCTCAATAACAACCTTGCTGCAGAGACCCGGTGATTACGCACCTGATAGTGTTGCCTTAATTTGCTCAAACTCAAAAAAATAAATAAATAAATAAAAGCAGGTTTTTTTTATCCGCATTGAAGCGCCACCTGAGAGGTCAACATTATTTGCTCAATAAACACATTTTACTTTTGGCCCTTAATTTTTTAATTGTGATGTATTTAATTTTAAATTTTAAATATTATTTTAAATCAGGACAATTAAAGATAGTTTTTTTTACAAATAATTCATTTCAAGGGTAAAGTCATTATATAACTTATTTTGTGTTGGTCAACTTGTGTGCTATTTGAAATGTAATGGGCCTTTTTTTTAAAATAAATAATGCTAACATATTGTTGATTATAAAGTTTTGTTTGATTTGGTTTTCAAAATCTATTTTCAATTTTTTTTTTCTGAGAAACTAAAAATTAAATTGCTAGAAAAAATTAAAAACATATCATTTTTGTATAATTTTATATTTTGAGAGGGTATAAATACATTTTTTTTATATTTATTTTCATTGAATTCATTTTTATTTTTTCAAAAGTAAAAAATGGCGACAACTTTGATATCATTATTAAACCAATCCATTAAATAAAAAAAATCTAAAACTAAAAATATTTCATACATTAAATATATGGATTACACATTAATTCATAATAACCAATTATTACATGATAATCATCCAAAAATATATGTTAACAACAAAAACAACCATTTATTACCAGATAACTATCCAAAACATCAACAAAACAACCACCTATTACACGATCATCATCCAAACACATACTACAACTTAATTTCGTAAAAAAATAAAAAAGATTTATTATTTTTTATAATTTTATCTTTAGCAGGTAAAAATAATTTTTAAAAGTTTAAAAATATTTTTTTGACATTTATTTTTGTCAAACTAATTTATATTTTATCAAATTGACGATTTTATCATTAAAATAGAGCATTTTCTGTTTAAAAAAAAAATAATATCGTAAATTATCTTTGCTTAAAATAAAATTTAAAATTTAAGATCATATATATTATAATTAAAAAGTGAAAAATTAAAATAATACAAATCTCGAATTACATAAACCGTTCGTTCAAGTCTATCCTGGAAAAATGTAGATATGTCTTTGTGATGTTTATTGTATTGACTAACATTGTTGGGTAAATGACGCTTTGTCGTTAGTGTAATTTGTCGAAGTCTATTTTATAAACAGCGCCGATTGGGACCCCCTCCCCCACTCACCCCCTCCACCCTCCACACACACGTGGGGTTGGTGAGTGGAGATGTGTTCTCATTTTCTTTTGAGAAAAAAAAAACGAAGAAAATTTATAAACTCAAGGGTCTTAGTCTTTTCAAAATGTAGATATATGTCTTTCTCATGTTTATTGTATTGACTAACATTATCGGATAAATAACACTGTATATTTTCAATTGTAATAGAGATCTATATATATATATATATATGAGTAGACCTCACACATATATCAAGGGTCAAGATCAAATTGGAGGTTATAAAACCCCAAAGTCCCAAACATTATTCGTGTATTTTTTATGTTTGGCCATTTTTTTTATTTTTAAAATTTTTTAAAGTTAATTTTTATTTAAAATTAGATAAAAAAAATCACAATAACTATTGCATAATATAAAAAATATATTATTATATTGAAATTTAAATTTATGTTAGAGGTATGAGTTATATATAATAAAATATTTTTATATCACGTACCTATCAATGTGTTTTTTTTTTTGTCTAATTTTTAATAGAAATTAATTTTAGGAGTAAATTGGAAAAAATTTAAAGCATAAAAAGTTAAACTAAAAAAAAAATTAAAAATCAAAATGAAAAGTGATCAACCATAAAAGAAAAAAGGCAAAAGTGTAATTTACTCCAGCGCTGCTATGTAGCCCGAAAAATGCTTGGCTCAAAATGGCTCGAATTTAAAATGATGTCGTTTTGGATTTTTTTTTTCTCTCTTTCTTTCTCTTTTCTCATTTGTTTCAATCTACAAACAAGAAGAAGAAGAAAATGAAGAAAAAGAAAAAAAAAAAAGAGAAAGAGAAGATCATCATCATCATCACGTCATCATCCATAACTCAGAGAGGGAGAGAGAGAGAGAGAGAGAGAGAGAGAGAGAGAGGGGAGGGGTACACAGATTTGTATATACAGATCTGTGTATATACGCTCGCTCAGGATGGGTACTCTCTCTCTCTCTCTCTCTCTTCTCTCTCTTCCTCCCTCTGTTTCAGCAATATAAGAGGAAAAAAAAAAAAACAAAACAAAACAAATCTACCCAAAACGAGGTTGTTTTGGGTAGTCGAGCCATTCGGGATAGAAAGATTTCGAGTTACGAATGATTATTCAATTGGAGTTGTTTGGGGTGTCCTAAATAAGTGCAGTTTTTGTCTTTTTAGAATAAAAAGTAGAGGAAAAAAATATGGATGTTTGGGTTAACTTTTTAACTTTTTATGAAAAAATGTATATTAAAATATTGTATAAAATTATAAAATTACGAAATTACCCTCGTTGACAAAGCAGCAGTACTGACAGTGCACTTTCTATCTCTTTTCAAATTTATTTATTTATTTTTTTTAATGACATGTGTGGCTACAAGTGTGCCACGTTTTCCATTGACTTGGATGTGTGGCTGCACAGTTTTGTGCAGCACTGTTTTCCCCTTTTTTTTTTTTTTTCAATTGACAAGTTTTCCACCAAAAAAGAGATAAATAATATGATTTCTTTTTACCTTTTTAATCAGTTTATATATATATATATATATATTTTTTGATGATATCAAACCAGCCCTTACTCAACATTATTATATGTGCTGGTTCATACCGGCACCAGCTAATCAGTGCCATAAAGCATCAAATAATGATGACAGTGACATCATGGTACAAAGTCCAACTGATTAGTGCCTTAAAGCTTCAAATAAATGACAAACACGATGATAGTAACATCATGGTAAAGAGTTTGAAATGCTAAACTTATATTTACAGGCAATTTGGAAAGTTTGTAAAAAATTAGGTAGCGTTTGGTAGAATTTTGTAAATATAATTTGAGAGTATGAGTTGTATTTTGAGTTTGTGTGTTGTGGAATTATGATTTGAATGTAGAAAATTTATTTGATTATGATTTTTAAATAGAGTTTTAAAATATGTTTTGAAGATGTATTTTGAATTAAGTTTTAAAAATTTGATATAACATGTGAAATAAGAAAATTTGTTTGGTGATGTGTTTTGGAAATAGTTTTCAAAACTTAATTCAATTAATAATTTATAATCAAACACACAACTCATATATCGATATCCGTATTTTTTATCAATATAACTAAACTATTTTAAAATCAAAATTAAAATTGATTTTTTTCAATTAATTTTTTGTAATTTTTTTGAATAATTTTTTTCAAATTATTTTTCATTTTAAAATAAATCTATGTAATTATTTTGTGTCAATTAAATTTTCTATCAATTCATTTTTACGCTTTGTACAAACATCTTCTACGCGTTTTATATAATTTTTTAAATTTTTGTTAAAGTCAACAAATTTTGAAAATACATATTAATAAAAATTAACATAAATACACTAAGTGTAATATTTTAAAATACAAATCATAACGTAAACCTTACAAAAACATTATCAATTTTTTCTCATTTATTACGTTATTAATTTAGTAATTGATATCCACAATGTAGTATTATTAAAAATTATTAATATTATAAAAAATAATAGATAAAAATAAAAAGTAAAATAAAAAAAAAAAACAACTTGAACCCCGAACCTCGGCCTTTCTATAAAAAAAAAAACTTGAACCTACAACCTTAGCTTAAGATAGTCGAAGAGCAAGAAGTTGGTAGGACAACTTAGGAAGGTCAAGCGGCAGTCATCCCATCTCCACTTTGCCACTCGGTTTTCTATCGGATAATCCGAAGCTTCCATAATACGATGTTTGATCTGAGAGAAGAAATATAAGTTAGCATAAAATTTTGAATCTGATGGAGAAAAGACATGGAAGCTTTTGATCAAAAGAAAAAAAGGCGAGGTCGCGGAAAATTTTTTGAGGCGATGGAGAAAAGGAAGGAAGCTTTTAGAGCAAAAAGAAAGAATGGACATGTTGAAAGCGGAGAAATGAACTACGAGATGCCAAAGGATTTTTCAAGCTATAATTTGAATTAACCGCGGAATCATATTTTGAGTGTCCTATCCAAACATCAAGTGAAATTCACTGTTGAAAGTTAATTTAAAAATACAACCAAACACAGCCGTTGTTTTTTTTGGCTCTTTAACTTTTGTACATAAAAAAATTACAAAAATTCAGTTTTTTTAGTTAAAAAAAGTCAGCTTTTTCAGTTAAAAAAGTCACCAAAAATTTTAAAAAGTAAAAAAATTAACTTTTTGCTAACTTTCCAAAACATCGCTTATTATAAGAGCCCGATCCTCGGTTGTGATTTTTTGAAATGGTTCTAGTGGTGGTGTCAAAAATGGTTCTAGTGGTAGTGTCAAAACGACATTATTTTGATAAATTTTTTTTTTTCTTTTTTCCTTCTCCTCTTGTTTATCTCTCAAATGTTTGAGAATCAAATTCTAACAAAAAGAGAGGCGAGGTGACGACAAGAGAAAGAGAAGAGAATGAGGAACAAATGGGAAATAGGAGAAGGAAGAGAGGACGCCGGAGATGGCTTTGCCGACCGAATGGGAAGCCGCGGTTTGGCCACATTAGAGAAGGAGAAGGGATAGAAGAAGAAGAGAGGAAAATGGGTCGTCTACCAGTGGGTGTGGTATTTTCTCTCTCTCTCTCTCTCTCTCTCTCTCTCTCTCTCCGTTTTTTGATTGGTGGTCTTATCTCTCACGCGACCATTGTTTGTCAGGGTCGCGGTTGTGAAGGTCGTCGAAGTGGGTTTGGTAGTTTTCAGAAAGTGAAAGGAGGGAGAAGAGGGTCACTAGAGTGGGTTTGATTTTTCTTAAAAAAATAAAATCTCTGGCCAATGTATTTGTTGAGTTCTCTGTATACTGTTGAGTTTGACACCCTAATGGACCCAGAAATACAACTGTTATTGATAACATTCTAGTATACAAAACACTTGTATAAAATCACACACTAATACACTTCACTTATCCACTTACACATATATTCAAGCACTTCACACTTTGTGTCTTCCTCACGCAAGACCTTGAGATACCTCACACTAGATAGTGCTTGACCACTCACTTTGGACCCACTCTTCTTTCACTCAATTGTCAAATTGGTTAGTATATGCACTTATCTCATATTTATACTAGTTAAAGAACTTTCTAAAATACACTTATACTCTCCCTACATTCTAGAACAATTTAGATTACTCTAGTACATATTAAAGCTTTCGATTATTCTCTAAAATATTCTAGAACCTTTGGAAACTTTTTAGATTTCTCTAATTTTTTCCAAACTTCTTTAATAACCTTCTAGGATATTCTAGAATCTTTCGGATTTCTCTAGGTCTTTCCAGAATCTTTTCAATATTTCCGGAGTATTCTAGATTCATGTGAAAAATTCTAGAATATTCTAGAAAGAAGATTCTAGAGAGTGAGGAGAGTTAGTGATGACTCTCAACACTTTCCCATGCTACGTTGTTTCAGAAACTGTTCATGAGTATATTTGCACCTTGGTCCTTTGCAACGATAAACTTTGTCTCCATCTCTTCCAATATTGACTTCTCTCTTTTGAAGTGATTTATTCTTCCATGGAACACCACATCCTTGGCCAGTTGTAGGATTCTCATCCTCCAATTAGATAACGAGTGCCATGTTTGAATATGTGTTGATGCATCAATATCTTCTTTTGTTGTCTTCCTCAAATTGTTAAATTTTGTTATTTCCTGAAATGTTATTGATTCCTTTATATCATCCATCTTAGCAAAGGTTACATCAATGTACCTTGGATTAGATTCCTTGCAGATATTGATTGCTATAGCTTTATCACTTCTTGAACTTCTTCTTCTGTTTGCTCCCTCAACTTCTTTGGTAGGTGAGCTTCTGGATCTTTAGCTCTTGAAGATTGAGACTTAGCTGTAGGAGTTGACTCATCTGTAATAGAGTATGCATCCATTTCCTTGGTAACTGCATTACATTGCTCATGTACGCCTTCATCGAAGTCTATCTCCTATTTTGAATTTGCTTTAGTGACCACAAACATTGTAGGAGATGCTTCAAAATCCCATTCTTCTTCAAATTCTAGCTCTTCTTCTAAGTAACCTAGTTCCACGGTCTCGAACATTGCACATGAAGCTTGGAAATCCCATTCTTCTTCACTCTCATATTGGTAACCATAAGATGTTACCATATTACCTTCAATTGGTCTTCTTCTTAACTGACAATCTTTTGCGTAGTGGCCAATCTTGCCACATTTGAAGCACTCCATTTTGCGTCGTCCAAATCTAGTAGCTTTTCGATTATTTTTATCATGTCAAACTCCCCTTCATTGATAACTTCGATCATCTTGTGATTGTTTATCTTCTTTTTTCTTCGATTTTCCATATTCTTGCCACTTTAGTCCATTTCTTCTCTTGCTACTACATAATGCCTCTTCTTTACTTTTATTCTTCAATGTGACTCCAGCCATTTGCTTTGCTAGAGTTTCTTGATTCGCCAATAGACTTTCGAGCTCGACCAGTGATGGTTGAGTGGACCATCCTCTAACAGTGGCCATAAGCCCACTATACTCGGGTCTTAAACCTTGAGTAATAACGTGCCTCATTCTTGACTCGCTAATTTTTTACTCGAGATCAAGTTGTGAAATTTCTTTACAAAGAGTCTTTACCTTGAGAAAATATTGGCTGATAGTCATTGATCCTTGTGTCACCATTGCAAGCTCGTTCTCTAGATACTAGAGTCATGCATCGTTAGTCTTCAAAAATAATGTCGTAAATGTGTCCCAGACTACTTTTGGAGTAGTAGCCTCCCGAACATACTCCATAACTCTTTCTAAATAGTTGTCCTTAACACGAACATCGCTTTTGCAGCCTTAATCCGCCACTTTCGTAAGGCCTCTACATTTTCTTCTCTAAGTGACACAGTTTCCTTGCCGTTAACAATCTCCTATAGATCTTGTCCTTGAAGATATGCCTCGATGCATATTCACCAATAATCATAATTATAATAATTTAATTCCTCTATACCACCGATGATGTTTCTAAAATTCGCCATAACAATTGTGCTCGTTGACTTCAACAATCGCTTGTATTAATCTCAATTGCTCTTCGTGTCGGTCCTCGAACAACCAAGCTCTGATACCAAATTGTTGAGTTTGACACCCTGGTGGACCCAGAAATACAACATTTATTGATAACACTCTAGTATACAAAACACTTGTACACAATCACACACTAATACACTTCAGTTATCCACACATATATTCAAGCATTTCACA
Organism: Camellia lanceoleosa; assembly: GCA_025200525.1. NCBI lineage: Eukaryota > Viridiplantae > Streptophyta > Magnoliopsida > Ericales > Theaceae > Camellia > Camellia lanceoleosa. Next base: position 45,420,264 of record CM045765.1, read on the forward strand.
CTTTGTGTCTTTCTCACACAAGAACTTGAGACACCTCACACTAGATAGTGCTTAACCACTCACCCTGGACTCACTTTTTTCTTTCACTCAATTGTCCAATTGTCTAGTACATGCACTCATCTCATATTTATACTAGTTAAAGAACTTTATAAAATACACTTATACTTTCCCTACACTCTAGGACAATTTAGATTACTCTAGTATATATTAGAGCTTTCTATTCTTCTTTAAAATATTCTAGAACCTTCTGGAACTTTCTAGATTTATCTAGTTTTCTCCAAACTTCTTTAATGTTCCGAAACCTTCTAGGATATTCTAGAATCTTCTGGATTTCTCTAGGTTTGAATCTTCTAGATCTTTCCGGAGTATTCTAGATTTATGTGGAAACTTCTAGAATATTCTAGAGAGAAGATTCTAGAGAGTGAGGAGAGTTAGTAATGACTCTCAACATATACAAGTTTTAATCTCTCTCTCTTTCTCAATCTCAATAAAAAGTTCAAATTTCATTCATCAATGTCATGTTTTAATCTCATTTTTGTTTTTTCTGTTTTGTTTTTGTTTTTTGTATACAAGTTCTAATCTCTCTATATATATATATATATATTTTTTTTTTCTTTGGTAAGATTCGCTTGAATATCATTTGAAGCTAGTATGTCATTGCTTTGTGGACTCTTGAAGCTTGTCTTCATTATTCATTCATTCATTTATTTTTATTTTTTTTGGAGCCTTGTGATTTTGCCCCTTGTAAGGCTGATCATAGTTTGGATTTTGCTGTTGCGCTGTGGATTTTAACAGTTTGGTGTGATTCTATGGATTTTGCTATTTCTTATTTATTCTATCTCTGTTTGTTTTTTGCTACACATCAAGTGAGGATGTTGTCTTCCAGCATATTGAATTTGAATTGTTCAGGATTTTGAGTTGCCAATTGGTTGTGTTTCATTTTCATGGAAATGCTCTCATTCTCTCTAGCTGGCATTTTATTTCTTCATAATGGGTTGTCCTTGTCCATGTATGTCTCTATACAAAATTAGTTGGAAGCTTGGTGTTCTTGTTTTTCTTTTGGGACTTGGGAGGTGTGTTGGGAGGGGGAGCGTGAAAAATGCGAGGAAGTTAAGAAGAGGAAGTAGTGTAGTGTACAAAAATATATAAGGTTCTAATTGTGAGAGAAAAGGGCACCAAAATTGACTAGTAATAAAACACTCAAGCTGTGTCCATTGATCTTTGGCGAGGACAAAGAATGTTATAATCGATGAATGAAATTACAACCAATTTTGAAAGGTATAACAAGATACATTGTCTCACTTTTTCTGGAATTGAGGATAAGATTCTAATAAACTTGAGTCCTAACCTCTTCAATTTTTATTTTTATTTTTTGATAGTAAGGACAACTTACAATACAATGGTAATGCATCCCACACAGAAAGTAGATTTAAGAAGTGAAGTATGCCAAGCAAATAAGGGACAATTTACCCAATTAAATATATGGTCCTAGTTGCCATTGGGTTGGTTCATAGGGGAATAAAAACAAGAGGCAGTAACAAACACAAAATTTGGTCACAACATAAACTTGATAATAAGATTTTTTATTCTAGTAACATTTCTAGGAAAAAAAAAAAATGAGAAACAAGTGTCATTCTCTCCAAATAAAAAAGAAAAAAAAAATCGAACAAAAAAAAATCCTAACATTGACTCCCATCAAATACAAAATGAACTTTAATACCCATGCACTATCAAGTACTGCCATTTGTTAGCTCCCATCCCTGAAGCTCGCACCATCACCATTATCCACCCATATCATTGTTGCATCAACAAAACTGAAAACATATAAGAAGTTAAAGAAGTCAATTGTAATTTGTATCAAACAATACCATTCAAGCCATAAATAGATATTTCAGTTAGAGATATAAATCAATGGTAAGTTAGAATGTGAAATGTTATCAATTGATACCCCCGAAACAAAAAAAGCAAAGAATCATAAAAATTATGTGCTTTTCAATTGAAATGATCCCCAAAACAAAAATATGTTATACAAAAAGCAACCTAAGTAGTACCAAGATTGAAATTTCTAATGTCACACTACATACATAACATGGAAAACAAAAACTAGATGAGATTTGTTAAGGTACACACATCGCTTAGCTACTCAAAAAAAAAAAAAGAAAAAAAAGTGGCAATGCATTTAAAAGACTATTTATAAAGGTTTGGCACCCTCATCTTGAGAGTTCCAGACAAAAAAATAGAAGAAGAAGAGGACCATCAACCTAGCAATCTTTTTAATTCCAAGAAGAAGATAGACAAATGAGCTACAATCCCACACAGAAACACATCCACACATGGAAACAGTTATGGTAATGTGCAGAATGGTCTAATCAATAAGATGAATACTGATAAAATGTCAACCTAATTTTAATTAAATTAATTTTAAAAATTAGCAAATTACAGTTATAGTTAGAGCAAGATCATTTTGACTTAGAAAAAAAAAAGGCTTTAGAGTGTGGTAGGCTAGGAAGCACGGATACGAGATACGGGATACGGGTATGATACGATACGGATATGGCGATATGGTAAAATTTGAGAAATTAGGATACAGGTATAACGGGGATATGTTTGTAAAAAATATTATTTTTATGATTTTTAGTAATGTAGTATGTATAAAATTTATAAATTTATAAAACAAATTTGGTAAAGAAATAAAACATTAAAAGGGGTAAAAAAAATTTATATATTGCTGAATGTTTAGCGAGAGGGAGAGATAAAGAGATTGAGTGAGATTGAGCGAAAGGGACAGAGAGATTGAGCGAGAGGGACAGAGAGATCGAGCGAGAGAGAGAGAGAGAGAGAGAGAGAGAGAGAGAGAGAGAGCGAGAGGGACAGAGAGAGAGTGAGATCGAGCAAGAGAGAGAAAGAGAGGGAGCGAGATGGAGATGGATAGGACGAATGTTGATGTTGTTCGCGAATCCTTGTTGCTGTTCGCGAATCCTAGGGCTGGTTGATTTTTTTGTTTTATTTTAAATTACTTTTGCTATGTTACACTTTGACCCATTATAAGTTTTTAAAATTATTTTTTCTCTCCGCTGTATCCTGAAAGTATCTCAAGCGTATCCTTAAAGTATCCTAGCGTATCCCAAACATATCCGAAATTAAAAATAAAAAATAAAAAATTGGGATACTTCTTTGCCGTATCTGATACGTATCTCGCCATATCGAACGCGTATCCGTATCCGATACTTATCCAACACGTGTATGGGGGGCCATTTTGGAGTATCCGTGCTTCATAGATGGTAGGTTTCAAGATCATCAGCCCCTTTTTATTTCCTAATTGAATATGTTCAAGCTTTTACATTCAGCTAATATCTAATTATAGCATCGGATGCTAAACAAATTCACAAACAGCCACAATAATGCTAAAGTAGAGGACCATCAACCCAGTAACCTTTTTAATTCCAAACCCTCATTCATATCAATTAATAAAGGTGAACCATCAAGAACTTTGCCAGCTAACTACCATCCTGTATAACCCATAAGCTGATTGCTCTAGGACTAGTGATCATCACCTTCAATTTAAGAGATTGAAAGTAAACCAAGCAAAATTACGAGAAACCCAGATATAAACGTACCTCAAAAATCCAGAGAATGAAGTAGAAGGTGTTTGCGAAGAGGATCCAAAAGGGTTTGGTTTGGTAACGAGCTTAAGGGGAAGAGGGTCCCTGCTGTGCTCCTAAATGACGACCATAATGTTTTGTTTTGTTGTAACAGTTACAAAGTCATTGTCCACCTAAGACAAGCATTGATTGTGCTATTAGTGTTTTTTACTTTATTTTTTTCATTTGCTTGTTTAGTTAATACGACATATATACTTGAACTAAATTATTTTTTTTTCTTAGTATCAAAATGATAGAACCAAGTTATTTGGTCTGATAGTTGTGCGGTATTGTAGACGTCCCCGAACGTCCCGGGAGGAAATCCCGTTTTGTTCATTTGGGGCTTACTACAGTTCAGGACTCAATGTCACGGTCCTGCATCTAATCTCACAGAGTGCAATGCAAGACCGATGAATCATCAAAGAGTCCAAATCCGGCAAATCATTTTGAAAACAGATTTTTTGAAAGAAGTGCCAAACATGGACTGCTTTGCTAGACACAGAGTCGCCACCTAAATATTTTATTTTGGGGAAATTTAGGAAACCCTGACTCGTTTGCCTAAGACCACGTGTCCGTCATCACCAAAGTTGCCTCGGCTCGGGAACTTGGGTACGATCGGGGAAGGTCAGCTATGAGCACCCCCTCTCGCCCGATCCAAAGATCGGCCTCTACTAACCATGATATACGATTTTGAAAACGTTATGTGTTCTTATTCCGATTTATTAGCTAGAATTACTATGTGATGCGCACAGCAAAACAAGTATAGACTAGATCGCCTAATTTGGAACAAAGCATTGGATACCCGTTTGTTTGGAAATGTTTTGAAATTTGCTACTCGCAAGTAGACTAAAATACGGATTTCAACGAGTTGTCCCAACTCAAACAACCCAACCTTCACCCACAGGCATTCAGGCAGTTCAATCAAATAAGCATCTAGCCGCATGGTAAGCATGTTGACACTCACACTCATGCGAGATGCTAAAGCATAAATACTTACATCGTACTCCGAGCCAAAACAAAGAGCATGTTAGTAATCATGCATGATCCAAGTCCATGTTAAATGGCTAATGCAACACATACAAAATGTCACTAGAATAGGCTCGGCTAATCCTAGGATGGCATGTGGAATGCACAGATAGCATGTATTCAAGTTAGATTTGAAATACTATGCAGTTAGCATGATGCGCCGAGCCTAGTGCATGTAGTACGAATGAATGAATGCAAACATGCGAAGCATAAGTATGCTATTTGAAATATGCCTTAAATCTAACCATCATAAGCAGTTAAATAAAAGGGAGGAAAGACGCGAGGTTGGAAGACATACACCACACTCACGCACACTTATTACAATTGCGCCCTCGCTCAGAGGGTTCGAAAGAATAATACAAGCCGCCTAATTAACTAACTCACAAGCTAATTAATTATTACAAAACCGAATTGAACAACTAGCTACAACTAATTATTACGCAACTTAATTAATTAACAAATTAATTATTACAAATAATAAATGCTAACTAACTAGTAAGCAGTAAAAGAGAGTTGCTCCAGCTCTATTTGAAGAAGAGAAGGGTATGCATGCTCGCTTCGGTTCCTCGCCTCGAAACGCCTTCCGGTTGCTCTTTAGAGGCTCTGTTTGCAGGGTGTCTTCCAGTGCTTGTTGTTGAAACTTACCAAAACACTGCAGGGGAAGTCACTAGTGGCCTGCCGGCTATGGAGAGAGGTCTGCCGGCCAGAGATGGTCCACTGCCGGCCAAGGGTGGCACACTGCCGGCCATCAATGGCGTGTCGCTACCATCGTGTGTCAGGACACCAAGCTGCAACAAAGCATAAAATAGAGAAAATGGAGGGTCTCTCAAGGGCATGTATGCACTATGCCACCCCAAATCATCTCAAAACATCGAGGGAGAGGCATAGTCGGATCCACGACCATCAATCACGCATCCCGATGCATGATGGCCAAAGATCCGACTTGTGCAAATCAATATTGTGGTAGCCGAATAAATAGAGGAACGAAATCTGGTATACCCGAGGAGCCGGGAATTGAACGGCTCCATTCTGCTCAGCTAGGATGCCGAATACGTTCTTAAGGCCGAATAGACTTGAGAAGGCATATCAGGACAAATGAAAGAATAATAAATAAAAAGTAGACTCTGGCCCCGAGGTCCAGAGAATGGATATAAATACAAGAGCTTCAGATTTGTAAAGGTATGTAAGAATCACTTCTAAAAACTTAGTAAACAAACTTTCTTGAGGAGAAGAACTGACTTGTCCGTCGGAGTGCTAATTCCGGCACCCCCGACAGGAGTATTTGTATCTTTGTAGGTGGCTAGCTGAGGATCATTAGCGTCTTCCAGGATCTGAAGAGTATTTCCTTATCCACTTCCCCACAATTGGCGCCGTCTGTGGGAATACTCAAATATATCCATGAAAGACGTGACTGAAGATCCTCCGATAGCCACCGACGAGACCGCACAGAGAGACGACTTCACTCCGGCAAATACGCTTGGAAAGGAAACCGTCGCGCAGTGACGCACCTCGAACTCTAACTCACCAACGACTTCAACGACGGAGACGATGCAAGCGACCATAGAACAAGCCAGACAGACCAAAAAGAGTTTGGACAACATCATCGCTAAGAACGAACGCCTTCGCCGCGATCTGGCCTTAGAAAAAGCAAAGTCTAAACGGGCAGGGCTCAAGGTTCCTGAGCGATTCCCACGGGTAGATCCTCAACGACCTCGAGGCCAACAGCACAATGCCGACGTTCGCCGCGCTTTAACCGATTACCTTGAGGAGGTGACAGAGGACGCACGTCGCCCAAGAGGCGTCCCGCTTGACACCGTGCATACGATATACAGCTTGCCGATAGCCCCGACTGTACATGCAATCCAGTCACTTCCAAGCCCCCAGCATCAGCTCACACCAACAAAGCGACCCCGGCTCCGAGAAGGGCCAAGCATCACCTTCGACGACTCTGATTTGAGCGGCGTAACACTCCCTCACGTAGATCCTCTGGTTGTTGCGCTACGCGTAAACAGGTTCACCGTTGAACGCGTCCTTATTGACCAGGGAAGCACTTCAGAGGTTATGTACTATAAAACCTTCAGCAAACTCGGGTTCAACGATTCGGATCTGACTCCAGCTCCTTATCCACTATTCGGCTTCAACGCCAACCCGGAGTACCCATTGGGAAAGATCAGTCTACCCGTTCGAGGTGGCTCCAGAACGGTGGATGTGGAATTCTTGGTCGTCAGGCTACCGTCGCCGTACATTCTCATCATGGGGCGATCATGGTTGCATACCCTGCAGGCCGTTCCAAGCACCTACCACCAGCTGCTACATTTCCCAACGGAACACGGCGTTGAGCAGATCCGTGGCTCTCAACAGTCAGCGCAAGCATGTTACCTTCTCGCCGCCAAGACGCCGAAGCAACTGCAAGTAAACTCCATTGAAGTGCTCAGTCGAGAGATCCTAGATGACGTCGGGCGTCAACCAAACGAAAAGGCCCCGGAAGGTTTAGACCGGGTTGACATTGATGGAAGCCCGGAAAAGTTTTTTATGATCGGCGCCTCTCTGAGCCAGGTCGACAGACAGCAGCTGATCACCTTCTTACTCGGCAACCTCGACGTCTTTGCGTGGACTCCATACGAGATGCCAGGAGTAGACCCGTCAGTCTCACAGCACCACCTCAATGTCGACCCCCGGTGCAAGCCGATCATTCAGAAAGGTCGGCGATCCTTCGCAGAACACACCGCCGCCGTTGTAGAAGAAGTTGACAAATTGCTCGACGCCGGGGCAATTAGAGAAGTCACCTACCCCACGTGGCTCTCCAACACAGTGGTGGTGAAAAAGAAAAATGGAACTTGGAGAGTGTGCGTCGATTTCACGGATCTGAACAAAGCTTGCCCCAAAGACTGCTTCCTGTAGACACCCCATTTTTGACCGTCCTCAAGACCTGGACGTCACCATTTGAACAACCGGTGATTATCCATGTTTGTGTTCGTTTGGAGTTCCCGGAGTTCTCGGCTACGCGCCTTGCCTTGGGATCTCCGAACTCGACTGTTTGTGTCCGGTTTTACACCAAACACTTGTGTTTTGCCTTGGAAAGGCAGAGGATGCCTTGTAAGACATCCCCTTGCACCACCGGCAGTGGCTAGAGGCCACCGGCTGGTTTTGTGTTGCCACCGGCAATGTATATTGCCGGTCGGCACTCTTTTTTGGCAAAATGACATTTTTGCCCAGCCGACCATTGTTCAGTTGCTTTTTGAGATATTTTGAAGCAGCTGTATAGCACTTGCTTCCCCTCCATACACGTGTATGGAGGGATGAGCCTCTTGTTTTCTTAGTTGCTAAGCTTACAAGATTGCCTCCTCTATAAGAGGAGGCCTTGTCTTCTTAAAAAAGGGGTTGGCCATTTGAGAGATAAAAAACCAGAGCTCATATATCTCTATATCTGAGATACACTTCCTCTCTCTATATTTTCCATCTCTCTCATCCTTGTGTGTGTGTTTTAGATCTAAATAGTGTGTTTTACCTTACTTTTACACCATTGCACACACTATTACACCTAGCTCCGAGATTGAGGGACTTGGAGGGTTGTTTGTGGTGGTTTTGGACTGGTTTTGATCTTAGAGGAGGGCTACATCACTTGTTCTTCAAGGAGTCTTCAAGGGTAAGCATGTTGCTTTAGTTTCCCCAAACTTGCACTAGCTTTCTACCTATCTTGCTTTGTGTTTTTGGCTTTGTGTTCAACATAAAAAAGGCTTACATTTTCATGCTTAAGAACATTCATTAAGGGTGTTTTGTGGTTTGGGTGCCAACTCACCCTTTTAGGCCTTGTTTTGGTCATTTTAGTGCCTTTTTTGAAGCTTTGTTTAACTTGGTGTTCTTGGTCTTCTCACCACTGAAAACCAGTGGGTTTTCAGTGGTGAGGAAGGAATTTTGAAGTCATGAATAGGGGAGGGACACCCCTCTCCCCTTTGGCCCCTTTCTTGCCTTTGTCTTTGGCTCACAAGGTAGCATGTATGCATACTTGCATTTGGCTTCATTTCAGAGTTTTCTTGGGTGTTTTAGGTCATATCTAACCTCTGTCCAAGGTTGGATTTGTACCCCTTAGCATGCTTCTCATACTTGTTTTGTAATGTTCTCTTATGCTTAGAAGTGTGCTATGCATCTAGGCCATGTTCTTTGCATGTCTTAGCCTAATTCCATGATGGTATTAGCATCATTTTGCCATGTTTAGAGGCTGTGGGCCACTGATTTTGTCACCTTTGGCATGCTTGACATGTTTGTTTTGCATGATGGCTTGTTAGTCTTGAGCATATGATCCATGAACATGCATTGGTTAGGCTATGTAAGTGATTTGGAGTCCTTTCATATGCTATTTCAGTCCCTATATCATGCCTATATGTTTCCACTTACCATCTTATTCATGCTTTGAAATGTTGTAATTTTATGCTTTGAAATAGGCCTTTTGCATGCTTCCGTGTTTAATGCATTTTAGGGCTGCCATATCAAGGTTTTGGGGTGTATTTTTGCATGCTAAAAATCTGTTTTGCTTGTCTAATATATGCCATGAGTGGCCATGTTAATGGTAGCAAGGAGTGCTCCCTTTGTGCCTTAACCTTAGGCCCTTTGACTTGCATGTTTGCATAGGTAATTGGTCACCATTTCGGGCATCTTTTGCCACTGTTTCGGGGAGGTTCAAGGCCTGCCCCATTGTGGTTAAGTCCATCATCATATACTTACCATATGCTTGTTGCATGTTGGGTCCATTAGGTGTGGTAGCATGATGATTCTTCTTACATAATGGCCCATATTTGCATGACATTTGCATCTTGTATACTCTAGCATTTTGGATGCTTAACATGGTAGTTGCATGACATTTGGTGTACTTGCATCCTAATTCTCATGTTGCATCATTTGAGCTATGTCGCATACATGCATTTCATGGCTTGGTTTGGGGTTGTCAAACCAAGCATGAGGGTTGAGTGGAGTTCACACTACAAGTGGTGCAACTTGTTTCAACCTTTGGTCACCAAGGCCTTTGATCCATGCATGATAAGGTTTTGGTCTCATTTGTGTGTTGCATGCATTTTCACATTAAAATGCAATCTTGGTTCCTTAGACTATCATGCACCAAGATGCATAATTGATGGCCCAAGAACCAAGGGTCATGCTTCCTTGAGTCCCATACATGATAGGGAGCATTGACCATGCTTACATTTGCTCTAAAATCCATATCATGCATTGTCTGCCTGCTGTTGCTGTCAAACTGTCCTCTGCAGGAATTCTGTGCCGACCGGCAAACATTTTATGCCGATAACTTCACTCATGGCCGGTGACTATTGAACATGGCCGGTGGACATTCTATTCAGCCGATGATGATCCTTAGTGTTCATGGAGCATGTCTTGAGACTTTGGAAGTCTTCCAGAGAGCCAGGGCAGCAAAAGCAGAGGCAACAGTGTCATGATGCGGGTTTCCGGGCGAGTCAGATTAGGGCATGCATCATTCGCGCATCTCGAGGCAGGGCTGGGGCCCCTTTCCTTTATGTTATTATTAATTTGATAATTAGAAGTTTCTGTAATAATTAATTTATTCTGTATTTGGACTGTATTATTTTGGGACTGTATTATTCTTTTGGGTCCCTCTGTGCGAGGGCATAATTGTAATAAGTGTGTGTGGGTGTGTGTATGTCTTCCAATCCCCACTTGTTTCTTCCCTTTTATTTACCTGCTTATGATGGTAGATTAGGACATATTTATTTTAGCATACCTTATGCAATGCATGCGTGCATCCATGCATCTGTTTACATGCACCGGGCTCGGTACATCACGTTAACTGCATTGTATTTCAATTTCCAAATTGAATACGTGTTACTTGCAACATTCCATATGCCATGTTTAGGACAGCCGAGCCTGTCTAGATTACATCTTTGCTCGTGTTGCATTAGCCACTTAACATGAACTAGGATCATGCATATGATTACTAACTGGTTTCTGTTTTGGCTTGGAGTACTAGGTAAGCTTTTATGCTTTAGCATACTTGCATGTGTGCGAATGTTGTCATGATAGCATAATCACCATGAGGCTAGCTGCTTACGTGATATAACTGTTTGAATGCCTGTGGATGGAGGTCACATTACCTAGATTGGGATAATGCATTAAAACTGTGAGTTTTAAGTCCACCAGATAGTGGCAAAACTGTATTTTCTAAAAGCTCACTTAAGGGTGGCAAAACCTGCATTTTAGCCTACTTGCGAGTAGCAAACCATTTTCAAAACAAACATGAAATGTTTTATTCCAATTTAGGCGATTTGGTCTATACTTGTTTGTTGTGCGCATAACGTAGTAATTCTAGGCTAATAATCGGAATAAGAACATGTAACGTTTTCAAAATCGAATATCACGGTTAGTAGAGGTCGGTCTTCGGACCGGGCGAAAGGGGGTGCTCATAGCTGACCTTCCCCGATCGTACCCAAGCTCCCGAGCCAAGACAACTTTGGTGATGACGGACACGTGGCCTTCGGCACCGAGTCAGGGTTTCCTAAATTTCCCACTTTTTAAAATATTTAGGTGGCGACTCTGTATCTGGCAAAGCAGTCCATGTTTGGCACTTCTTTTCAAAATCTGTTTTTCTCAAAACGATTTGCCAGAGTTGGACTCTTTAGTTCAGATTACGAACCGTGACAAACAATTGAGTCCTTCGAACTGTAGTAGACCCAATATCGAACCAGAACCGGGGGGGGGGGGGGGGACTCGCACCCCTCGTCCCGGGACGCGTTCGGGGACGTCTACACTTCCCCTTACCTAGAATTGACCAACTCGTCGATGCGACGGCACGCCACCGGTGCATGAGTTTCCTCGATGCCTACAGAGGCTACCATCAGATCGCCATGAATCCGGATGATCAGGACAAAACTGCATTCCTCACTCCAAGAGGAACCTACTGCTACAGGGTTATGCCTTTTGGACTGAAGAATGCAGGGGCAACTTACCAAAGACTGGTCACCACGATGTTCAAAGAACAGCTCGGACACACTATGGAAGTATACATCGATGACATGGTGGTCAAATCCAAAGAAGAACAAAACCATATAGCCGATCTGGAAAAGACATTCAACACCCTACGCAAATACAGAATGAAGCTAAACGCTTCCAAATGCGCATTCGGGATCGGCTCCGGCAAATTCCTGGGTTATATCGTCAACCACCGAGGAATTGAAGCCAACCCGAGGCAAGTCACAGCAATTTTGGAACTGAGTTCCCCCCGTTCAGTGAAAGAAGTCCAAAAGTTGATGGGAATGGCTGCTGCACTCAACAGGTTCATCAGCCGATCTACAGATCGCTGCAGACAATTCTTTCAGACACTACGTCAGGGCAGAGCTTTCGAATGGTCCGCCGAACGCGAAGCAGCTTTTAACGGGCTCAAGACCTACCTCCGGATAGTACCTCTTCTAACAACTCCCGCCACCGATGACCCCCTCATTCTATATCTAGCGCTCAGGCCGTACCAACAGATATTAAAAGAGGAGGAAGGGCAAAGAACAAACCAAGGTATTATGTGAGCAAGGCAATGGTGGACGCTAAACACGCTACTCATCACTGAAAAACTCGCGTCTAGCCTTGGTCATGGCAAAGAAGAAAATTGATGCATTACTTCCAAGGACACAGCATTAGGGTGCTAACAGACTATCCCCTTCGATCAGTACTACGGAATGCAGAAGCATCAGGGCGTGTTTCGAAGTGGGCTCTCGAACTCGGCCAATACGACATTCAGTTTTTACCCAAAACTGCAATCAAGGAGCAGGTGCTTGCCGACTTTGTTGCTGAATTCACAAGAGGGCTTGCCGACCTCAAGCCTGATGACGTCCAGCCAAAAGCCGAAGTTCGGTCAAAGCCAGATTGGAGAATTTATGTTGGGGACATTTGGCAGTTATATTGTGATGGATCGTCTAACCAACAGGGCAGCGGCGCCGGCGTCGTAATTATGTCTCCAGACGGCGTAGTAATTGAGCAGGGCGTCAAGCTCGGCTTCGAAGCATCAAATAATGAAGCCGAATATGAAGCCCTTTTAGCCGGATCATGAACGCACATCCGCTCGTATGCGGCGGCTGTTGGTGTTTTGTGACTCAAAATTGGTAATCAACCAGCTGAAGGGGGAGTACGCGGCAAGAGACGAGCGTATGGCGGCCTATATGAAAACGGCTAACTCCTTGCTGACGAAATTCGACCATCATGAGCTGAACCAAATAACACGTGATCAAAATACACACGCGGATGCCCTGGCTTGCTTAGCCTCCGCCATCAACTCCGAGCTCAAGCGTACTATCGAAGTAGGTTTCGTCCTGGAACCAAGTATCGGCCCTCCGAAGGAAACCCACATCAACATTATAGAATCCGCTCCAAGTTGGAAGGACCCCATTACTGCATTCCTCTCTTCTGAGCAACTCCCAGAGGACAAAAAAGAAGCACACAAGTCATAAACAAGGCCTGCGTACTACTTAGATCCACAAGGAGGGCTTTACAAAAGTCCCTCTCGTCCATACTTGGAATCGTGCACCCGGACAGAGTGGAGGAGCCGCCATCGAGATACACGAGGGCAATTGTGGTGCCCATTCGGGGACGCCCCGCCCATCGGGCGATAACACAGGGATATTATTGGCCGACGATGAGAGCCGACGCACAAAATTATGTCAAGAAATGCGAACAATGCCAAATGTTCTCCCCACTAACCCATCAACCGGCAGAAGCTTTGAATTCTATCACAAGCCCCTGGCCGTTTGCTCAGTGGGGACTTGATATTGTAGGACCATTGCCGAGGGCCCCAGGGAACAAGCGATATCTAATCGTAGCAACAGATTACTTCACAAAGTGGGTCGAAGCGGAGGCTCTAACCCATATACGAGATTCCGACATTAAGCGCTTTGTGTGGAGGAACATCATTACGCGATTCGGCATTCCAAGAGCATTGATCTCGGATAATGGTACTCAGTTCGATTGTGGCGTATACCGAGAATTGTGCAGCAAGTATGGTATTGAGCCTTACTTCTCTACGCCAGCCTACCCCCAAAGTAACGGTCAAGCGGAAGCTTCAAACAAATCCATCTTGGACGGCATCAAAAAGAGGCTGGAAAGTGCCAAAGGCAGATGGGTTGAAGAGTTGCCGAGTGTACTGTGGGCCCATCGTACAACGCCAAGACGATCTACCGGAGAAACGCCGTTTGCCTTATGCTTCGGAACCCAGGCAATCTTACCCCTAGAGATCGGCTTACCAACTCTGAGATCGCAAGCCTTTGACACAGGCCGAAATGACATGATGCTCGCCCTGGACCTGGTTCTGATTGAAGAACGAAGAGACCGCGCCTTAGCATCCATGGCACGTTATCAGCAGCAGCTCGCTAAGTCATACAATCGGCGAGTTCAGTTGCGCCGCTACAATCCAGGAGAACTGGTCCTAAAGAAGGTACTACCAGCCGACCGGAGGCCGGCCGATGGAAAGCTTGGCCCGAACTGGGACGGCCCCTATCAGATAGATTCCGTTGCAGGCACAGGGGCATATCAGCTCTCAGACATGTCAGGAAGAAGCCTGCCACGGCTGTGGAATTCAACACATCTACGTAAATTTTATCAATGACCCGACCTGTGGGCTTGATACTTGTACACACGTCGTTGTAATGCAAGGTTTCGTGTTTTTACATGTTTGAGCTCAACACCTTAGGGCCGAATAAGTCTCCGGATTCGGAGCGCCCTTCGTGGATGTCACGATTGGCCAAAACAAGTCTTCGGATTCGGAGCCCCCGTTGGTGCATGACACCTTAGGGTCGAATAAGTCTCCGAATTCAGAGCGCCCTTCGTGGATGTCACGATTGGCCAAAACAAGTCTCCGGATTCGGAGCCCCCTTTGGTGCACTACACCTTAGGGCCGAATAAGTCTCCGTATTCGGAGCGCCCTTCGTGGATGTCACGATTGGCCAAAACAAGTCACCGGATTCGGAGCCCTCGTTGGTGCACGACACCTTAGGGCCGAATAAGTCTCCGGATTTGGAGTGCCCTTCGTGGATGTCATGATTGGCCAAAACAAGTCTCCGGATTCGGAGCCCCCTTTGGTGCACGACCCCTTAGGGCCGAATAAGTCTCCGGATTCGGAGCGCCCTTCGTGGATGTCACGATTGGCCAAAACAAGTCTCCGGATTCGGAGCCTCCTTTGGTGCAAGACGCCTTAGGGCCGAATAAGTCTCCGGATGCGGAGCGCCCTTCGTGGATGTCACGATTGGCCAAAACAAGTCTCCGGATTCGGAGCCCCCTTTGGTGCACAACCCCTTAGGGCCGAATAAGTCTCCGGATGCGGAGCGCCCTTCGTGGATGTCACGATTGGCCCAAACAAGTTTTCGGATTCGGAGCGCCCTTTGGGGCATGACACCTTGGGGTCGAATAAGTTTCCAGATTCGGAGCACCCTTTGGGGCATGACGCCTTAGGGCCGAATAAGTCTCCGGATTCGGAGCGCCCTTCGTGGATGTCACGATTGGCCAAAACAAGTCTCCAGATTCGGAGCCCCCCTTGGTGCATGACGCCTTAGGGCCGAATAAGTCTCCATATTCGGAGCGCCCTTCGTGGATGTCACGATTGGTCGAAACAAGTCTCCGGATACGGAGCCCCTTTGGTGCATGACGCCTTAGGGCCCACTAATGCATTTCTGAACGTTTATACCATGCAGTGCAAAATATTCTAACCAAAATCTAAATATTCCAATAAAATGAATCAACACGTTTGAACTAGAAATATTTTACAATCAAAATATTTTACGATCAAAGACGGGCATTGAAAATGAAAGCCTATTTATTCATAGTGAAGTCTGTTGTTGCATTACACTCTAGTTAATCGGCCTCCTCATCGTCGCTCTTCTCGATTTCAAATTCGGAATAGGGAAGGTAATGTCGGTGATATAGGGGTGAAGCCGAATCTATGCCTAGGGACCCAAGAACCTCCACGGTTTGAAGGGCCTTGATCCAGCCATGCTTAAAACCGCGTGCCAACGAGTATGAACCATTCGGCTCTTCACGCTCGCGCCCTGGCCAAGGCAAGGGCAGATTTATTAATCTAATCGGCCACCTTTTCAAAGATGCCTCGGCCAGCCCACGAGTATGAACCATTCGGCTCTTCACGCTCGCGCCCTGGCCAAGGCAAGGGCAGATTTATTAATCTGATCGGCCATATTTTCAAAGATGCCTCGGCCAGCCCCCAAGTATGAACCATTCGGCTCTTCACCCTCGCGCCCTGGCCAAGGCAAGGGCAGATTTATTAATCTAATCGGCCACATTTTCAAAGATGCCTCGGCCAGCCCCCGAGTATGAACCATGCGGCTCTTCACGCTCGCGCCCTGGCCAAGGCAAGGGCAGATTTATTAATCTAATCGGCCACATTTTCAAAGCTCGCCGCACCCGAGTATGAACCATTCGGCTCTTCGCGCCTACCGCCAAGGCAAGGGCAGATTTATTAATCTAATCGGCCGCCTTTCAAAGATGCCTCGGCCAGCCCACGAGTATGAACCATTCGGCTCTTCACGCTCGCGCCCTGGCCAAGGGAAGATTTATTAATCTAATCGGCCACATTTTCAAAGATGCCTCGGCCAGCCCCCAAGTATGAACCATTCGGCTCTTCACACTCGCGCCCTGGCCAAGGCAATGGCAGATTTATTAATCTAACCGGCCACCTTTTCAAAGATGCCTCGGCCAGCCCACGAGTATGAACCATTCGGCTCTTCACGCTCGCGCCCTGGCTAAGGCAAGGACATATTATAGATCTATTAAGAAATATCACCATAAAATTACGGAAACATCAGCACATTGAGCAGAATTCATAACATTTTATAACTACAAAAAAGTATCGACGTCCATTTCTGTATCATAACATTTTATAATATCAGCCCACATGAAAAATGTCTGATAAACAAATACAAAATAACAAAAACAAACGAAAAAAGTACTTTCTCGAAATCATAACAATTGTGTATCGTAAAGATCAACCCTCGGAATCAGTCTCCAACGGATCGATGTCCACTTGCTCATACGGTATTGGCATATTCAACAAACTCCAAAAAGGCAAAGGGCCTTGTGCCAACCATGTTTGAAGCCCCGATTCTCAAACCGAGAGACCTGGTCCACATACTCGGCGAGTCCAGCCTCTTTCCCGGCTTCGAAAACTTTTGAATCGGCAATCACCTTCGCCGCCTTCATTTCACCCAACTCAGCCTCCAGTCAGTAATCGGCCTTCTTCTCGGCCTCCGCTCTCAACCTATCCGCATTACGAGCTTTCTCTACCGCGGCCTCTGCCCGAGAAGCCTCCTGGTTCGCTCTTAAAAGTTCATCCTCGGCCCTTTTCCTCTGGCCCTCAACTTGCTTTTGTAAATGACTAATCTGCTTGACGGCATCGAGATGGCGGCGGCCTACATCGACTATCCTACCAATGGTCTGCAAAAGAAAAATTCAAAAAACGTAACGCGAACAATGTTTGGATGAAGTGAAGGAAAAATCAGAATACGCACCAAAAGGGCCGACTGCGCGGCTAACATTGTCGTATTCAAATCTGGTTCCAACTGGAAAGCCTCCATATCAGACGGCAACGACAAAGACGTTGCCACGCCGAACGCGACCTCTAGGTCTTTAAGCGCCGAGGCATCCGAAGGAACCGGCATGTTTCTTACCATCGGTCGAATCACAAAGGGCACAACCTCACTCGATCCCTCCATTCGAGGATGTTTGCCGCTGTGATCTTCCAAACTGACCTCACGATCCCTAGCGCATTTCTCCGCCTTTCCTTCAACATCCTGAACGGCTTTCCCAACCAATGCGGATTCGGCATTCTTATTTGCTGCCTCCTCAACAATTCCCAAGGATCTCGATTCGGTAACTGGGAGGGAATGTTGAGATTCACTGGTGGGCGGTTCGGTTGAAAGGCCCTCCGCTCTTCGCCGTGCGGCTAACCTCTCCGCATTCGCCTTCTTAGCAAGCTTTGTCAGGCTTAACCCAGCCATGTTAGTGGAGCCCGAGATGGGAAGACTGTCTATACATTGAGGAATGCCGTCAACAGAAAGGTTCCCCCGCCCCGAAGTAGAGGGAGGATCGGCAGAATCCAATACCTCCTCAGATTCGGCCTCGGACTGATCTAATTTGGCAGTATCGGATACTTTAGTATTCTCCGAATCGGACCCTTCAAAACTTATCTATCTCAAGTTTTTGAAGTCGGATAAAATACGAGCGACGAGAAAATCTTGCCCCTTTGGAATCGGTATGTTTTCCGCAGCCGAAAAGGTTGTATATGTAGGCTCGTAGCAAAGCAGAACGTGAGCCGCTCTTCCCTGCTTATGAAGACTGCGACGGCCGAAATAACTAAGAGCAATCCTAATGTCCGAAAGAATGGCGTCGTCAGTTGAAGCTTGGACTTTTTTCAAATCGTTCCCTGCACAAGACAAGCCGTAAGACTCAAGAAAACAGGGTATGCAAATATGAACACACAATACGAGCAAGAGGGCATTCGGTGACCTGGTTCGCCCCTACGTCTAGGAATAGGATCGACACGATCCTCCCCTTCGCCGAACTCCCAGTTGCCGCGGACAACGACCATGACATCATCAACTCGTTTCCCAGAGCTGGAAAGCATAGTGATCAACTGATGATCTGTATCCTTGGCTCTGAGGAAGTAACGACCGTGCCGACTAGAGGACTTGGCCAAAGCATAACAGTGCCGAATGGCAGGAATGCCAAGATTAATTCCAAGGCAACGGTTCAGCGCTACGACCCCCATTATAATTCTAAAGAAATTCACATTGGGCTGGGAAAGGATCAAGTCCCAATGGCGAAGAACAGCCCTCAGAAACGGGTGAAGGGGAAAGCGGACTCCACCCTTTGCGATTGACAAAAGGGAAACGACAATCATGGTTTTGTCCTTCTTCTCCATGTCAAGAGTGCCGTCCGCCACAAACGACATGTGGACATTGTCAGGAATAGAGAAATGGCGTCTGAAGCCAGCAATTCGATCTGACGAAAGGAGGTCTTTCAAATGTTTCGCCATAACCTACTGACTATAAGAGCATGCGACGGAATAAACAAACTAGGAAAAGCTTCAGAGCAGGGGAGAGGAAAACTTATGAAAATGAAGAGAGTATCACAGATGGAAGAATTGCAAGAACGATTCGAAGAGCAACCCAGCAACCAGCATCGTAGAACACGAATTCGAAAGGACATCAGATTTCAAATCATAATAAATAGGCGTGTACGAAGGGGCGGGAAGTTGAGACGACGATTAAAGGGGGAGTAATTAAACGTCCGCGTGATAAGTCTAACCCCCAAACTTCGGTTTAGAGTATTTGAAAATCGAAACCAAGCATTTCACCCAACAGTCATTGACAGAACGCTTGGGGGGCAATTGTGGTAGCCGAATAAATAGAGGAATGAAATCTGGTATACCCGAGGAGCCGGGAACTGAACGGCTCCATTCTGCTCAGCTAGGACGCCGAATACGTTCTTAAGGCCGAATAGACTTGAGAAGGCATATCAGGACAAATGAAAGAATAATAAATAAAAAGTAGACTCTGGCCTCGAGGTCCAGAGAATGGATATAAATACAAGAGCTTTAGATTTGTAAAGGTATGTAAGAATCACTTCTAAAAACTTAGTAAACAAACTTTCTTGAGGAGAAGAACTGACTTGTCCGTCGGAGTGCTAATTCCGGCACCCCCGACCGGAGTATTTGTATCTTTGCAGGTGGCTAGCTGAGGATCATTGGCATCTTCCAGGATCTGAAGAGTATTTCCTTATCCACTTCCCCACAAATATGAAAATGAATGCACAAATAGAGCAAGTAAAGCCTAGAACACTATCATGAATCATCAAGAGCTTTGGCGACCGAGAATTGAGACGGGTTCCATCACTTGAAGTATGAAACGCCCCTCGTTCCTCGTGCTCGGATTAATACTTAATCCAAACAATGCAACATATAAGCATGGTAAACATGCAATATGACTTAAGTGTGCAAACATGCAACTAATTCAAGCATGCAACAAGCGTATAAGCATGATGTGAGGTGACAACCTTGGACAACATGACAAAATGCAACATGAACATGTGAGCATGCAAGGTATGCAAAGCTATACAAGTATGTGACAACATACGAAATGAAACAAGCATGCAACAACATGGTAAGATGGGCTTACACCAAAGATGGACAACTCTCAACTAGGTCCAAATCAGTAGCCATAGCAATGAATTAAGCCACCCAATACGCTCAAACATGCCAAATGCGAAAGATTCATCAAAGGGGCCTAAAAGGGACGACTCTCAAACGTGCCTAAGAAGTGACAAATGTGCGAGTGTAACAACACTATATGCACTGAAATGAGATGATAAATGATGCCAAATCATTTAAATGTCCCAAAGATAGTATGCATGAATCATCGGAACACAAGGCTTGCAAGGCCAATTACATTACAGCTATACAAAGCATGCGTTATATGGCCATGGCAGCCTAAAACAGTCCAAAGACAGCCCAAAATAAGCATAAAATCATGTTTAAGCCAAGCCAAAATATGCTAGTATAATGAGTCAAAACATCATGCACAAATGGCTAGTAAACAAGATTTGTTCTACACCTATATGGGGCATGCAAAGGATGGTCAAACCAACTATGGATAAGGTCATGACATGCCAAATGATGACCAAAAACATGTTGAAATGTAAACCAAACAAGCTAAAATGACATGGCATGGCATGGAGCATATGAAGCTAGTTTAGGGGATTTACATTACAAGTGCATCATGCAAGCATGGAGTAACAAAACCAACCCAAAACAGGTTCATAGCATGGTAAAACATCACCAAAAATGGACTGAAATGGACTCAACAAAAGCCAAGCACACATGCTACTTTGATGAGCTATGAATGGAGTTACACTACACATGCTAGATGCAAGCAAGACATGACCAAACCAGCCATGGACAGGACCAAGAAAGGTCCTAGAAGTCACAAAAATAGGCCTGAACCAAGCCTCAAAAATGCATTGAGGGATGGTCCTTTGGAAGGCCAAAAATGCAAGCAAAGAGGAACACAAAGAGTGGGGGGCCACCCCCTCTGATTAAGGACCTCAAAACCACGCCTTCACCACTGAAAATCCATTGGATTTCAGCGGTGAGAAGGCCAAACCAAGGCTAGCTCGGAGGCCTCAAGGAATGGCTTAAAACAAAGCCAAACAAAGCATGCAAGGGGGCTACACGCCCCTAACAACAAGAAAACCTTAATAAAACTTCAAAAGCACTTAAATAAAAGACTTTTTTCAGTTATAAGAAAAGCCCAAATCAATATGCAAGGAGGGCTAAAGTGAGGTACAAGAAAGTGCAAAAATGGGGAAAATACTCACCCTTGAAGACCCTCTTCGAAACTAGCAACTTCAGGTGGTGGAAACCAGTTTTCAGACCTCAAGAATCCCTTCCAAGAAGCTTAGTCCAATGGTTGTGGTGCATATCTATGTGTTGTAGTGTAAAAGTGCAAGAAAAATCAAGTTTAAGGCACAATTTAGCAACAATATAGAGAGATATATATCTTCTCAAATATCATCCAACCTCTGATAAAGAGCTAGGCCTCTTGCTTATATAGAAGAGAGCAAGAAGAAGCTTATGAAACAAGCTTTGGCAAGGGCTTCATCCCTCCATACACGTGTATGGATAGCAGACAACAAAAATCCAGCTGGCTCAAAAGATTTGGCGTGAAACCTGCTGAGACATGTGGTTCTGCCGGTCATTAGTGTTGGCAGGCAGTGGCTCATTGATGGCTGGGACCTTATCATTGTTGGCCGGCATAGGGCCGGCATTGGCCATTCATGGCCGGCACACTCCCATAGAGGCCAGAAGCAAAAACCAGTCCTAGTCCCTGTTTTGAAGAAAGCCTAAATCCTTCATCTGGATGCCTTTTCAGGTCGTTCTTGTGTGCAAATTGAAGCCCTGGAAGTCTTCTTTCCAAATTTGGCAGCCTCACATCAAAATTTCATGTGTGCTAAGAGATATCCCTCTTTCAGTGAAGACTGCCCAGTTTCGGTCCAACCGGATTGATGCCCAACTTCCAACAACCATATCTCTCCCATCCGGACTCGGCTCGAGGAGATTCTTGAATGAAAATTTAAGCCCCGGAAGTAAGCTTTCCAACGGTGGTGGCCTCATAGCTGAAATCCAAGTATTTAAAAGGATAGGCCTGATTTGGCGAGGACTTCTCGTCTCTCTCTTAGCGGTTCATGCCCGACTCCTTCCCCAACTGGGTTTCTTCTCTCCTCTTCTCTTTTCTTCAACTCCAAACCCATAAACAAGGTGTTTTGAAAGATTTTTCAAAAGATTTCATCTCTCCTTCATTAATTTCCACTTTGTCCTTGCTTGGTTTACCGAAAAGCGCAACATTTAACAAAATGCGAGCGTCAGAACATCGTAGAAACCTATTTTCAAAAATGTTTTGAAAGAGAGGGTTTTGAAGTCTAAAAACCATTCAAAAATAGCTTTGGTCCAAAATGGGGTGTGAGGTTAGGATTTGACCCTCTTCTTGTCGAAGAAATCGAATCCTTGCACTGCACAACTTTCACCACCAAGTAAACCGTCAGTAGCGGCGTCCAAGTCTTAAGGGCGGTCAAAAATGGGGTGTCTACAGTTGCCCTCTTTGACAGAACTCGGAAGTCACAAAGTGACGGGAGTGAATGTCAATACCTAGAGACGACCCATTTTTGACAAGGTCGAAGACTTAGACAAACAAGCAAGATAATAAAGAGATGCGCCCGCAGGCAGGGGCAAGATGCAAATGATATGCACAAAGCCGAGCATAACTTATGATCATGCAAAGAAAGCTGTAATGAAGCATATCATGCAACAGTTTTAAGCAGGTATGAATACAAATCTAACTACATTTCATGCAAAAAGGATATAAGAAAATTATGCAATTCTCACTGCGTCTCACGTGGAGAAGGCTAAAAGCGACTACCGAGAATACCCGGAGTATCACACACAATATCTCTCCGCGTATTACACACAGGAGAGGAAGAAGGTAAATCTCTCAGCGTATCACATGCAAGAGAGGAAAGGTAAATTTCTCAGCATATCCCACGTAAGAGAAGAAAGGTAAATCTCTCAGCATATCACGCGCAAGAGAGAAAAGGTAAACTTCTCAGCGTATCACACGCAAGGGAAGAAAGGTGAATTTCTCAGCGCATCACACGCAAGAGAAAACCTCTCAGCATATCACACACAAGAGAGGAAAGGTAAATTTCTCAGCGCATCACATGCTAGAGAAACCTCTCAGCATATCACACGCAAGAGAGGAAAGGTAAATTTCTCAGCTCATCACATGCAGAGAAAACCTCTCAGCATATCACATACAAGAGAGGAAAGGTAAACTTCTCAGCGTATCACACGCAAGAGAAGAAAGGTAAATTTCTCAGCCTATCACACGCAAGAGAAAAAAGGTGAACCTCTCAGCATATCACACGCAAGAGAGGAAAGGTAAATCTCTCAGCATATCACATGCAAGAGAAAACCTCTCAGTATATCACACGCAAGAGAGGAAAGGTAAACTTCTCAACGTATCACACGCAAGAGAAAACCTCTCAGCATATCACACGCAAGAGAGGAAAGGTATGAATGAACACCGAAACTCGTCCGAATGTTCGAAACTGAAGATGTCCTAACGCACCGCATGCGAGAGGAGAAAAGACAACAATTGCAAGTGAAAAGGTGCATGACAATGCAGGTGGAGTGTACATAACAATGCAAGCAATGAGCATAACAATGCTAGACAGATATGCATAACCATGCAATGAATGAACATAACAATGCTAGATAGATGTGCATAACAATGCAAGTAATGAGCATAACAATGCTAAATAGATGTGCATAACAATGCAACGAATGAGCATAACAATGCTAGATAGATGTGCATAACAATGCAAGTAATGAGTATAACAATGCTAGATAGATGTGCATAACAATGCAACGAATGAGCATAACAATGCCAGTGGAACGTGTGTGACAATGCCCGTTTGAAACAAAAATACCGAATAAGGGAATTCAAGCCTTAAGGAGACCAAATTCCAAACGCAACCTCCGATTTACCTCTCGGAGGAATCACAATACATTCCAAAAAGGATACACCTCGTGCATGCTGACTAACGATGAGCTACACATCGAAAACATGAGTTGAAAATTCCGCGGAAACATTTTGAGCTATAAAGAGTGGGTTCTTCTTGCACTTTCTTGATTTTACTTCCAAACCGTAGTTACTACCTTTCCTTCCTGGCCATGTTCACAGCTTTCCCTATTCTCCAACGGGATGACAGACTAGGTTGATTCAATATCCAGGATCGAGGCGCATTCACATGCTATCTCAATCTATGGGGCTGCCATACAGATTTCAAGCCGAGGATAGACCCCTGGGTATTTAAACCAGACTTTAGTCTCGGAAATCCCGAACCTTTGCGTTTTAGGCAATAGCCGTCCGAACTCTAGTTTCCACCGTCGCAGTTGGTCTCCTAGGAACTCATTGCAAATATAGCCAAGATGCATCTAGATGGGGCTAGTTTTCTGAGGGAGCACTTCGATTGCCATTCTGTCATTGAAATAAGCTTGAGTTTGGGAGTAGAGGCACACTTATACTTCGGAGCACTGACAAGGCCTGAAGAGGTACATCCGGAGTATAATCACGGAGAGTATAATCACGGAAACTGAAACGAACTCAAATGCTCCAATTTTTCCTCTTTTCTTTTGCTTTGTAGTCCGAAACCTATATAGCCTCAGATAGGTCCTTGTTTTACTGTTCTCACATAATCTGGGTTGAACCTTGCAGTTTTCGAAAGAACAAATTCTTTTTTTGCACAAATGTGGAGAATGGCACAGCACTCTGAGCACACAGCAAATCATTTTTGAAATTGAGAAAATGAGTTCTCGACCGGGTATTGAGCCTACAACTGAACACAGCAAAGACGACCCAACAACGGAAAATAAAGGTAAACAACCTAAACACATCTATCGACACTCGAAGTGACTCAAAACAAGAATTGAGATAGACAAAACAAAACACAAGACTCAAATGTGCACAGGGAGCTTGTTTCACCGGGTATTATTTCCCACCCTTTTCTCATTTGTGATTCTCACATCACTCGGTCCTCAAGCTCGGTTTTTCTCTCAAAACCCGTTTCTTGCTTTTTCTCTCAGCGCACATCTCTCTATTCTTCATTCTCTCATTTTTTATTCCTCCCCTGGGTGGTTGATGGATAAACAGAAAGTTGCGGGGTCTTGCCCCTAGCATTCCGCTAGATTCTTCTTCTTGTTCACAACAGTGAGTTTCTTCCACAGAGGGGCTGCGTTATAATTGGGTGTGCAGCAAATCTGCAGCTGACATCGGTTAACGATGCTTTGCTGGGGAGTTTGGATGTGATTAGATCTGCCCAGATGAGGAAGCGGAACATCTTGATCCATTCCAGTTCGTGCTTCGCACTTGGCTTGATACCTTGTTGCTTGGAGGATGAGAGAGCTTTCAGCCCTTTTGCGGTTAGCTTCAGTGGTGCCCTTTTCTGGCGAATACAGTGCCCTTTCGGCAAGTGCGTTGATAAAGGGGAAAGGATAGAAAACCTGACTCATCTGTGCCCCTATATCATCATTTTGACCATTTTTTGTTTTTTGCTTTTTACTAAAACAATTTTGACCAAAATGAGAGTTAGATTAACATGCTTGTTTGATTTTTGATTTGAAATCATGCGAGTCAGGTTATGAGCACTGAAAATTTTCCTTTTTGGGTCCAAGATATGGTCCATTTTTTGAAAAAAAATGGAGCAAATTTTGGAGAGAATTAGTTAACCTCAGTAAAAATTCTCAAAAACTAATTTTTTTTTTTTGCAACGACCACTGCTTAACGAGCACAGAACTTACTCTTGAGATGCGCAACCTCGGATCCATAGCAATTGAAAATTGCCCCTTGTTTGAAGGACACTGTACGGTAGCGGAAAGTTGCCCCTTGTTTGAATGATGCCGCAGCATACTAAATGGCAACAGAAAGCTACCCCTTGTTTGAATGACGCCGCCGCATACTGAATGGCAACAGAAAGTTGCCCCTTGTTTGGATGATGCCGCAGCGCATTGTAATCAGTCCTCAGAGTGACGATCATAACCGAACTCTTGGATACAGAGAAGGCAAAGATGATCAAAACCATTACATGGACACAATCGATTTGGAGGTGTTTTACGGCTGGACTTCAGAATGAAGTTGCCTACGTATCCCAAAGATGGGAATCAAGCCTTACGTAGTTCGGGTTTAAGGTATACTCAGGTATTAAACTCTCCTTTTGCGCTCTAACTTTTGCCAAGGCCACCCTTCTGGGTTTTCAACCTTGCGAGCTCTGTTTTTTCTTTCTTTTCATTTCTTTTTTGATTTTCTTTTTTGTTCTTTTCTTTGCATTTTTTTTTTGTTCTTTTTTTTTTCTTCTTTTCTTGCTCTAACTTTTGCCTGGGCCTCCCTTCCAGGTTTTCAGCCCAGCGAGCCTCTCAAGGGTAAAAGTGTAGCTTTGTCCATGTCAAATGGTTTTGAGATCCTGAAGTCATCTGAATCCAGGAGAATAGCTGTTGTTTCCTGACGATGTAGAAGTCCATAAAATGGGGTCTGAATTTGCCCCTAATGTTGTGGATAGGAAATCGGTTGTTCTTCAACAAAACTTTCTTCTTTCTTCCCTTCTGGGATTTGGCATTCTTGCCGATCTTCATCTTTGACTCTTTGAGTGCATTATGTGACATCTTTTGCCCCTTGTTCGAGGAGTGCTTCTGATCTGGCTTCGCAAGCTTCTGTTGATGACAGCTGATCTTCTTGATCTGACTTTCTTGTCCCTAGTTCGTGGGCTGCTTCAAATCTGGCAACATAGGCCTCACATTGTAGTTGACCGTTGAACGTTCCGAATTCGAGTTCAAGGTTCAAAAGCAAGGGGTCAAGTCTCGAGGCTGAGAGTGATCCTAGGCTGCATAATCTCAAGAGCGATTCCACGCAGGTCTTCGCAGGATGGCGCAAAACATTTTTGAAACCTTTTAAGAAAGCGACTAATCGCTCGCGTTGAAGACAATGTAGAACCAATCTGGATCAAGCCAGGATCCTTCTCAGTACTCACATTAACAAGCATGATTTCATTCATTAAGGGCTTAGCGTGCCTCTCTTTCTCTCAATTGATCAAATGTTTTCAAATCCCGAGGAATTCCTTCCTCTTTGTTTTCACCGTAGTGTTCAAAAAGTTTTGAAAAACTTAGGTCAATGCAATGAATTCAAGGCGTAGAAAAGTAGGCGAAAAGTACTGCCGTTCGATTCAAATTTTCTAGCACAAATGGCGCACGGCCGAAGCAAATACAAGAGTGTGAAAATCACTGCTGTTTCATTGAGATCTGTTGGCACAACTGGCTCCTTGGTAGAAACAGACTCAAAGCAAGCAAAAATACAAACACGAAACAAAACAGTGATGTCCGAGGTAACACCCCCGGGATCACCTGACTCCTATACAACAGGATTGACTCGATACGACAAGACAGACCTCAACTGACTCAGTATGAAAAGACTGACTCAAAACAAAAGGACGGACTCAAAACAAAACAACAAGACTGACTCAATACCCAAGTCAGAATGTAGCATTCGCCAAACGCTCAAAACGGTGCGTGCCATACGCCGTATCTGGAGTAAATCGAGTGCCATCTACAGGTGGTTCATCCCCCGATCACATAGTCACATTATTCCCCCCAAGTTCACTGATCAAGTACCGATAGACTTTGCAGGACTTGGTGCGACGATGACCCCGTTGTTGATCAAATCTTGTATTTCGTGGCGGAGACGAAAGCACATGTCAATGTCATGGCCAGCTCGCTGATGGAAGGCACAGTAGTCGGCTGGGTTGTGTGAGAGAGGGAGGTTCTTTGGTAATGGCTGCGGCTCCAGGGGCTTCAGATGCCCTTTCTTGATCAAAACCCCTAGAGCCTTTGACAAAGGCATATGAAGTGGGGTGAAAACCTTCTTGGCTTGGGGTGGATATTTGGCTGCTCGCGAGCTACTTCCGGACGCACTGGTGAATGGGGTAGCTGTTTTTGATGTGGTAGTGGTGACCATGCCCACTTCAGAAGATCTTGCAGCTACATCACCACTGGTGGTTGCATTCGAACTGCGGGAAAATGCCCTCTTGGGCTGCTCCTTGTCTTGGTCAATTAGACCCTGTTTCATAGCATCCTCAATTTGTACCCCCATCTCATGTAAATCTAAAAAGGTGGGGAAGGGGAGAACAATCATTTTCTGCATAAGCTTGGGCTGGAGATTGTGCACAATCATCCGAATCTGATCTTTATCCGTCGGCCTTATGGTCATCATTGAGGCCTTGGCCCTCCACCGGGTTACGAAGTCAGAAAAACTCTCCTTAGGCTCCTGCCTAGTTGTCTCAATATCACGGGTTGTGATCTCGATTTGCGTATTATAGGAGTACTGAGCGATAAAAGCCTCGGCCATCTCATCCCAATTCCTCTTAACATCGTCTACCAGTTTCGCGTACCAGATGGCCGCCACACCCAACAGGGTCCAGCCAAACAACGAAAGCTTTTGTAGTCTGGTGAGGCCCATCGGCCTTAGTATGTCCGAAAACAAACGGAGATGCACCATGGGATCCCCGGACCCATCAAAACGGTCGATTTGTGGCATCTTGAACCGATCTGGCAACGTCACAGCCGCGTCGATATACCCATCCTCAATGTCTGGGATGGACTTCACACCCTGAGATTTCTTGAACAGCTTCTCAAGCTTGCTCAACTTCAACGTTCTAGGGTCCACCTCGAACTCAAAGGGAGAGTCCGGTTGATTGATAGGAGTGGGTGCCTTGGATAGTTGAGGTAGAATCGGGGGCGGAGCCGGCCCTGTCGGGATGTCTGTATCCTCCTGGATATTCTGAACATTTGGTGTCTCCCTGGGTATTGAATCTCTTGGTGGGGGAGGAGCTTGATGTGAGGCTGATACTCCGGCGTGCTGCTGTAGCCGGGTAATTAGCTCTGCCTGCTGGGTCATGACCGCAGCTTGCTGTTTGGCAAATTCCGCTTGGTGAATAGCATCTTGCTGCATGAGTTTCATACTTTCCTGCATCTGACGCATCATTGCCTCCATCTCTGACATGTTCTACTGATCTATCTGACTGACTGGTATATCTATCCCTGCAGTAGAAACTGAGACCTCAGCCTGACTGTTCACTGGTGGGGTGGATAAGGGCCATTGATCTGGTAACCGCTGAACTGGTGATTTGTGCCTGACTGGCCCTTTTACCCTGCCTCTGGCAAAGGAATACGGATTGCCCTTGAACTGAATCTCTGACCTGACAAAGTCTATTAGTACAAGTCCGATGAACCTCGAGGGATATTGGAGCCGTCTGAAGCTATGGTTCCCTGACTACGTAGCAAAAGAGAAAACATACAGCATCTCAGCCTAGTTTTGCCAAAACAAATATGAGCATAACAGGATGATTGTGCCCTCTACTGAATTCTGCCCCAAATTCTGCCTGTAAACTGATACCCTCAGGTAAACTGATTCCCAAAACACTGATGCTGATGCCCGCAGGCCTGATACCCAAACTTGCAAACTGATACATGCATTCCTGTAGAGACGCACTCTAAAAGCACATAGCAAGCAAGTGAGAGCCAAAACACCCCTATGTTGGGGTAAGATTTCCCTGTCCTATTTTGTCATGAGCTAGGGTTTCACTATGCACGCAGCGGTCTCAAACAACCTATAATCGGGTAAGCAACATGTCCTAGCTTGGAATGGTCACTATGGATTCCAAATATGCACTAGGTCGAATGGTCAAAAGGGGTGCCCCGGTAAAAACTGGGGTTTGTGTTCCCGTCGTGGCAGAGCCCGC
Source organism: Camellia lanceoleosa (assembly GCA_025200525.1). Lineage (NCBI taxonomy): Eukaryota > Viridiplantae > Streptophyta > Magnoliopsida > Ericales > Theaceae > Camellia > Camellia lanceoleosa. The sequence goes on from CM045765.1 coordinate 45,449,837, forward strand.
AACCGGTCAGCCTTATGGCATGCTTCGCAAAGCGAGCCTCCGGCAAACCATTCAGGAATAGCATACGGCAAACACGGTGTCCTAGGCGCACCAATGCAAATGCAATGCAAAGCAACACACAAGTGTGAACAAAACAAGATATCACGAGTTCGAGTCAAGTTCTCTAAATCCCCAGTAGAGTCGCCAGAAACTGTAGACATCCCCGAACGTCCTAGGAGGGAATCCCATTTTGTTCATTTGGGGTTTACTACAGTTCAGGACTCAATGTCACGGTCCTGTATCTAATCTCGCAGAGTGCAATGCAAGACCGATGAATCATCAAAGAGTCCAAATCCGGCAAATCGTTTTGAAAACAATTTTTTTGAAAGAAGTGCCAAACATGGACTGCTTTGCCAGACACAGAGTCGCTACCTAAATATTTTATTTTGGGGAAATTTAGGAAACCCTGACTCGTTTGCCTAAGGCCACATGTCCGTCATCACCAAAGTTGCCTCGACTCGGGAACGTAGGTACGATCGGGAAAGGTCAGCTATGAGCACCCCCTCTCGCCCGATCCAAAGATCGGCCTCTACTAACCATGATATCCGATTTTGAAAACGTTATGTGTTCTTATTCCGATTTATTAGCTAGAATTACTATGTGATGCGCACAGCAAAACAAGTATAGACTAGATCGCCTAATTTGGAACAAAGTATTGCATACCCGTTTGTTTGGAAATGTTTTGAAATTTGCTACTCGCAAGTAGACTAAAATACGGATTTCAATGAGTTGTCCTAACTCAAACAACCCAACTTTCACCCACAGGCATTCAGGCAGTTCAATCAAATAAGCATCTAGCTGCATGGTAAGCATGTTGACATTCACACTCATGCGAGATGCTAAAGCATAAATACTTACATCGTACTCTGAGCCAAAACAAAGAGCATGTTAGTAATCATGCATGATCCAAGTCCATGTTAAATGGCTAATGCAACACATACAAAATGTCACTAGAATAGGTTCGGCTAATCCTAGGATGGCATGTGGAATGCACATATAGCATGTATTCAAGTTAGATTTGAAATACTATGCAGTTAGCATGATGCGCCGAGCCTAGTGCATGTAGTACGAATGAATGAATGCAAACATGCGAAGCATAAGTATGCTATTTGAAATATGCCTTAAATCTAACCATCATAAGCAGTTAAATAAAAGGGAGGAAAGACGCGAGGTTGGAAGACATACACCACACTCACGCACACTTATTACAATTGCGCCCTCGCTCGGAGGGTCCGAAAGAATAATACAAGCCGCCTAATTAACTAACTCACAAGCTAATTAATTATTACAAAACCGAATTGAACAACTAGCTACAACCAATTATTACGCAACTTAATTAATTAACAAATTAATTATTACAAATAATAAATGCTAAATAACTAGTAAGCAGTAAAAGAGAGTTGCTCCAGCTCTATTTGAAGAAGAGAAGGGTATGCATGCTCGCTTCGGTTCCTTGCCTCGAAATGCCTTCCGGTTGCTCTTTAGAGGCTCTGTTTGCAGGGTGTCTTCCAGTGCTTGTTGTTGAAACTTACCAAAACACTGCAGGGGAAGTCACCAGTGGCCTGCCGGCCATGGAGAGAGGTCTGTCGACCAGAGATGGTCCACTGCTGGCCAAGGGTGGCACACTGCCGGCCATCAATGGCAGGCTGCCAGCCACTGGTGTGCTGTGACACCAAGCTGCAACAAAGCACAAAATAGAGAAAATGGAGGGTCTCTCAAGGGCATGTATGCACTATGCCACCCCAAATCATCTCAAAACATCGAGGGAGAGGCATAGTCGGATCCGTGACCATCAATCACGCATCCCGATACATGATGGCCAAAGATCCGACTTGTGCAAATCAATATGAAAATGAATGCACAAATAGAGCACGTAAAGCCTAGAACTCTATCATGAATCATCAAGAGCTTTGCCGACCGAGAATTGAGATGCGTTCCATCACTTGAAGTATGAAACGCCCCTCATTCCTCGTGCTTGGATTAATACTTAATCCAAACAATGCAACATATAAGCATGGCAAACATGCAATATGACTTAAGTGTGCAAACATGCAACTAATTCAAGCATGCAACAAGCGTATAAGCATGATGTGAGGTGACAACCTTGGACAACATGACAAAATGCAACATGAACATGTGAGCATGCAAGGTATGCAAAGCTATACAAGTATGTGACAACATACGAAATGAAACAAGCATGCAACAACATGATAAGATGGGCTTACACCAAAGATGGACAACTCTCAACTAGGTCCAAATCAGTAGCCATAGCAATGAATTAAGCCACCCAATACGCTCAAGCATGCCTAAGAAGTGACAAATGTGCGAGTGTAACAACACTATATGCACTGAAATGAGATGATAAATGATGCCAAATCATTTAAATGTCCCAAAGATAGTATGTATGAATCACCGGAACACAAGGCTTGCAAGGCCAATTACATTACAGCTATACAAAGCATGCGTTATATGGCCATGGCAGCCTAAAACAGTCCAAAGACAACCCAAAATAAGCATAAAATCATGTTTAAGCCAAGCCAAAATATGCTAGTATAATGAGTCAAAACATCATGCACAAATGGCTAGTAAACAAGATTTGTTCTACACCTATATGGAGCATGCAAAGGATGGTCAAACCAACTATGGATAAGGTCATCACATGCCAAATGATGACCAAAAACATGCTGAAATGTAAACCAAACAAGCTAAAATGACATGGCATGGCATGGAGCATATGAAGCTAATTTAGGGGATTTACATTACAAGTGCATCATGCAAGCATGGAGTAACAAAACCAACCCAAAACAGGTTCATAGCATGGTAAAACATCACCAAAAATGGACTGAAATGGACTCAACAAAAGCCAAGCACACATGCTACTTTGATGAGCTATGAATGGAGTTACACTACACATGCTAGATGCAAGCAAGACATGACCAAAACAGCCATGGAAAGGGCCAAGAAAGGTCCTAGAAGTCACAAAAATAGGCCTGAACCAAGCCTCAAAAATGCATTGAGGGATGGTCCTTTGAAAGGCCAAAAATGCAAGCAAAGAGGAACACAAAGAGAGGGGGGCCACCCCCTTTGATTAAGGACCTCAAAACCACACCTTCACCACTGAAAATCCACTGGATTTCAGCGGTGAGAAGGCCAAACCAAGGCTAGTTCGGAGGCCTCAAGGAATGGCTTAAAACAAAGCCAAACAAAGCATGCAAGGGGGCTACACGCCGCTAACAACAAAAAGACCTTAATAAAACTTTAAAAGCACTTACATACAAGACTTTTTTCAGTTATAAGCAAAGCCCAAATCAATATGCAAGGAGGGCTAAAGTGAGGTACAAGAAAGTGCAAAAATGGGGAAAATACTCACCCTTGAAGACCCTCTTCGAAACCAGCAACTTCAGGGGGTGGAAACCAGTTTTCAGACCTCAAGAATCCCTTCCAAGAAGCTTAGTCCAATGGTTCCGGTGTATATCTATGTGTTGTAGTGTAAAAGTGCAAGAAAAATCAAGTTTAAGGCACAATTTAGCAACAATATAGAGAGATATATATCTTCTCAAATATCATCCAACCTCTGATAAAGAGCTAGGCCTCTTGCTTATATAGAAGAGAGCAAGAAGAAGCCTATCAAACAAGCTTTGGCAAGGGCTTCATCCCTCCATACACGTGTATGGATGGCAGACAACAAAAATCCAGTTAGCTCAAAAGATTTGGCGTGAAACTTGCTGAGACATGTGGTTCTGCTGGCCATCAGTGTTGGCAGGCAGTGGCTCATTGATGGCTGGCACCTTATCATTGTTGTCCGGCATAGGGCCGGCATTGGCCATTCATGGTTGGCACACTCCCATAGAGGCCAGAAGCAAAAATCAGTCCTAGTCCCTGTTTTGAAGAAAGCCTAAAGCCTTCATCTGGATGCCTTTTTAGGTCATTCTTGTGTGCAAATTGAAGCCCCGGAAGTCTTCTTTCCAAATTTGGCAGCCTCACCTCAAAATTCCATGTGTGGTAAGAGATATCCCTCTTTTAGTGAAGACTGCCCAGTTTCGGTCCAACTTGATTGATGCCCAACTTCCAACAACCATATCTCTCCCATCCGGACTTGGCTCGAGGAGATTCTTGAATGAAAATTGAAGCCCCGGAAGTATGCTTTCCAACGGTGGTGGCCTCATAGCTGAAATCCAAGTATTCAAAAGGATAGGCCTGATTTGGCGAGGACTTCTTGTCTCTCTCTTAACGGTTCATGCCCAACTCCTTCCCCAACTGGGTTTCTTCTCTCCTCTTCTCTTTTCTTCAACTCCAAACCCATAAACAAGGTTTTTTGAAAGATTTTTCAAAAGATTTCATCTCTCCTTCATTCATTTCCACTTTGTCCTTGCTTGGTTTACCGAAAAGCGCAACATTTAACAAAATGCGAGCGTCGGAACATCGTAGAAACCTATTTTCAAAAATGTTTTGAAAGAGAGGGTTTTGAAGTCTAAAAACCATTCAAAAATAGCTTTGGTCCAAAATGGGGTGTGAGGTTAGGATTTGACCCTCTTCTTGCCGAAGAAATCGAATCCTTGCACTGCACAACTTTCACCACCAAGTAAACTGTCAGTAGCGGCGTCCAAGTCTTAAGGGCGGTCAAAAATGGGGTGTCTACAGGTATCATTTTGTGATGTGAGATTGTAAGTTTTAATCATATGAAGTGGAGTTTGATACCCTTGTGTTTTTACATTCCTCCACTAACAACTATTTTCTATTGATGTATAACTAGGGGTGTAAGTGATTTGGTTCGGTAGAATCTAAGGAATAATTTAGTATTGAACCAAACCTTTTAATTTTGTTAATTGAGGGACCAAAACAAACTATGTAAGTTTGATGTAGAAGAGGGATTCATTGAATGTTTTTAAAGAAATTTGTATCAAACTGGCAAAATTTCACATGAAAAATAAATGAAGAATTAAAAGAGACTAATATTTAAATATAATATTTTAGTTGATTTGGTTTATATTGGTATAAAAATAAAAATTAAAATTAAAATCAAAGCAAACCAAAAACTAAATTTTCCATTGGTCTTAAGTGGTTGATTCGGTTCTATCATTTTTTCCTGCACCCCTATACAGACTTGTGTGGAGAAAAAAAAAAAAAAAAAAAAAGAAGGATTAAAATGTCAATTTATTTTGAGAATTTTTTTTACTTCCACCCAAAAAGTAATTTTGATTTTAATTTTGTTTATCACACAATATTTATCAATAGGGGTTAGTTATTAGTAAAGGAATTGGACAACACAAAGTGTGTCAAACTCCATTCAATTTGAACCAACAATCCCTCGTTATAAAATGGTGTTTCACAATCAATTAACTGCAAGTTTTGATTGTATCATTTTGATCTTAAAAAAGTATTCTTTTATAAGTCTTATGTCATATTAATTAAAAAAAAATTTAAAAGCATTAAAGCTTGTCCATTAGGCGACAATAGCTTTGTGAGAGCCTAATGAGTGTTCATCCCACATCCCTCTATGAGTAAATCATAGTCCACTACATAAGTTGACTAACTCCTTCAAATTAGCACAAGACCTTTTCCTAAGGGAAGAATAAAGTCGTGAAAGTACGCCCAAAACAAATAATATTGTACTAATGGGGGATTGGCACTTTATTTGGCATCGTTTGTGGAAATTCCCTTCTCAGGAAGCCAGTAATGAGGGGTTGGCTGCTTCAGCTTTGAATGGTTATAAGAAAACACACCAATGCAATGTCGTTCACAGTAGGTATCCTGTTTCTCACCTGAGGGCACTTGTTAAGAATGAATTAATTTATTATTTATTATTATTATTATTTATTATTATTATTATTATTATTATTATTATTATTATTATTATTATTATTATTATTATTTTGTGAAAAGTATAAAAAAAAGTCAATTTATTAGTTTTTTGACTTATTTGGATTACATCACTTCTCTATTTTTTACACATCTTTTCATAATAAGTAAAAGAGTAAATTTTTTTAACACTTTCCAAAACAACACAGAGGCCATGCTTATTTGGCTCTTGAGGGAGGGGGATTGGACTAATAGTTGTGTGAGTTACAACCCGGCCATGTCTTCGGGGTATGCGCCTGGAAGGTCTTCTAAACCAGTAAAGATGTCGTCGAAAAGAAGGTCCCCTTGGCCCGAAGTGGACGGAGGGTTAGCTGAATTGAGGCCGGCTTCCTCAAAGGCCAACTTCAAAGCCTCGTCTACTTGCCGGATCGTCGACTCTTCACGACCTCCTCACTACTTGCCACTCGAAGTCGGATCCGTCGAAACCAACTTGCCACAAGTTTTTGAAGTTGGTTAAAACAAGAGCCGTAAGAAACTCTTCACCCCTCGGAATTGGGATGTTTTCTGCTGCCGAAAACGTCGTATACGTCGGCTCGTATCGAAGAAGAATGTGGGCTGCCCTCCCTTGTTTTTGAAGGCTTGGACGGCCAAAGTATTTGAGCGCGACTTTAATTTCCGTAAGAACGACGTCGTCGGTTGAAAGCAAAACTTTCTTCAAATCGTTTCTTGCATAAGTAAAGCCATGAGACCGCAAAAATAAAGCCTTGTAAATATAAGAAAAATAAACGCAAGCAGCTATATAGCCACCTGGTTCACCCCTCCATCTAAGAATAGGACCTAGGCGGCCCTCGTCTTCGCCAAATTCCCAGTTACCTCGAACAACGACCATGACATCATCGACTTGCTTGCCAGAGCTGGAAAGCATAGTCACTAATTGATGGTCGGTGTCCTTGCCCCTAAGGAAGTAGCATCCATGCCGGCTAGAAGACTTGGCCAAGGCATAACAATACCGAATAGCAGGTATGCCGAGATTAATCTTAAGGCGGCGATTTAACTCTACAATACCTATTACGATTCTAAAAAAGTTGACATTGGGTTGGGAAGGGATTAGACCCCAATGGCGAAGGACAGCCCTAAGGAATGGGTGAAGGGGGAAACAGACTCCGCCCTCTGCGATTGATAAGAGAGGGAAGATGATTGTGCTTTCATCAACCCTCTCCATATCAAGGGTGCCATCTGTCACAAGTGACAGACGGACGTCATCAGGAATAGAAAAATGGCGTCAAAAGCCAGAGACTTGATCTGCGGAGAGGAGGTCTTTCAAATGCTTTGCCATTTTCGTCAGCCTATAGGAGTATGCTAAACTAAAAACAAACCAGGAAAAGGGATTCAAAGCAGAGAGGAAGAGAACTTACAAGAGACGGAGAGGACAATGAAGGATAAAAGGAAGTTGCAGAGGTAAGTCGGAAGGCAGTCCAAAAACTTGAAGCATCCAAAAATGTATATGTATTCGAAAAGACAACAAAATTTTAAATCACAATAAATGGAAGCGTACGAAGGGGTGGGAAGTTAAAATGATGACCGAAAGGCATGTGCTCTGACATCCGCGTTGGAATGAGGTTAGCCGCCGAATTTCAGCTCTGACTTTTCGAGTTCAAAACCAAACATACCAGCTAACTGTCGTTAGTGGAGTGTTTTGGAGGGCAATTGTGGGGGCTAAATATTGGGATACGTAAAGAGGCCGAATAGTTGGACTTGGAGAGTCAAAATTCATATATCGCATTCGGCCCCATCTTATACATGCAAATCCAGCAGTACCCTATTCAGCCAAATAACCAGTTGAGTAAGGGGCCAAGTGAAGAGCGGTTTGCAACAAAAAGAGCCGAGTAAATAGTTATACGACGAATTGAAGGTGGGCCCAACCTTGAAGCCCAAGAAAGAAAAAGATATAAATAGAAGAACATCAGCCAGAGAGAGGTATGTGAGAACTAGTATGTTTAACTTCAGATACAAGCAATCAAGAGAGTATACACTGACTTATCTGTCGGAGTGCTAATTTCAGCACCCTCGACCGGAGTGTTCATTCTTTTTGAGGTTACTAGCTGAGGATCACGAGCGTCCCATTGGATCCAAAGAGTATTTCCAAACCACTTCACCATAAGTGCATATTCTTAAATCATAAGTTGGTCTTATTCATATTTCCTTTCCTGAATGGCCTCGGGCCCACATAAGACAAAACGGCCTTAGGCCTAACATAATACAGAACGCCCTTAGGCCCATTATAATAGCAAAACGGCCTCAGGCCCATCATATTAACAAAACGGCCTTGGGCCCATCATATTAGCAAACAGAACGACCTCAGGTGCCTATCTCTTGTGCCAAAGTTCAAACATATATCAAACATGTCTCATATAACATAAGTTGTTTACAAAGAGAGTGAATAAGATATCGAACAACATATATAAACACAATATGTGAATAAAACATGATATTACACTACTGTCACTCACTGTGATGCGGGTGAACGATGGTACCCTCCTGTATGTGCCCTATACATAGAACACAACTCGTAAGTACATCACCTTTCGTTAGTTTCCTCTTATTTCTCAATTATCCGATTCGTTAAGTTTCATGTAATTAAACGCATTATAGGAACATCGAATGGACATAATAACACATTTAGAGGGTCGAAAAGAGCGAAAGAAAATCATAGAATTTTTTAACTTAGGCTGCGCGTGCAGAAGTCCCCACCGTTTGTGCTTTTATTGCAGTGCAGCCTAATCTTTCTCCCATGTTTTCCGCACGTGCGGTTCTTGCTCTATTTCTGGGCAGTCCGAAATTCATCAAAATCCAACTTTCAAAAGCATTTTAAGGCTCAAATACAAGCAAAATTCCTTTCTTCAACACAACATAAGGATGTAATACACATGATTCTTAACCCTAAATAGATCATAACTTATTTAAAGGTCATCTATGAAACTTGAGGATCATATTCTTTGCATTTTCTCACCTTACCATGATGAACCCAAAAGGGATACAATATATATATAGACCAAAACATGCAAATTTTGAAGATATTCCTTCAAATTAACTCAAAACAAACCCAAAAATATGATATTTAACTCATAGTTTAAATAAATACAATGAAACTTGATAATTTCAATAGATTTATCTTAAACAAGTTCTCTTAGTCAAAACCCTAACTTGGGTGATCATAAAACTTCAATAGTGCTTGATAGTCATCAATCAAAGGGGAAATTTGGAGGATTTAAGTTAGTTTACACTCACCTTGAATTTCAATCCTCACTCTTGTTGAAGCCTCTTCTCTTTCCACTTCTTCTCTAGCACCCTCTCTCACTCTCTCAGGAGATATCTTTTTTTTGTGTTGGCACTAAGCCACCCAAGACTCTTATATCTATCTAGGTATAAGATTTAGGAGGGTTAAACCTAAATTTTCCCAATTTATTCATTACGAATCAAATTTTTACAAAACTTGATATTATGTCCCTAAAATCATGCTAAACATAAATGTAAAGGCAATTTTGGGTTATCGTGCCTCTAAGGCTTCCAATTTCAAGTTCAAATGTCCTAATTTTAACAGATGTTCTCCAATAACCAACAGATAGAATGACATAATTAAATAATTCAAATATGTAAGCACAACTCCACATGGAATTTCACATTAAACTTGTAATTATTCATAGAACTACATATGTAAAGCATATAAGAGGGTCGGGTTATTACACCTTAATCATGCATGATAGAGTGGTGGTTGTTAAGTCTTATTTGTACATTCATTAACTTGTACATCTTGGTTCTTTGGCCATCATGCAGTGAAATTGCTTGATTGATGGTTTTGGAACCAAGTGTATCACTTCTTTTAGATGTTTTGATGATAAGGAGGGATACAGAGTACAAACAACCCGTAAGAATATCCTCTCTTTGCCCTTTTTGCTCTCTGTTGCAGCAAGGAAAGGTGTGTCATCAGTGGCCGGCTGGCCACTACTACTGGCCGGCAGGCCATCAGTGTTGGACGGTAACCCCTTAATGGTGCCAGCCGGCCACCACTTCTGGCTTGCCGGCCACCAGTGATTTTTGAGTAGTGTGCTTGTGAAGCATAGAAGAGTTGATTTGGAGAAGGAAACAGTGCAAGGGTTGTGCAAACAGAAGCTTTCGAGAGCAAACAATAAATGTTCTTCGAGTGGAAACCGAGCATGCATGGGCCTCCCTCGCTTCTCGAGATTAATTAGTTTAATTAGCAATTAATTATTTATTTGTTGTAAATTAATTAGTTGTAGCTAATTAGTTTTTGCTGTAATAATTTGATTAGTTTGTTGTAGCTAATTAGTTTGTGATGTAATATTTAATTAGCTTAACTTAGTTGAATTCTTATTTAATTAGCTTAGATAGCTAACTAATTATTCAGGCAAAGTTTTGTAATAATTAGCTTAATTAGCTTAGCTTAGTTAGCTAGTTAGATTTTACTGATCCGGACTCTCCTTCGTGAGAGCGTAATATAATAACGTGTATGTCTTCCAACCCCACGTCTTTCTCCCTTTTATTTATCCGCTTTTGATGGTTAGATTAGGGACATGTTTCAATTAACATACCTTATGCTTGCATTCATTCATTCGTATTGCATGCATCGAGGCTCGGTGCATCATTCAAACTGCATTGCCATTTCAATAATTCTTTTAAAACGTGTTTAATCGTATGTTATTTAAATTGCTTCATATGTCATATTAGTAGCCAAGCCTATTAAATTGCATATTGCATGTGTTGCATTAGGCATCTTGTATAGTTAGGAATCATGCATAGTTTTCTAACTCATATCTTCTTAGCTTGGAGTACTAGGTGAGTTTTTAATGTTTTAGCATATTTGCATGATTGTGAATGTTGTCATGTCTAGCATGCTTGCCATGAGGCTAAATGCTTACTTGCTAAACTGTTTGAATGCCTGTGGATGAAGGCTTGTTGCTTGAATTGGAATGATTCAACAAAATGTGCGTTTTAAGCCCATTTCGTTAAGTGGCAAATCAGTTTTAAGCCCACTTGAGGTGGCAAATTCAAACCATTTCCATAAACAAACATGAGTTGAATTGTTTCAAATTAAGCAAACTAGTCTATGCTTGCTTGTGCGCATTGCATAGTAAAGCTAGTTTAATAACCGTAACAAGAGCATATAATGTTGATAAAAATCATATCATGATTAGTAGAGACCGATCTTTGATCGGGCGAGTGGGGTGCTCAATTCATGACCTTCCCCCTTCGTACCTAAGTTCCCGAGCCGAGGCAACTTTGGTGATGACGGACACATGGCCTTTGGCACGAGTCATGGGTTTCCTAAATTTTACCAAAATAAAAAAATATTTAGGTGGCGACTTTGTATCTGGCAAAGCAGTCCAATTTTGGCATTTTTTATTCAAAATCAATTTTCCAAAGCAATTTGCCGGATTTGGACTCTTTGGTGTTTATTAGTTTCACATTGCACTTGTGAAATTAGATTCAGAACTGTAGAAGTCCGAACTGTAGGGCCTCTTTTTGAACTTCCGAAAGGAGGCGCGAAAAAGTTGAGCTACAATGTGTCATACGCAAAAGATATGAAATAAGAGTAAAACAGATAAACGAATGCCTTAATGGCTATAACTTTTCAAGTTGATACTTGGTTACAACAAAAGTGAGTTTGAAACTCAATACAAATAAAGCCATAGGTTTGTACAAAAAAATTAAACCAAAAACAAAACAAGAAGCTCTCGATTCCAAGTCCTCCCAAACTACGGCCTTAGTGGAGGTATATCATCAGCATCTGAAAATGATTTTCCAAAAGGGTAAGCCAATGCCTAGTAGAGAATCTCTAACACAATGTATGAATCTTTACAGAGTTATAACGTGAATGCATATGCAATGCTCATGCCAAAACATTTTATATCTCTTTCCAAAAACCCATGAAATGCCAAGTTTATATCACAATTTATACAATCATCTCCTTTTCAATAGAAAACAGGGCAATGGATACAACATTAGGAATCTCTACGACATATCTGCAAGTAGGCTACAAGCGCTACCAATTGCTATTTTTACCGGTACTAACTAGAAGGCTTAACACCAATCCGTGTGAGTTTCTGGACTTTCACCAAGGACACACAGGCCAACATAATACCACAACTACACACCTACCCAGATTCACTATGGTATTCACCAATTTTTCTCAAAACAGTATACATTTTCAATGTGTTAAATATGTAACAATGCTCAATACAAATAGATGAGGAATTAGTTTCAATTCACCTAATTCTCATCCAATTTCTACAACAATCATAACTATCCTCCACAGATAGCCCAAAGCAGATATTTCTAACTAGATAAAAAATTTCCAAAAAAGATATACTTTCCAAATCTCAAGACGAGAGTGATAATACATATCCAACTCCACCACCATCATCATCATCGTTCCAATTTCATAAATCCTAACATCATTTCCATTTCCTCTTAACAAAATCAAAATTTCACATTTTAGGGCAAAATCTCATTTTCTTTATAAACCAATTCCAAGAATAAAAATCGACCATTTTATCACCACTAAACAACATTTACAAACCCACAATCATTTTCAAAGATCCATTTGAAAACCCCTCTTTTGATTTTAACAGCAAAACCCTAGATTTTTATCAAAATCCCTAATATCAAAATTTCTTTAAAAAGACAAACAACCAAGTTAAAAATCATACTAAAGTGTGGAGAAATCCCTACCTCAAAGCTTAAAGAGAAGGGAGAGAGAGAAGAAACTTTGACGAAGCCGAAAATCAACTTTGCTCCGATTATAATGAAGCTCTAGGTGAGCTCTATATTTTTATCAAAGGACTAGGGTGTAGAGATTAATGGATGATAGTGTATTTGAAGGTAGAAGATGAGCTCTAGAGAGAGAGGGTCTAGGTTTAGGGTTTTGAAATGTTTTAGAGAGAAAGATATATATCAAAAAGTGACTCAAAAATGTGGCTGTTACGAACTGATATACAAGCAGACTGCTCGAGAACAGGGATGGTTGCTCGAGCGACCAGACACAAAAGTGAGACCGCTTGAGTGAACAAAATGACCACTCGAGCGAAGAACACCACTGTCCCAGTACTTTTGCAGGCTTGCAAAAGTATTGAGAGTTCCCAAAGACCGCTCTAGCACAAGAAGGACCATTGGAGCCAAGACCGCTCGAGCGCAAGAAACACTGCTCGAGCTAACAAGCCAAAAACTGGACAACAACTGTTTTGAAAAACTAACTCCCCAACCTGTTTCAAACACAACCAAGACACTTCAATAACCAAACTCAACAAGGAATAAGATGAATAAGGATATGAACAACCAAATAAGGCAAGAAATCTGGGATCCAAAAGAAGAAACAGGTACGGTCTAAACCGGAATCGTTATAACCTTCCCCCTAAAAGAATTTTGTCCTCAAAATTTTAAAATCAACACAATAACTGTAATCAATTACAACAACTCATAACCATGACCAATCCACCGGTGATTCATTCTCATACCAACGATAAACAAGGTTCTCAATAGTGAATATACAATTCACTTTTCCAAAACATATACAATATTTGCATTTGATCAACATAACAAGATTTTCAAACATTAATAAAAAGATCTGGATACTTCTCACGAACTTCTGCCTTATGTTCCCAAGTCACCTCCTCAACCTCGTGGTGTCGCCACAACACTTTTACCAAAAGAATTGTCTTGCCTTGCAAGACTTGGTCTCGTGTATCTAAAACTCTAACCGGTCTCTCCTCATACGAGGCATCCTTATCTACCTCTAACTCGGTCCAATCCAACACATGTGATGGATCCGGCTCATACTTCCGAAATATACAGATATGAAACATGTCATGAACCTCAAAAAGCTGTGGTGGCAAGGCCAAAAGATAAACTACCTCCCCAATGTGCTCTAAGATCTCAAAAGGCCCAATAAATTTAGGAGACAACTTCCTACTCTTCCCAAACCTCATCAAACCCCATCTAGGTGATATTTTCAAGAAGACGTGACCCCCTACCTCAAATAATAATGGTCTCCTCCTACAGTCAGTATAACTCTTCTGATGACTTTGAGCCAAAACTAACCTCTTACAGATAAGTGAAACCTTCTCCGTCGTTTGCTTTACTAACTTAGGACCTAACATAGATACGCCACCCACCTCGGCCCAACACACTGGAGATCTATACGGTCGGCCATACAAGGCCTTAAAAGGTGCCATGCCAGTACTCACCTGAAAGCTATTGCTATAGGCAAACTCCACTACAGGTAAGTGCTTTTTCCACAAACCCTTCAAGTCAAGAACACAACCACGAAGCATATCCTTTAGGATCTGAATGGTATGCTTTGATGGCCCATCGGTTTGGGGATGATAAGCGGTGCTAAAAGTCAATTTAGTGCCCAAGGCATTCTATAGGCTCTGCCAGCCGTGAAACACGGATCTCTATCCGAAACAATGGTCACAGAGACCCCATCAAGTCGAACAATGTCCCTAACATATAGGTCGACAAGATAATTTACCGAGTCACTCGTGCACATAGATATAAAGTGTGCTAACTTAGTTAACCGGTCGACTATCACCCACATTGCATCATTACCTCGTTGAGTCCTCGGAAGACCCATAACAAAATCCATCATGATATGCTCCCACTTCCACTTGGCTATAGGCAAATGTTGCAACAAACCCGTTGGCCTTTGATGCTTGGCCTTCACTTGTTGACAAGTAAGGCACCTTGATACAAACAAGGCTATGTCTTTCTTCATCCCTTTCCACTAAAACTGGAGGCTAAGGTTGTGGTACATCTTTGTGCCTCTCGGATGTACCGCAAGGCATGAATGATGGAAGTACCTCCTCTCTACAAGACTCTGGCATAAAAAGATGGTCAAGATATCTAACACTCGATTCAGGATACACGTTCAAGCCCTTCTCTACTTTCCTACTAGATATCTTCTCTCAAAGGGTTCCAACTTCATGGTCACCCCGTTGTGCTTCTATAACTCGGCTCACAAGTGTAGGTTATGCAACTATGGTGAACAAAGCTACCGACCCAACACACTCGTCAACATGCAAGTTAAACTCACCAATAACACCCAACATCTTCCATTCCCGGATGACAATACTAGCTATACTACTAATGGATTTCCAATTCAAGACATCAACCACTACATTGGCCTTCCCTGGATGATAATGCAACTCGAAGTCGTAATCCGCTATAAACTCCATCCACATTCTCTACCTTAGATTCAAATCTTTCTATGAAAATAGGTACTTCAAACTCTTGTGATCGGAGAATACCTAAAACCTCTCACCATACAAGTAATGTTTCCAAATCTTCAAGGCAAAGATCATTGCTGCTAGCTCTAGATCATGAGTTGGATAGTTTCTTTCATCTGTTTTCAATTGCCATGAGCCATATGCTACTACCTTCCCTTCTTGCATCAAGACACAACCCAAACCTTCTCGAGACGCATCACAATACACTGAATAGCCCAAACCCCTTTCTAGAATAATCAACACTAGAGCAGGGGTAAGTCTAACCTTAAGCTCTTGAAACAATTTCTCACAAGTCTCACCCCATGCAAATTTAACTCCCTTCCTCGTCAGTCTAATCAATGGTGAGGCTAATCTAGAGAAATCCTTTACAAAATGATGGTAATACCTGGCCAACCCTAAGAAACTCCATATCTCAAAGGCATTCTTAGGTTGTTTCCAATCTTGAATTGCCTCAATCTTTGAAGAATCTACAGTCACCCCTTCTCTGGACACCACATGGCCTAAGAATTTCACTTCCTTCAACTAGAACTCACACTTTCCGAACCTAGCATACAATTTGTGGGCTCTAAGTAACTCAAGCACAATCCGCAAGTGTTCCTCATGTTCCTCCTCAGAGGGTAAGTAGATCAAAATGTCGTCAATGAAGACAACCACAAAATAGTCTAGGAACTCATGAAAGATTCGATTCATCAAATCTATAAACAAAGCCAATACATTGGTTAACCCAAAATGCATCACTAGGAACTCATAGTGGTCATAACACGTACGGAATGTCATTTTCTAGATATCCTCTTCCTTCACTCTCAACTAGTGATAAACTATCTTAGAAAAGCAATAAGACCCCTTCAACTGGTCACACAAGTTATCTATACGAGGCAATGGGTACTTGTTCTTAACAGTTACCCAGTTCAACTTTTGATAATCAATACAAAGTCCCAATGTGCCATCGTTCTTCTTGGCAAAGAGAGTTTGTGCTCCCCAAGGTGAAATATTAGGGCGGATAAAGCCCTTATCTAACAATTCTTGGAGTTGAATGTTCAACTCACTCAACTCAGCGGATCCAAATCTATACAATGCCATAGAAATCGGTGTCGTGCCAAGCACTAAGTCAATAAAGAACTCAATCTCACGGTGAGGTGCTAAACTAGTGACATCCTTGGGAAAAACAACCAAGTATTCACAAACTACCCTCGGCAACTCAACTCGAACCACATCACTCTCAACACCCAAAATGGTAGTGAGAATGAGACTAAGCTTGCCCCGACCACTAGGATCATACATTGGTAACAAGGCTCTATCAACTCGGTCCCCCAAGAAATAAAAATAATCATCACTTGAGGTGCACAATGTAACCCTCTGACAGTACCAGTCTATAATGGCCAGATAGGATAACAACTAATCCATACCCAAAATAACATCAAAACTTGACATGTCAATCAACATAAAAGAAAAAGAAACTCGGTGACAGGCAACCTCTATCTCACAACCCCGACACCCCTGGTCCAACATAACCTCACTACCAATAGGTAACTCTACCCTGAGTAAAGATACTAACTGAGCCACTTCTAACTCCAATGCTGATGCGAATGTAGACGAAATGAAAGAATGCGATGTACCAGTATTAATCAACACATTAGCAATAGAATTACACAACAAGAAGTTACCTCTCACTGCCGAAGGTGCTAGCAACAACTCTGGTGTGGTAACAGCATACACATGCTCCCGTAGGTCTCTGCTCCATCTGCTCGTCCCTCGAAGTATAAGTTTGAAACACAAATTGAGTCGAAGAGGCTCTCTAATTTGCCCTCAAGGCCTGTGCTGACGGTGTAGGCTGATGGTTCTACGTCTGCCTCATACCAGATGCACCAGACGTGCCACCTACCTGAGAGCAAAACCTCCTCAAGCGCCCCGACTACCCATACTAATAATAGATAGGCAACTGCTCTTTACCATGACTCCAGGTCTGAGAACGAGCTGAAGACAGTGCAGACTGTTGCCCTCCTCCCCTCTGTGGGTAAACTATAGACTTCTGGCCCAACTAATCATAATTAAAGCAAGTGATCCCACCCTGACCACCTCTCCCTGACCCAGAACTCGGTACAGGAAAAGTGGATCTATACTGTGCTCTATGGGACTATTGTGTAGTGGAACCCTTCTGCCTCTTACTGTCTTAAGTCTCCTCCTGAACCTCCTGACTCCTCTATATGGAGCCCCTCATCCTCTCCTCCTCAGTCTGAATCACGATCTCTAAGTGAGTCGCTGCCTCCACAAGAAGACTGTAATCACTAATCATGGACATGGCTACCTTGAAAAGGAGTTTGGTCCTTAACCTCTTCTCAAACTCCAAGCAACGACGTTCCTCCGTTGCTACAAGTTTTGGTACAAACCTCGATAAACTAGTAAAGGCAACCTCTAACTCGGCCACCGGGGTATTAAGCTGCTTGAGCTTTAGAAAATACTCTCTCAACTTGTCCCTAGCAGTGTGAGGCAAAAACTTGTCATGGAAGGTGTTGACAAAGGCCTCCTAAGGCACTTCAATGCGCCCACGCACATACTTCTACCACTGACCTAGATCTCCCTTCAGTTAGAAGGATGCCAAGGTCACTCTCAGTCCATCGTCCTTGATGCCAAGCATCTCGAACATCTTCACCATCTGCTCTAGCCACTCATTCACCTTTAGTGGCTCCTTTGGATCCCCCAAAAACTCATTTGAATTCAACCGGAAGAACTCCATCTTAAAAAACAATGGCCGTGCTTCCGCAACCTGGGTGTAGACACCCCATTTTTGACCGACCTTAAGACTCAGACGTCACCGATTGAGTGCTCGGTGATGTTGCATATTGTGCTCGTTCAGAAGTCTCAGAGTTGCGGCCGTGCGCCCTGCCTCCGGACTTCCGAACCCTCTTC
Organism: Camellia lanceoleosa; assembly: GCA_025200525.1. Taxonomy (NCBI): domain Eukaryota; kingdom Viridiplantae; phylum Streptophyta; class Magnoliopsida; order Ericales; family Theaceae; genus Camellia; species Camellia lanceoleosa. Next base: position 45,467,884 of record CM045765.1, read on the forward strand.
TGTGCCTCGTCTCGGTTTGCGAACCAGACTCGGTTTTCTCTGTTTTCTTTCCTGAGGGAAGAGAGTGGTCCCGTAGACCATCTCCCGGTGGCCGTGAGCTACGTTTCGTGGCCGTAGGCCATTTTGCCCATTTCGGAGCCCGGTTCCCGGTTTTCGGAGCCGTCAGGCCGTGTGCCTCGGCTCGGGACCGCCCAACCATCTCTGATTTCTCCAGTTTTTGGCTGCACCTCTGTTTTATCATTCCGAGGAACACTGGGGCCTCTGATGCCCACTTCGTGGCCGAATGCCACTTTCGGTGCCTGTAGCCGGTTTTCGGGACCCCGAACTGCGTGATTTGGGCCCCGAGCATTCATTTTGCATCGGTTTTCTCCGGTTTTTGGCATGGACCTCTATTTTGTCATTTCGAGGGACACTGGGGTCGCAGATGCCCACTTCGCTGCTGAACACCACTTCCGGCACCTGCAGCCCATTTTCGGGATCCCGAATTGCCCGGTTTTGGCTCCGAGCGTTCATTTCTCATTAGTTTTTGTTCAAATTTGGCAGGTACCTCTGTTTCAATACCAGGAAGATCACTGGGGGGTGGGAGGCTAGCAATTATCTCAGATAACCAGTTTCGCTCTCCCGACGCCCGTTTTGCTCACTTCCGGGCCAATGTTGAACACCCTAGGGATATTTTCTTCCGACCAAAGCTACATATCTGTGATCAGGGGACATGGGAGGACCCTAAAAACTACTGGTCGGCCAGCAATTGTTGATTTCATTTTTGAGCCTCTTCTTCAAGCTCTATGTTGTGGCTCCTGCTTCAGTGTTGCCAATTTCCGACCTTGGAACCTTGTTCCACACATCTGGGAGGACCCTAAAAGTTGGTGGTCGGCCAGCAATTGTTGATTCCATTTTTGAGCCTCTTCTTCAAGCTCTATGTTGTGACTCCTGTTTCAGCGTTGCCAGATTCCAACCCTGGGGCTTTATTCTACACACCTGGGAGGACACCAGGGAGTGGTGGTCGGCCAGCAATTTTTCTCTTCATTTTTGGGCCATGGCGGCCAGGCCGGTGAGTGGTGGCCGACCAGGTGGGGTGGCCGGCCACCTCCTGAATTTACTGCCGCCCGGCTTCGGCTCTTTCCGGTGTCGGATACTTTTTGAAATATCCCGGGCATCCGGGGGATATTTTGGGAGGGAAATCTTGCCTCCATTTCCCTCCCCTTTTACACCTTTTTTTTTCCTATTAAAGGGGCTGCCCCCCTCCTTCCCTAGGGTTACAAAAATTTACCTCAAGAGTCCCTCTCCAAAAACCTCCATCTTCATCTCCAAAAATCCTAAAAAACTTCAAGTCCTTAGCCCATTCCTTCACCAACCCCAAGCTCCACCATCACCATTCAATTTCCAACAGCAAGGAAGGGTTCTTCAGAGGCTTAGAAGCAACTTTCATCAAGGCAAGAAGAAGCAAAAGACTTGTCTTCAAGGGTAAGTCATTAATTCCCTCTTTCTAGCATAATTTTGCATCTATTCTTTACCCTATTTCCTTTTTGTTTTGGGCTTTGACCCCTACTGGTTTTGTGCCTATTTTGAGCCCCTCTACAACTTTTTAGAAGGGCTCAACCCTGTTTGGTGTCTCCATGATATACTTCCTTCAATCTCACTTTTTAGGCCATTATTTTGCATGCTTTATTTTCCCTATGATATTTCTGATTTCGAGACTGATGTAAACTGTTAGTGAGCTTATTTTGAGCCCCTCTTCAACATTGAAGAAGGGCTCAACCATGTTTGGTGATTCTAACATGTACTTCCTTTGTAATTCCTCCATTTTACCGTAAAATTGCATGATTGTTTTGGCCTATTTGTAATCTGAGTTGGAACATGCAACATACTGATATTGTGCTTATTTTGAGCCCCTCTTCAACATTGAAGAAAGGCTCAACCTGGTTTTCTTGCTCTATATATCACTTGCTTTGAATTCTTGTTCCACTCCCATTTTGCATGCCTTTTTAAGCTCACCATGCTTCGGATTTCAGCCTTCATCAGGCCTAGAGAGTGCCTTATTTTGGTCCATTATTCATGCTTTGTTAAGGGTCTTAGTCCATTTGATGATTGGTTTTGGTGCTTCCTTTGTATTCCTCCATTTTCCCGTAAAATTGCATGCTTTGTTAGGCTTGCTTAGCTTTGGATTTCAGCCTTCATCAGGCTTAGAAAATGTCTTTTTTTGGTCCATTCTTCAAGTTTTATTAAGGGTCTTAAGTTGTTTGGTCATTGCCTATGATACCTCTCTTTATAGCCCTCTTTTGGCCCAAATTTTGCATGCTATATTTGGTATATCTACACACTGAATTGGAGGTTGTCATCTATTGTAAATGTACATATTTTTGGTCCCTATTTATTTTTTTAGAACTTATTTTTTGGGTTTGAGCATTGTAAATACCACTTGCTTTGTAATTCCCTTCTTTTCCCGTATTTTTGCATGCCATTGTTGCCCTATCTATGCTTACTATTTGGCCATGTTTTGTATTGTAAAAATGCTATTTTTAGGGCTGCCTTGCTACTGTTTTTGCTGTCATGTGCCAATTTTTCATGTTTAGCATAGCCGTAGGCCATTTCGGGCACTTAGAATCACATTTCGGGATGATTTCATGCATTGATTGTCATTTCGTATCATTTCGGGGCTGTTTTCCCCTTTATTTAGCTGCTGAAATTTGGTTTGCATGCTTGCATATCATTTCCCATGTCATTTCATGCCTTAGTGCATTGCCTCGGTATGCGTGCCAGTGGGCACGCATTTCGCGGCACCTCTTTCTATCATTCCGGCATCTGATGTGAGTGTGGCTGAGGTCCACTCATGTTAGTATAAGCTCAATCCGTATTTCCATCTCATTTTGTCATTGCCTCGGTTTGCGTGCCTGTGGGCACGCACTTCGAAGCACCTCCGTTTTATCCGACGGCCTCCTATGTGAGTGAGCTGAGGCTCTCCCATGTTGGTGTAAGCCCATCGTGGCATTCCGCATGCCATTTCGTTCCATTTTATCATCGCCTCGGTTTGCGTGCCTGTGTGCACGCATTTCGAGGCACTTCGGTTTTATCCGATTTACATTTCACATCATCGCCTCGGTTTGCGTGCCTGTGGGCGCGCATTTCGAGGTACTTCGGTTTTATCCGATTTACATTCCACATCACCGCCTCGGTTTGCGTGCCTGTGTGCACGCATTTCGAGGCACTTCGGTTTTATCTGATTTACATTCCACATCACCGCCTCGGTTTGCGTGCCTGTTGTAACACATCCGCGGGGGGACCTCGCGCTACAGTTCGGACTCCCTTTTTGTGTCGCGGTTCTAAATCTGAACCAAAGAGTCCAGCTCTGGCAAATCGTTTGAGAAAACAGATTTTTGAAAAGTAGTGCCAAACATGGATCTTTGCGGATTCTGATCGCCACCTAAATATTTTATTTTTGGGAAATTTAGGAAACCCTGACTCGGTGCCGAAGGCCACATGTCCGTCATCACCAAAGTGGTCTTGGCTCGGGAGCTTGGGTACGATCGGGGAAGGTCAGCTATGAGCACCCCCTTTCGCCCGGTCCGAAGACCGGCCTCTACTAACCATGATATCCGTTTTTGAAAACTTTATGCGTTCTTATTCCGGTTATTAACCTAGAATTACTATGTGATGCGCACAACACAAAAGTATAGACCAGATCGCCTAACTTGGAAATAAACATTGCATATCCGTTTTGTCTCGAAAAACGTGTTGTTTTCTTTTGCTACTCGCAAGTAGGCTAAAATTCGGATTTCAATGAGTTGTTCCAACTCAGGCAATCCAACCTCCACCCGCAGGCATTCAAACAGTTTATCATGTAAGCAACTAGCCGCATGGTAAGCCTACTATCATGGTAAACATTCACACGCATGCGATATGCTAAAGCCATAAAAACTTACATCGTACTCCAAGCCAAAACAGAAGCTGGTTAGCAAACATGCATGACCTAGTTCATGTTAAGTGGCTAATGCGACACAAGCAGAAATGCAAATCTAGAGTAGCCTCGGCTAACCCTAAACATGGCATGTGAAATGTGCGAGTAGCACGTATTCAATTTGGAATTGAAAATTGCGATGCAGTTTGTATGATGTACCGAGCCCGGTGCATGTAAACAAATGCATGAATGCACACATGCATTGCATAAGGTATGCTAATTTAGAGATGCCCTAATCTACCATCGAAAGCGGGTAAATAAAAGGGTTAGAAAGAAATGGGGGTTGGAAGACATGCACCCACTCACACACACTTATTACAATTGTGCCCTCGCTCGGAGGGACCGAAAGAATAATACAATCCAACAAATAAATGAATAAATAAATTATTACAAATTCTAATTACTAAAATTAAAGCAATTAAATAAGTAAATGCAATGGGGCCTCAGCCCTGCCTCGAGATGTGCGAATGATGCATGCTTATGCGGCTCTTAGGAAAACCCGTGTCATGGCATTCTTTATACATTTTCTTGCCTGTCTCTCCAAAAATTCCCAAAGTTCTTGGAATACCTTCCAAATGGTCTGGAATGCCCTACCGGCTGGGGGAAGGGATCATCGGCTGGTCTCATTGACCAACGGGTGCTTGGGGTGGTTATCGGCACAACTAAAGCGCCGGTCGGCAGATTAAAGCCGCGAAAAGTCCTCAAGACGACAGATTGACGGCGGAAGACAAAGAATGCATAGCATGGATTTTAGGGGACATGTAAGCACGGTCATTGCCTCCTATCATGCTTGGGGACTCGAGGAGGTAAGACTCTTGGTTCTTGGGCCACCAATAGTGCATTTGATGCATGATAGCCCAAAGAATCAAGATTGCTCTTTTGATATGAAAATGCATGCAACCCAAAAAAAATGAAGATTAAGCCCCTATCATATAGAGATCAAGGGCCTTAGGGACTTGAGGATGGAGACAAGTTTCACCACTCAAGTGTGAACTCCTCTCAATCTTCATGCTTGGTTTGACAACCCCAAACCAAACCATGGAATGCAACTCATGCGACATGGTTCAAATGTAATGCAACCTATCATATTAGGCATGCAAAGAGCTAAAATATGCAAAGTACAAATGTCATACAACATGCATGGAACTAGCATGTATACTAGGTTTCATCAATCAAACATGCAACAACCATGGTATAAGCATGCAAAGGTGGACCAAGCTCAATGAGGCAGCCCTCAAAACTCCCTAAATCAGTGGCAAAACATGCCTCAAAACATGAACAAAACGCTACGCAAGCATGCAAGCCATGAGGCTCAAAGCTAAGGCATAAAGTGAGACATTGAACTACCACTAATCAAGACCAAACATGGTACATACCAAACAAGCAAGGACAGATTTCTAGCATGCAAAATGAGCCCAAATCCCCTTCATGGCATCCCCGAAAATGCACTAAACATGTAAGCATGCAAAGGCCTTCTTTAAAGCATACAAGAGCACACCCTTAAGGCATGAACTAAGCCACATATGCCAACATATAAACATGACTAATGGACTGAAATAGGGTCTAATATGACGCCAAAATCATGGGATAAAGACAAGTTAAGCATGCTATAACTCCATACAAGCAAGGCCAACAAGCATCAATGCAAAACAACCATGTCAAGCATCTCAAATGTGACAAAATCAGTGGCTTACAGCCCTCTAATACAACAAAATAATGCTAGTATCCTCATGAAACTAAGCTAAAACATGCAAGGAAACATGACCTCAAAGCATGGCATCTTCTAGGCATAAGAAAGCATTTCAAAGCAAACATAAGAGACATGTTAAGGACTATGAAACCAACCTAAAACAGAGGCATAACATGTCAAATGAACCACAAATATGCTCTGAAATGAGGCTCAAAACAACTATACAAACATGCTATTCTTTGGGCCTAAAACAAAGGCAAACAAAGAGCCAAGGGGAGAGGGGTGTCCCTCCCCTATATATGACTTCAAAACACCTCCCTCACCACTGAAAACCCCTGGTTTTCAGTGGTGAAAGTTCAAGAACAACAAGTAAACAGACTATGTCAATAAGGCACCAAAATGGCCAAACAAGGCCTAGAAGGGTGAGCCTTTGCTCAAACCACAAAAAGTCCTTAATGAAGGTTCAAGAACAAGCAAAAACAAGATTTTTTTATGTTAAACACAAACTCAAAAACTCAAAGCAAAGAGGGTAAAAAGTAGTTGCAAGAATGGGGAAACTAAAGTGAAAAGCTCACCCTTGAAGATCCAATGAAGAACAGGTGGTCCAGCCCTCCTCAAGTGATCAAAACCAGTCTAAGACCACACAAAACAACCTTCCAAGTCCCTCAATCTCGGAGCTAGGTGTAATGGTATGTGTACAACGGCAAAAGTAAGGTAAAAACACACTTTTTGATCCAAAAACATACACACAAGAGGAGGGAGAGGGAGATATAGATATATATGTATGTATGAGCTCTGGTTTTGCCTTTCAATCTCTAACCCTAACCAAAGGGAGAGAAGGCTTGCTTATATAAGCAAGCAAAGCTTACAAGCTAAGCCAATTAAAGGCTCATCCCTCCATACACGTGTATGGAGGGGAGAAAAAGGTGATAAAGCTGTCTGAAAATATCTCAGAAAGCAGCTGTAAAGTGGTCGGCAGGGCAAAATGGTAATTTTACCAAAAATAGTGCCGACCGGCACAAAATAGTGCCGACCGGCACAATATAGTGCCGGTGGCAACACCAGCCAGCCGGTGGCCTCTAGCCACAGCCGGTGGTGTGTGGGGATGCCTCACAAAGCATTCCCTGCCCCTCCAAGGCAAAACACAAGTGTTTGGTGCAAAACCAAACACTAAACAGTCAAGTTCGGAGGTCCTGAGGCAAGGCGCGCGAGAACTCATTCCAAACGAACACAAACATGGATAATCACCGAGTGTTCCAACGGTGACGTCAAGTCTTGAGGACGGTCAAAAATGGGGTGTCTACTGATTGCCCTCTTTGTGAACTTCTAAGTCATAAGAATGACGGGAGTGAATGTCAAAGCCCAGAGACGACCCATTTTTGACAAGGCCGAAGACTCGGACAATCATACGAAACAAGCAAGATATGCGCCCGAAGGCAGGGGCAAAATGCAACTGAAAATGCAAGAAGCCGGGCATAACTTATGATCATGCAAAGAAAGCTGTAATGAAGCATACATGCGACAGTTATAAGCTAACATGCACCAAACTACACTACAATGCAGAAAGGATGTAAGAGAATTATGAAATTCTCAAAACGTCTCACGCGGAGGATACAATACCTGTGCGGCTCGTCCGGTTGCACCGGCCTCAAATGAGCCGTACATACAATATCGTGCCTGCAAAGAAAGTAAACTTAACAGGTATGGTATTGTTAGCAATATGCAAATTACACGATTGGAGATGTGTGGCAGGTGCAACGTGTATAGGCAGTTGTAATTGAACACATGTGAGTAAAGCGAACGATACAATGCAATGTGTATAATAGGAACTTGAACACATATCCGTAAAGCAAAGCACGCATACAATGCAATGTGTATAATAAAAAGGAACTTGAACACATATCAGTAAAGCAAAGCACGCATACAATGCAATGTGTATAGTAGAAAGGAATTTGAACACATATCAGTAAAGCAAAGCACGCATACAATGCAATGTGTATAATAAAAAGGAACTTGAACACATATCAGTAAAGCAAAGCACGCATACAATGCAATGTGTATAATAAAAAGGAACTTGAACACATATCAGTAAAGCAAAGCACGCATACAATGCAATGTGTATAGTATAAAGGAATTTGAACACATATCAGTAAAGCAAAGCACGCATACAATGCAATGTGTATAATAAAAAGGAACTTGAACACATATCAGTAAAGCAAAGCACGCATACAATGCAATGTGTATAATAAAAAGGAACTTGAACACATATCAGTAAAGCAAAGCACGCATACAATGCAATGTGTAGAGAAAATTGAACACATATCAGTAAAGCAAAGCACGCATACAATGCAATGTGTATAGAGAAAATTGAACTTGAACACATGTAAGTAAAGCAAAGCACGCATACAATGCAATGTGTATAGAGAAACTTGAAATTGAACATGGTAAAACATGATGTTGAAATGCAACGTACTGCAACACAGTATAATCGAAACAATTTCTTTTGAAATTTACGAGACGTAAAAGAATACGGGAAGGGACATCCTTCGCGCGTTCTGAGCATCGCTCACAAAAGTTGTAGTACGAGGTCAACTCGAAGCTCCGCTTATATTCTGAAGGCGCCATTTCTTGGACTGTCTTAAGCGATGAAGATACCAAACCACATGACCGACCCGAACGAGGGCGCAAAAAGGTATGGTGGCCGAAAGGAGAAGGTTACCAATGTCAAACTTAGCACCCTGCTACCCTGTTATTTTCTTGCTTTACTTTCCTTTTTACTAGGAGTTTAAGCACATTGCACTGCCTTAGGCAGGTTTTATTTCTCAAAATCGTGTGTTCCTTGCAAAACATATGATGGAGATGAAACAACTATCCGCTTGAAAAGGTATTGTACTTGTGTGCATCGCATCACAAGGCATCACATAACGATGCGAATGAAATTGAAACTTTTTTTTTTTGAAAATAAAGCATCGCATCGTAATAATCAGGTAGTGGACCGACTTACAACTCGATAAGCAAATCAAAGACTCGACAGACTAGCCAAGTGCAAGCACAACTTGATAGACACGTCAAAGACTTAAAGTGAGTGACATACAACTCGATAAGCAAATATACAACAACTCGATAAACAAATGCACGACTCGGTGGGAATCAAATCACCGGAGAGTGCTGTAAGTGGTGGAATTCCCCAAGATTTAGCATTAACAGCTTAGAAAACACATGGGGAAGACCGTCGACTGGACACAAGGACCATCGGCTGGGGAGGATGGTCATCGGCACATAATTTGGTCGGTCGGCACAAAATTATGGCCGGTCGGCGCTATTTACTGCCGGTCGGCTGTAGACTGTCTGCACCAACAGAATGTTGACATGTGTCCTCCACTCAACCTTATCCTCTTCAAAAGGGTCTCAGCTTCGTGATTCTCTTCATTTCCACACTGATTTGCTCCAAATGGAAGAATTTCTTGCCCAAAATCTCGCAACTTGGATTAACAATTTGGATGGCTCGGAAAAGCTGAACTTCCGGGCTTTCGGCATAAACGCACTATTCACTTTGCGCCGCACCCCGCTACATTTTCCGTTCCTCCATGCCGCGGCAAGGTTCTGGAACCCGGTAACACATGTCTTTAGCTTTAGCGGGCAAGAGGTGTGTCCCACTTTCGAAGATTTCCAAGCTCTAATGGAATCTGGGCGCAATGAGGAAATCCTGCCCCAATTTCGTTTTGGCCATGCTCAAGCCTTAGGACAAATGTGTGGGCTCTCAATACCCGATGCTCGTTCTCTGATTTGTGACGGGACATTAGATGTTCCGAGCTTGGTCTGTCGTTTTTCTGAGACGGGTGATCGTGGCGACCATCACCGGCAAGGCTTTCGGCGGCACGCCCTCTGTCTATGCATGCTATCTCATTTTCTGTTCGTCTCCGGTTCTGGAGGAGCCAGTGTCCGGTTGATCGAAGTTGCCCAAGGCTTGAAGGAGGGCAAAAGCTGCATTGCCATGGTCCTGGCTGAGACACTGTTGGGCTTAGACGCCTTTTACCGTCGAGAGACGATCAGATTAGCAGGGAGTCCACTATTACTGCAGGTAATGTTTCCCACCCCATCTCACTTTTTATGTTTGCTCACGTCACTCGGCCCTCAGGCTCGGTTTTTCTCACAAAACCCCTTTCTTACTTTTTCTCTCATCGTACTTCTCTCTATTCTTTATTCTCTCATTTTTCATCCCTCCCCAGGTGTGGTTGATGGATAAACTGAAGGTTGTGGACTCTTGCCCAGCATATTCAGTGCGCGGCTATTTCTTCAGGCAACGCCTAGTTGACGCCCTTGATGAAGGTTGGTGGTTTGAGTGGATGTGCAGTTTGTCCGCAGATCGCATTGCTTGGCGGTGCCCTTGGCTCAATCTCCCAACGATGAGTTACAGCATGACCCGTCAGCCCGGGATCCAATTGATTGGCTTGACTCACTGTGTCTTCTACTTCCCATTCCGTATCCTGCGCCAGTTTGGTCATGATCAGACTTGTCCGCTGGAAGGGATAGAGTACCCGGCTGCATTCCTAATCCGAGGCTCACAGCTGGCCAGGTATGCCGCAGCATGGAGGACGAGAGAGCTCCTGGCCCCCGCTCCCGCTTTCAATTGCACTTTGTCTGATGAATGCTTGGATTGGCTTAATGAAGAGGCACAGGAGGGGCCTACTTTGGCATCAGAGGCTTCGACCAGCTCTGAGAGGGGGCGCAGGGACATTTGACTTGACCATGCCCCAAATTTATTGCTTTATTAGTACTTTCAAGTTTTCTTTATGAATGTAATAAAAAGCAACTTCGATTGTATGCAAGAGCAAGAGAACTCTATTTGAAATCAATGAAATTGAAGGTTGTGGTACTGAAAATTTTCCGTTTTGGTCCAGAAATGGTCTTAGTTGTAAAAAGATTTATTTGAACAAAGTTATCTTTATTAAAACTTTTCAAAACCATTTTCGATATGGATCAGAACTGGACACGCCTGAAATTTGTCACTGAGATGCACAACCCCAGATTCTTGCAATTGGAAAATTGCCCCTAGTTTGGATAGTGCCGCGGCGCTGCATGGCAACGGAAAGTTGCCCCTAGTCTGAATAGCACTGCACCGGAGATTGCGATGAATGCTGATGGACAAAGATGACTAAGGCGATCAAACGGACAAAGCTGATCGGGGAAAATGTTTATGGCTGAACTTCAGGATGAAGCTGCCTACGTATCCCAAGGATGGGAATCAAGCCTTACGTAGTTTAGGCTTGGGTTCACTCGAGTATTTCCACTCTCCTTTTGCGCTCTAATTTTTTCCAAGGCCGCCCTTTGCGGGTTTTCAACCTTGCGAGCTCAGTCTTTATATTTTCTAATTTTTTTATGCTCTGAATTTTGCCTAGGTCGCCCTTCCGGGTTTTCGGCCTAGCGAGCCTCTCAGGGGTAATATTTCTTCAGCTTGTCCATGTTGATCGGTTGAGAGAACTCTAGGCCATCTAGGTCCATCAGAACCACAGCTCCACCTGACCAGATAGACTTGATGATATAAGGACCCGTCCAATTAGGTCTGAACTTGCCTCTTGGGTCGTGGATGGGGGCTCGATTGTCTTTGAGCACCAAATCTCCTTCTTTCAAATTCCTGGACTTAACTTTCTTATTA